>JAOTQQ010000023.1:41186324-41206486 GCA_026546715.1 Gallinago undulata
TGTCCCCTCGTCCAGGTCACTGATGAATATGTTGAACAGGACTGGACCAAGTATTGACCCCTGGGGGACACCACTGTCACTATATGTCATAGAGACATGACTCTGAATCCTTGTCAGATAGTCTCATTATTTACTTGATCTAGCTTAAATTAGAGGTATGTTCAGGAAAGAGCTTCCAAGAGGTAAGATGTAACTCATCATTAAATCTTTCCATTACAATGAAACTTTCAGTCTCTAAGTGTTGCCTTCATGTTATGCATTTGTAAAATGACAGTGTTTAGCAGCGTAGAGATATTCAGATTGTTTTGTAACCTATAGCATTGATGTATGCTGATGAATAAGTGCATCTGGTTTAACGCATGGCTTTGGACCACCTTTCTAAGAAGTTGCAAGTACTAAAGCAGAAAGGCAATAGATCTGGGAATCCACATTAAATTAACATTTTATGCAGAAAGTCTCTTTCATTTGCCCAAAAGGAAGAGTTCTAAGCTCAAACTCTAGTCTTGTCTTTTTCTGCCTGGAAAATGGCATATATATGTTCCTTGTCCCTGAGCATGTTTTTTCCAACAGAATGATTTATGGAGTATTTGTTTAAGCTATTTTTTTTTATTTGAAAAACTTACTTTGCTAGAACTTTTTTGAGTCCAGCAATGCTATGTAGGTATCACTGCTGAAATGCAGCCATCATTCATGGGTTGATGAATATGCAGAACACAAATCAGATTTGGTAGAAGTCATTATTCCTTGAAGGGAAAGAATGAGAGAAAAAAAGCACAAGAGGAATAACACAGTAAAATAACAACATGAGCTTTCCTTAAAGGGATACGCAGGTGAAGTTGCAAAAGTGAGGCATAGTGTTCAGTAGAAATATCTAAAGTACTTCTTTGAAATAAGATAATTGCAAATGGTGTCTGCTGGTTAAAAGGGAGACTCCTAATTGTAAGTATTTTTGAAGCTTTCCTACAGTGACTGCCACCCAGTCGTTTTCTCTGCCTCTATTCCCCATTTCCGACCTTTCTTCAAGAATTGTTTTTTTCAGGCTTGAGACATACATCCGTAAGCTAGTACTGCTGGCAAATAATTGTTGTTTAGCATAAGCTGATTTAACTTGCCTGTTGACCAACAGGACAAAGTTGTTATTGGAGTTGCTTACGATTGCACTGACAAGATGGTTTATTGGACAGACATCAGCGGCCCTTCGATCAGCAGGGCTAGCCTACATGGTGGGGAGCCAACAACCATCATCAAAACAGGTAACAGCAAAAAATTCTTCCTCTTGCTACTCCCTAGGAATGGCGTTAGAGACTTGAATTTAGTAATACGTACTTTCTAGGTGTTGCTTGAGCTTTAGCATTATGAGTTGGTGTTATTTGAATAAACAGTAACCGAAAAGTATGGATAACACAAACTGAAAAAAAAGATCTGTTCCCTATGCAATCAATAGCTCTTCACTGCCTTTCCACTGCTAAGACAGACAAAAAGTCAGTCCTCTTTAAATAAACTGAGTTTAAGGCCATAAGTGGCCTAGGTAAGTGAGATATTTCTTTCCTTACTTGCAATTGCAGGATACTGTATCTGTCTAACCATTGAATGTCTTGTGACCATGCTGGGAACATTTTAATTGAAGGCTGAGCGATTTGAAAGGTGAATCAAGCTACTGTGGTTCTTTTAAAGCATATCTCAAGGCAGTAATATGTGCAAGGTTCAGAGCCTCACAGTCAGGGCTGTGTGTCTCAGCTCCTCACAGAAATTGTTAGAGGATTTCTGTACCCATTTACAGTCCTAGGCTGTGCTTATATTCTTGCTGTGTTTAACAAAGCAAAAAAAAAACAACAACCCTCCTTTGGATGCTTTGTCACTTCTGGGGAGGAATCTTGGAGTAGGCTTGAGGCCTTTACTGCTTTACTCCTCTTTACCTGTGGTGGCATCCTTAGGGCTGTTACTATAGTGGGGCTGCACAACTAATTCTAAACTAAATTCCTAAGTCATGACATCCCAGTTTTTTATAGTGCACTCAAAACCTCACTTTCCTATGTTGAGGGTTGTCTGTGCTACGTTTTGCCCAGCTTGGCAGCCTGTGTGTAGCCCACCTCTTAGAGTCATGTCTTGTCAACCATACTGATCAGAAAGGGTGGTTCAGCATTCTTTCTGAAAAGGTATCATGTCCCTGGCCATCAGGAATGGAACACATAAGTAGGCTAAGATCAGACTACCGTGGATAGATGTTATTCATGCTTACAATGGTGCAAGGACTACAAGATGTAAATGTGTGAAGTAGGAAGGCTGTCGTCAAAACCTAGGTCATATGCTGGGATCGACCCACTGTTGCTCAATGTATTTATGATTTGAAAAGGGGATGATGGATTAGCAGTTCACTGTTGAATGGATCTGGAACACAATCACAACTAAAGCAGACCAAAGATTTGCATTTGTATGTTCAAGTGCAATATTGTCTGTCGGTGTCACTCTTTGATTTTTGTTCTGCTAAGCAAGGTAGGTAAGCCACTGGCTAGCTGAGATTTGGTCATGTGTAGTCCTTTTTGTTCCTGTTCTCTGCCTGTCAGCTGCCCGCTTTACTGAGAAAGGACTGCTGAGCAGGGAGATTGAAGAGGAGAACCCCTGGTCTCTGTTCCTGAGCTTGGGGATCAAAGAGCTGAAAGGTGGTTAGAAACTCTTTCACCTGTGACTTTCCGTGCCTCCTACTCAAGTTGTAAAATTAGTGAGAAATGCTACCTTGTTCAATTTTTTTTTTTTTTCCCCTTGGTGTTGCTCAAGGATTCAAGAATTAGACTAGAGGGTGCTGTGGGGCTAGTGCTTTTACAGTTTATGTCCTGTTCTTCTACTCTTTTCCCCAAGACTCTGCTTATATGGATATGAATTAATCTGTCTAATGAGAGTGTGTGTGTATGCATTGAGTCCCATGGTGTATAAAATACTTTAGAAGTATGTGAAGGCTTTCAACTAAGTTTGATTATTTAAGTTAACTCGAGATACTTCAATACCACATGGAAACCTCATGGTTTTTATCTGCTACAAAAAACATTGTATGTGTAAAGGCATCTCATGATTTCTGTTGTCTTGTTGTTTGCATAGGAAGTGAATGCCATTCCTAAAGACATGTTGAACCGTGTTGCACTTTACTTTCTGTATATTAATTGGCTTTTCAGTAATGAATCAGAACAAAATACAGTTGAATATTCAGTGTTTGAATGGATGTCTTCTACGCTGTCTAAAACTGAAAATTTAAGATTTTAGGAAATAGAAATACGCCTCCCTCTCAGAAGACTCATGAGAATTCTTTGTTCTGTTTTGATCTTTGCCTTTTTCCTCCTGTGAGCTGCAGCTGCTTTCTTCAGTTCCCATGTATTTTTTTTATGGAATGCACTACTTTTTTTTGTTGTCAAAGCTCTTGTGATCCAAGTTGCACTGCTTTGCAGAAACATGTTGTATTGTGGATAGATAGTTCTCATCTAATCCTGCAGCTGTATAGCCTGTGGAGGCTTCTACGCTCTGCAGCTGTGGATGCAGGTCAGGAAGGAGAGCCTTCCTCTTTGCTATAGTTACTTAAGTAACTATCAGTCGTTCAGGTCTGTATGGGCCTGTCCCCAGGGACAGAGCCTATCACTTTATCAGTCCTGATGACAATATAGCAGGGACAAGTTTGTGCCTTTGGAAAGACTGGTGATACATGAAGCCTATCTATTCCCTTTACCTCTCCATGGGGGTTAGTTTTTTCTGGCTCATTGTCAATCAGACAGGAAAGACACTTATTTTAGACTTCTTTAAATCTCCTGGCATGCAGCTGAAGTAAGGAAACCAAAGCAAGGAAACTAGTCAGGGAACAAGGGTTCCTGGGAATCAGCAGCAGCATGGTTTTTGCCTGCTATGTTCTCCTATTCCCTAAAAGAGGTTGTGAGCTCCTCCACCCCCATTTAGTGGTGATTTTTCTGATCCCAGAGGCTGACATTTGTTACTACTATCACTCCAAAATGAGGCCAGTCTCAGCAGCTTCTGTCATTAGCAAGAAAAGAAGTAGGAGCATTTGAGGGTCTGTGCTAAATGTGAGGTGGTTTCCTGCAGATGACAGGTTTAGCTTCACAGAGGCACTTGGAGAAACAGTAATGTGAAGGCAGTGTAACTAAGTTAAAGTATGCCCATGTGCCCTTGGGAGGAGTAAAGAGAGAACTGATTCACATTGACTTTCTTGGCAGCCCCCCCCCTCCCCAGCCGTGTGTGTGAACTGTGAGGCAGATGCAGTGAGGTACGTCTTACTTGTTCTTTCATGCCTCTTCATTAATGAATATACATCTAAAATGTCACATGGCCAGACTAAGTGTGGTAAGTGTAATCCACCTGTGTGAGAGCAGGGGCTGTTTAGGCTATCGTGCAACTATCAGTCTTGGAGAAGTCACAGTAGCAAATTTTAGACAGCTCTACCTAGCGTTCTGGACCAAATGTGTTTTCTCCAGATTGTTTGTGTCACCTATTGTTTGTTTAATGCCTGTCAGTAAATAAACTTGAGAATTAATAGAAGGTAATGGGCCACATTATGTCATTCTTAGATGTTTATGTAATGTGTGGATCTGCATTTGAAAGGTACTTTTTTCAATAGCTGGCTAGTACGAAGGGTCACTTTGCCTATTTTTGGGAGCGATCATAAATAATTATTTCTTTTTCTTTTGGAACTTAAATTGAACTGAAATTGATTTGTAGCTGTCTTTGGCTTCATTACAACCCATGCAGCCATCTGTTCTTTTTCAATGGATGTATGACCTTTGAAAAGTATAGAATAGTTTTTTTCATAGTGGCTGAATTAAACTTTGGAGTGCTATATATTTATTCTTCATCCAAGTTAGAAATTACTAATGCTAAAGCAGTAAGGTCATTATCTGCTATTTCCTGTTGCTTTTGGAACAACTAACTGTCCAAGAAAAAGTTTGCACATACAGTACAAAAACACGTTCCAATAAGGATTGCTCTGCAAAAACAAAGAACTGGATTTAAATTCCATCAGTTGGCTCATATCATCATCTCTAGTGCTTTGGAGCTTGATTATCTTTAAGTATTACATTGGCTAAACATAGCATAAATCCAGTTTTCAGAGGGGTGCTGTGTATGCCAGTACCAATAAAGGGGACATATTAAGGATTATAAAATCCATTCTAGATCTTGGCCTGCTAAACAGAGTTGAATAAGATTCTGATAATCTGTACTGTTTATTTCTCTGCTATCAACTTTTTTTCTGTGTCAAGCTTACATGCATGATGAGTTGTTTCCTCACAGAATTTGTCATTCTATGTATTTATGAGTTCTGTGCATTTAAATTTCATAAGGCAAAATGAGTATTCCTTTTCCTACTAACATGAAGTAGCTTTTGTTGGACCCCAGCCAGAGACCCGAGAAAAACTTATCTCCGTTAAGAGCTATGCTTGAGGCTGACATTATGTATTGGGAATAAATATAATGCCTAGGCATGTTCTTGTCTCTTCTCCTGCAGACTTGGGAAGCCCTGAAGGGATAGCTGTGGATCATCTAGGTCGCAACATCTTCTGGACTGACTCTCAACTGGATAGAATAGAAGTGGCCAGGCTGGATGGGCGCCAGCGTCGCATCCTCTTTGACACTGGCCTGGTGAATCCCAGAGCAATTGTTGCGGACCCTATGAGAGGGTATGGATAGCTTGCCAAGAGACATGTGCAAAGCTTGATTATATTTATTTAATTATTTAACATGAACGTATACTCATGGTTTTAGGCTGTCTGTAAACAGTAATGGCAATCTTTTCCTAAAACTAAAAACCAGAAATGGGACAATCTACTTGTGTCCGGTGTCTCAGTGGTAAAGGAGAATTAAAACTTCCAAAATGCCTGCTAGTTGATACTGAGATATTTTGTTGAGAGGTTTGCCAAATACTTAAATTGCACCTTGCTTTCAGTACATTGTTGGCAGAATGAAAAGCATTGCCCTTACATTTTTGGTTTGGGTTGGGGTTTTTTTGTTTGTTTGTTTTGTTGTTGTCTCTTTTTTTTTTTTTTTTTCAAGATTAGTGGCCTGAAATACAGTAAGCAATCTTGTATTTTCATTTCTATCCTGACAGCCCTTCTTCCTGTATGGTGTTCCTTCTTTGAAAACTCCCATGATGTCTCTCCTGCCATCATTTTGACTTGTCATTCAGTTGCTTGAGTAGGTCCTAGTAGGCTTCTATTTGAAAAGGCAGATAGCTACCTACTTTAAAAATGGAGTCTTTAAGCTGCAGTCACAGAATTAGCCAAGCAGAGTGTCAGCAGAAAAGTATAAATGTTTTCAAGTTAAGGTTTCAGCCTGCAAAAATGAAACTGTGGTTTGTTTTTTTTTTTATGTAGTCTCTGTTGACTTTTTTTTCTGAGTATTGGAAGAAATACAGGGAAAATTAGATCTACAGACTCCATGGTAGTACTGCATGTCTGTTCATTAATGTCTGAATTTGCTTACTGTTGTCCTGGTACAACTTTCTGCAGCATGGCCACTGCTGAGAAGAGACATTTCAGTCAAAATACTCAGAAGCACAGAATCAGAGGCTTTCTTTTCAGTCTTGAATTTCTGGGAAGCTCTACTAAATGATTGCTTAATTGATATAACAGGTATTTGGAATGTTCTTACGTTAGAATTAATTTATGAGCAAAAGTACTTCATTGCTCAGGTAGAGTTATTTGGAAGATGTGTTCTCATTCCAGATGCTTGCTAACAAGGTTTGTAGTGAGAAAAGAATGCTTGTGATCCATGAAAATTTGAGTGATACGAAATTAAATGGAAAAGTAATGGTATTGATTTCTCTAATTCTTTTAACATAAAAAAAAACTTTTACATATTAGTGAGATAATAGTGAGGTGAAAACATCTGTGGATGTACGTCAAGTTACAGCAACACAAGGAAAGACAAATACACTTTGTGGTATGAGAGAAGGGGAGAGGCACAAGTGTAATCAGATGGAGAAGACACCTCTGTTCCATGCAGAACTCCAGTTGACAGAGAAGGGCTCTGGGTTTAGGTCAAGCAGCACAGACTTCTGTCTCTTGGTAGATTTTGTGTATGTATGTGTGTCAACAAGCAAGCAAGAAAGGTGCTTGTGTTGACAAGCCATGTAAATTCTCAGTCACTGAAAGTATATCCAAGATAAAAAAAAACACCACTAACAAATCACCATTAATAACAAAGCATCAGGGAACTAATGGCCCTCTCTGGGGTTCTACCCTGACCATGAACTACTCTGATTCCATTGCAAGTTGCTTACTTGGTGCACTGAAAAGAAAAATGTAGTTTTGAATGAATCTCACAAACGTATACCAAATCTTCTGCTGCTTAGCCTGAGCAGACATGGTGGACAGTGAAGAGAACTGTAAATGTGCATTTTTGAATGGTCCTCAGGACTGTTGAAATAGAGTTCTGTTTGCCTGGTGTCTTGCACATAACCTAAACAAGGTAGAGACAGCATTTCTTGTGTGTGGTTGCTCTTCTTGTTTTTAACAGAAGTGCAACATTTGCTACATCTTTATATACTTCTATATCAAAGTGTGACATGGTCCTTCTTCCTTATTTAAAGGGTTTAGGGTGTGTGCGTATTACTTTTGTGTCCTTAGCATTTTTCTTAATTACAACAGTCTCTTGAGATCAGTTACTCTCTTAATTCTTGCCTTTTTCTTCCTCTTAAGGAACTTGTACTGGACTGACTGGAATAGAGAAGCTCCTAAAATTGAAACCTCATACATGGATGGCACAAACAGAAGAATTCTTGTTAAAGACGATCTTGGGTTACCAAATGGGCTGACATTTGATCCTTATTCCTCAATGCTGTGCTGGGTAGATGCAGGTAAGGAGGTGCTAAAATTTTTCTTTATAATAGTAGTAGAATAAGTATGTCCAATCCTGAAATTATGCATAGCCAGTTAATGTTTATAGCTCTTTGGACTGCATTTGAGATTTCATGCCTTTCTGTTTGGCTTTAATAATCTCTTAATTTATTTGTTGTTACTACCACTGTAGCATTCGCATGAGACTGTGCGCGAGCTGAATGATTTCAATTCTTATCACAAAACTAGGAGTCCAACAGGTTTATATCTGTGTCCGGTATGTGGCTATCTCTTTAGGTAGTGCTTAGGCCTTTGTGGAAGAATTTGTGAGTTTAAGAATAGGAAAAAACACTGATCCTTCTAATCTGGCTCTAAAGAATGTCATCCTAGCACTATTGTTCTAAAACCTGTAACCTTAGGCAAAGTCTGACTTGTATTTCACTGAAGCAAGTCTTGAAAAAGCAATTCACGCTAGATTTAAAGATCAAGAGATGAAGGTTCTGTCATCAGCTCATTGTTAGTTTTGTGCCAGTATCTTAAAAAAAAAAATAGTGTGCTTTAATTCTCATTTGAATTTTTTTTTTATCTTGCTGTCTTTCTCACTGTACACTCTGCCAGACATCTCCTCCCATGGAGGTACTTTTACACTTCAAGTCACCTTTCAAGTTCTTGCTAAACTAAAAACATCGAGCTCTCTTTTTCACTGTAAGCCACTTTCCACAACCTTAAGATATACCTCTTTATTCTAACTTTCTTTTCTTTTTCTCTCTTCGTTTCTTGTCTCTTTTCTGTTTTCCCTAATTTTGAAACCCACTACTTAAGAGAAACATACAGGAGTTTACATTCACTAGGAGTGTTCACAACGTGTGTAGTAACTTTACAGCTAGAACTTTTTACACCCTATTTGCAGCTAGGGTGTATGATGTTCTTCCTGTAGCCTTGCTTTCAACGGCCAACCCAACAAGCGTTTTGGGAACATGCTCATTGACTTAACTTCACAAAAATGCCTTCCAGAGGAGGTGGAACTAGTTGGTAGTTGAATATTACTCCAGAATGGAGACCTTCTGTCAGCTTCCACACCAGCCTGAGGATGTTTGTATCTGTAGCAGGAATTTCAGCTTGTGAGCGATGGCCATGGCTGCACTAGACATCTGTGCTCCTTTAAGTTAGGTGACGTGGTGACTAGCATCAGTACCAAAGTACTTTTCCATCCAATTTTTGGCACATACAGAGATGTGGCATGGGGAGGGCTTTGGCTAAGCAGCGTACTGAAAGACTTCCAGGAAGTTTTACTGTTAATGTTTGCATGCTTACACTTGTCCTTCATCCCTCATGAGAACTCTCTTGCTCTGGTTCAAAGACTTAATTGTTTCACTACATCCAGGTACCAAGAGGCTGGAATGCATGAACCCTAATCAGCTTGGTCGACGAAAGATTGTTGAAGGAATTCAGTATCCTTTTAGTGTTACAAGCTATGGGAAGAATTTATACTACACAGATTGGAGAAGGTATGTTAAGTGCTAAAGAAATTATGGAGTGCTTTACGCTGTTCTTCTCCCTGGTAGAAACTGAAGTATATACTACATTTCTCATGTCTGACTTTTCACACATTCCTGTTTTTTTGCTTTCCTGGCAATAGCTGATGCAGGGTGGAGTGGATCTGTAGAGCTGACCTATTGATGTTGCCAGTTAACTGAGTTTTCACTTTCAGCATAGTGGTTTGTCCTCTAAGAAAATGCTTTTAACACTGAACATTTTTGGGAAATGAGTGGGAGCTAACATGTTTCCCTTACTTGCTGCATTGTACAGGGCAGAAATGAGTCACTCGTGGCTTTCTATGCCCTCTATTATCTGAATGTTCAACCAGAAATAAGAAAAATAAAGTTTTACTGTCTTGATGACACTTTCTTTGTTGCAAAAGATCTAAAACACTGATATATGACCTAGCCTTAAGGATTTACTGTATTTTCCAGAAAAAAATCCAGTCTGTGCATATTTGAATATTTATTTTTCCTTTATGTAAATGCTTTTGTGGGCTCTCTCTGCAAACTTACTCACAGTGAGTCCACCAGTTGCAGCAGGAAATGCTATTAATGCTACAGGTCTGTCATTTGACTGCCCTTTTATCTTTAGGAATAAAAGATTGCTTATGACTTGCTGTGTTCCTTCAGGCTCCACCTGAAATACAACGTTGTCCGTAATCATTATGCACAATAGCTGCAATGTCAGCTATAACACAGAAAATGTCAGAGGACCAGAATATGGAGAATGTGTCAAAACTACTAACAGATGCATTCTGTAGAGGGACATTGCCCTGTGTTGGAAGCACCTTCATAATTAATAAGGTGGCTCCCTGCTAAACTTCTTAGCTACCGGTTTATGACATCTTTGAGTTTTTGAGGAAAGATGAGATCCTGGAGAATTTTGTTTCTGGCATTGCTTCCAAATTGTAAAAAAGAGGCAGCTTCAGATTTCTTCCCTTTTTTGTTTGTTTTGTTTTGTTTTCCCTTGAACTTCCACCTTCATCTCACTTCTGTATATTCTCTTCTGCATATGGCAGGGATGCTGTTGTAGCAGTGGATCGCACAATTTCAATAGAAAATGATAATTTCCAGCCTCACAAGCGCTCCCGTCTCTATGGAATCACTACAGCCTTTGCTCAGTGCCCAGGAGGTAATCCAGATGATTCTCGAGTTTTTACAGCTGTGCAACACCTTAGTGCATAAATAAACTTAGTAGCAGCTCCCATTGACAGGCTGCCAACTGACTTAGGTAGTTAGTGAAGAACTGGTTAGTGTTTAGATTTCTGTTTACTAAGAAATTAAATCCATCTACATTTTTTTTTCATAAAAGCAGTTGTTGTGGTTGCCATATGAAACCAGAATAGGGTGGGAAGAAGGGGCCTGTTCGATCATTTATGAAAGGACAAGCGTATGATCAAGACAAGGATCTGATTTGGCAAAAGCTGCTATATTGTCACCTTCCAAAATGAATGCTACATTCATGGCTAGGGCCTCATTTCCTTATTTTTAAATTTAAACTACAGAAATGTCATGGTCTTCCAGGTGTCTTTAGTGAGACCCAATGTTTTTTAAAAATGGGATGTTCAGAAGACAGCAGGAGGTAGAGTGGTTGGGCTGGTCTTTGATCTCTGTTGGATGCAGATACGTTATTGAAAGCCCCTTGTGATGCTTAGACGAGAGGAGGTTGATACCCTTAAAATACCGATTTGTTCTTTGGGAAGCAGTATCACTGTTCAGTTATGTTGATCTTAGCAAATCACAGTTAGAAGAAGAGTTCACTTTTTGTTATTATAACATGGCTGGAATTATAGGAGTTGTGGTTTTTACTTCAGGCCTAAAAATACCCTAAGATAGTTTCTCTTCAAAGTATTCAATATATGTAGAAAACCACACAATTTAATTTAATTGAAAGCTTGGTTTAAAGCTTAAAAATGCATATAAATGTCATAATTAAGAAATCGGTTATGTTGTTATTACAACATAATTCACAGTTCCATTTTGGTAGGCAGTATAAAACAACTTTGTGTGCTCTGACTACATGCTTATTTTTATAATATTCAGAACCTGGTATCATTCCTTTCTCATCGTATGTTTATGTCAAGTGTTTTTCGTGGTCTGGGACTGATGCTTTTCCCCCTCAGATCCACTGTTTCTGACACTGCATTCACTTTCGTTCTACCCTTCAACATTAATCTATTCCTCCCCGCTCACCTGATTTTTTTTTTGTTTGTTTTGTTTTCATGCATCATTCCTCCTGTTTTCACAGTGGATGGTACCCAGGGAGGATGTTCTGTAGCATTTTGGACTTTGTACCCACATGTTGCACTTTCTGTATTTCCTCACTGTGTCATCATTCTAATCTCTGTGACCACTCAGCCAATTAATGAAGTGCATTTCAGGGACTGCCCATTTTTTTTCATGTTGCCTCTCTCTGTATCTTGATCTTTCTTTGAGGTAAATATCAGAAGCTGAAACAAGGGAAATGATGACTCTTATATCCCCAGAGCATAGTTTTGTTTCACTCTCAATCTTGTTATGGCTTGTTTCTCTAGTGTAGTCATGAAACCTGCACTTCTTTTGTATGCATGTATTTGGGCTTTTGTTGTGGCTTTGCTTTTGTTTAACATTTCACATCTCTGTTCTTTCCCAGGGCATAACTACTGTACGGTGAATAACGGTGGTTGTACTCACCTCTGTTTGGCTACCCCAGGAGGCCGTTCTTGCCGCTGCCCTGACAACACAGTTGGAGTGGATTGTATAGAAAGAAACTGAGCATTAAAATAAGCTTTAGAACTGCAGACACCTTTTGAAAAATGTGCTGTAAACAATTCACTCCTATCAACACAATCAGGCCCCAAAGATAAGTGCTCTATACTGCTGATAGCAAGCCACCATGCACGTATGCAGATGCACACACACAGAGGCAGTGACTGTTTTGTAGCATTTAGGCAAGACAGAGCTGCCCAAGTTGGGTCCAACTATATCTTGTTCCCTCTAGTATTATCTCCTAGCTTTTCTTGTTAAATGTGGAGGCTTTAGTTGCACCTGTGCTGGGCTAGGAGGAAGTGTCTCTTGGCAAAATTAAAATAACAAATACTGAACAGAGTAAAGAGGATGGCATGACTCAGATCCTGAGACTGGGTTGTACCTTGGAGCATGCAGCAGTTATCTGCATAGTGGCACACTTAGCCCATCATATCTGCAGCTAGGCCGTAACTCTAACTGAGAAGCAACTAGGAGGTCCCAAGGATGAGTAGATGTGGATGGGAACACACAGTAATATAATGGATTTAATGCCTAACTATATTCCTTTCTACTACCAGTCTTTCCCCTTCCAAAACTTGAATCTCAACTTTTGACTCTTGTATTATGGAAATACTTTATCCATGTGCTGTGAGGGTAGTTCTCACTCTGGCTCCTTTCCCACAGCATGTGACTCTTTATAGATAATCAGCACCACTTAGTGGATGTATTTGAAGTTTTTGTGGGATTTTAAGAGATTTATTGTTCTTCTGTCTCAGGTGGATTGCTGAGTAGTTTCCTAAAATCCATTAAACAAACTTTAGGTATGGATCTCAATTGCTGATAGTTCATCAAAGAATGGATGTTGATTCATTTGAAGGTGTTTGGTTTTAATGAGACACACAGTCACATCTCTTCCCTGAGAGCTTTTAAAATAATATTTCTGTGTTTGATTCCATAAGCCTGAAAGTGGTCTTTGAATCCTATCTTAGCTATCTTTCTTCTTTAGCAAACCGTGCCATGCCTTTTCTTAGACTATGAGAAATCATGGCAGTTGAAAGTCTGATTTCCAGAAAGGTCACCTGTGTCTTGGTGCTCAAAAGAAACAAGATGGAGGTGCCCCATTTGTGTACCAGTGTTCAGTAAGAGCAAAAAGGCATGCTGAAAGTCAAAGCAGTAAGTTTGGAGTGGAGAGAGAAAATCAAAATGCAGATTCCTATGTCAAATTAACAGTACAAATGTAGGAGTGAAGTTTGGCTTCCACACTGTGTCAGGAAGGAAGCTTACCCACAAGCCAACCTGCAGAAGCAGAACAAAAGAGGGGCTTGTGAGCCTTCTGCCAGAACACATTTCACACTGTTGTGATCAGAGCAGTAAGCTAACACCCCCATTTCCTTACTCTTCAGACACTACAGTAACAGCTTTAAACAGAGCCAATTCTGAGTCTTAACTGTGTGACATCTTCCTCTTTAATTGTATATTTATCATAAAATAACAAACCATATAAACATTTTAAAGATTTTTTAATAACTTTTTATAACTTTTAATTCATTTTATTAATACACTTTATCAGGTATGTCTTACTGTAAATATCAAAAATGTGTTGAAATGAAGGTGCTTGATAACTCTTTCTCCAGAATTATTCATGTATCTGGTGAAATATTAAAGTTTACACTCTGTACAGGTATCTACAGTACAGTCAATAAAATTTTCTGGGTTTTATTTTCTATAAAAAAAATATTTGTGCCTGCAGAATTAAGTGATATATGGTGTCTCAAATCTCTCTTCCTGTTGAGTTCTGGGTTTTTGCTAACCCAGTGATGATATTTCTCTTCAAAGATGCAACACTATAAGAGAAAAACTGCTGTTGGGGCTCTTGTGTTTTGAAAACTTGTGTTTTCAAAACAAATACATGAGAGCGCTTAAAGAACATACACTCTGTTTTGACACAGACTTTTTACTGTTTGTTAACTCTTGTTTAACTTTATCAAGTAAGCATTATTCAATTATGCTTCAGACTTCTATATTAGTGGAAATATAGGGCAAAGACTATATTATGTGAGGGACAGAATTTATTCCTCTGCTTGAAGATGCTCTGGTGATGAGTTTCTTGGTGACAGGGTTCTTTGCTGCCAGGTGCCACAGCACACAGCACTCTGTGTGGCTGCAGGGCAAGTTGCAAGTGAAGTGTGGCCTGTTGAAGGTGGTGATGCTGAGTTTTAAACTCAACTTTTATGGGTACAACATGTCAGTGCCTCAGGGGGGATGGCACAAGGCTCTGTAGTGCTGTATAGCTGGACAGCTGGAGAACAGCATGCCTGTCGAGTGAGCCATTGGAAAGACGGGTAGTGGGGCAGCAAGGAGAGCTACTGGGATCTAAAGGGTGGTGTGTGAAGCTACAGGAGGAGATTGGTGTTGATTCATGGTGGGGACTACACGTGGAATTGGAAGGAATTTGGCCTTTAGTTTGTTCTTTACCCTATACTTTGATTTTTTTTTTTTTAATTCTGTTCCTTTAAAATTGATGATGACCTGCTTTGTATTGGACCAACACAATATTCCTCTTTGTGCCTTGCTAATTTACCAGACCCCAGTCAGCTAATTCTGTGCTAAGAAATGCAAAGGAAAATACACCTCAGCAGAACTTCTAGCATTAATGTGTGAACTCCTGTGGAGTCTGTAGAGCAAAGAGAGTTTTGAGTTTTCAGACTGAGTGACTCTCTGTTAACTTTGGTATCACTTCTGACAGTAGCTTGCACTAGATTAGGGGAAGCTTCAGCAGTTCTGTGCCAGCAGTGTAGATGTGGCAGTCTGCACAACTTTGAAGCAACCTTCAGCATTCCCGTCCCTAAAAATGAGGAGAACGAGCTCAAACAACAGCTTTTTCAGCAAATTGAAAAAAAGAGCTTCAGCTCTTGTAGCTCTATGTCAGAGTGCAGCAAGGGCAAAGCTGTTCCCTCAGGGAAAGGAGGCCAGCAGAAGCTATGGCTTCACCAGCAAGGGACCAGTCCCCCAAGTGAGGCAGACAGTGCCGATAGTAACAGGGTGAGTGTCATGGCACTGCTCAGACAAGGATCTTGAACAACCAGCAAAGGTGCTAGTGGTTGGAGTATGCTTCAGGTCCTGACGCTCTGGAGAGTTCTTTATTCCTATACATGTTTACTTTCTTATTGAATTTTGCTGAATCTTTGGCTTCTAAAATGATGTATGGTGCTGTGTTCACAGTCTGGGAAGGAATCTCATCCTTTTATGGATTTTGCATTAGCCATTTCAGGATATCTGTCCTGTGCCTATAATGTTTTTTCAGTTAAAATTTCACAAGTATTTTGAATGATAAAATGTAAATTTTCTGTTTTGTGTCAATGGCATCTTTTTGTAACACAGAGTTTTCTCTTGCTGTTCTGGGTCTAATTCATCTACCCAATCCTTTTCCTCACTGTTGCTTATTGGTACCTGACTGTGCAAGTAAATTTCAGACGCATTTTTACATTGTGTTTTGGTTTCAACAGTTAATGGAAAATGGGATGTGTTCTATCTCATTATTAACATTAACTTTTTGTTGTTATAATAAACTAGGACTGGTAATCATGTCAGTGTCCAGTAAAGAAAAGATTCACCTTTTTTTGCTACAAGAAATAGTAGATTCCCAGGTTTTCCAGGGAAGGAGAACAATTGCTTCAATGGCTTAAACAAAAGACAAAATACTTCTTAGATTTATTCTAGAGGTAATTTAAATATTTTCTTAAATGCTTGCATTCAGATCTTCCAGCACACACAAAAATATTTAAGGTGAGACCTTTAGTGATGTTTATCAATGATGTAAGAAGGTGCAAAAATATGAAATTTACTGAAAGTAGTACTAGCTTCCTGGTAACTTAATGGGGTGGTTCAGCTACGTTTCAGTCTGAAGGGTGTTGGAAACCCCCAACTTTACTCACTTTTAAGCCTGTAAAGAACTCTCTTCTTATAGTGGAAATCCAGTGTGTCTTTCTGAAAAGTCCTGTCCAGCGTTGTTCCAAGCTGACAAACTGCTTACTCTGCAGTTCTCCAGTTGCAGTTTTGTCACAACGTATTAGATTTTTAACTTGCAGGCATATAATTAAGAATGACAGATGATTACTATAGGATAATGGCCCCCCAATAGCAGTGTCACAATGCATCAGTTTAACCTATAGTTAAATGCAAACTATTGTTTGTGTACTATTTCATAGTGTATTGCTCAGAGATCTTGCTAAAAAAAATAAGAAAAAAAGCGGGATGTGAAACATGTGGCTGTAGAGAATAGAGTTGTGAGAAGCCCCCTGCTTGACTTGCCTGTAAGAACTAAATATTACCTCCAGAACTGGAGTCCCCAGCTGGGCATCTGGCAGCAGTTTGTTCATGAAGTGATTGAGTCACTTCTTTTGTTTAAATGCTACTCCACTTGAAATCTGTCCTTTATCTTATAAACAAGTTTAGGACAGCATGCCAATAAAATAGGTGAAAGGTCAGTACATTGCATCCTACAAATGTACATATTGATGACTCTGTAGATTTGCTTGACTAACAAAAGGCTCGGTGGCCAGTGGAATGCAGCGAGAGGGCTTCCCTGCTGCTCTGTGGCAAGGCAGATGGGGCTGAAGTAACTTAATGGTCTTTTTCCAGAAGGATTCTAGAGCTGATGAATGGGGAAAAAGTGCTATTCCCACAAGGAACCAGGATGGTGTATTTCAGCCTTTGGCTTCTTTCTTTTAATTACCCCCAGAGTCTATTCAGTTTGTGGTGGTGTTGCTCGCTCTGGGCACGCAGTGTTTCCTACTTGATGGGGTGTCCAGAACACACAGAACACACAGGACACACAGAGAGGAGCTGCATAGTGCAGGGCCTTCAACATGAGGAAAATGGCTTGCTGTACAGATGTTGGTGGGCCATGCCAAGTGGCAGCTGTGGATCTGACCCAGTAACTTGCACAGCAGCATTGTGGATAAGAGTGGAAATCTTCCCAGGAACTTAGTGTAAGGTTATGGAGAAAGAGGAATTGTGGTGGAAGGAAACTGAAGAGGAAGAAGATGGCAGTGTATGCAACCGTGTGGGAAACTTGGGAGGTGGTGGGAGCAATTGGCATGATGGTTGCTGTGTTGTGTTTTCGTGGTCTTCAATTAGTTCAGCAGTATGCTGCTGGGGATAGGGTGAGGGAGACTGAGATGCAGAGTTATGAAGTTATAGTAGATTTTGGACATCTGTCTGATTTAGAGAGAGTTAGGCTGAGCCTAAATTCCCTTATTCCTGAAATGGCTTTGGATACCCTGGTGACCCACTGCTGGCATTTCATGGCACAGATGCTCTCCCAAGTTGGTACTCCCCAAACAGCTTCTAATCACCACCTGCACCACCTTTTCCAGGATTAGATGCTCTTGTTAGGACTTGCTGTGTACATTAACTGTGCTCCGAGTGTGTCACAGGGCTCTGAATAATAAGCAGTCACAAAGCACTAGTCTGCTAACAAGCTGCTAAACCTATCCAGCAGCTTGATTCCAAAGGTCCCTGATGACATGTTTGTAAGCATAAGATCTTTTTTTTTTTTCCTTTGCATTGTTTTACATGCTGTGTTACTGGTTATTAACCTTTGAGCAGATGCATCTTGTGTATTTTTAAGTGATTGCGCTGTAATTAATCATTTATCTCAGCAGCCCGTTGTCCTTTCAAACATATACATATGGGAAAATGGCAAACCACGCAGCTTATTTCATTCTCTTCCAGGCAGAATATCCTTCTAGGCTCTTGGCTCCCAAGTGACAAGGCAACCATGGCTCTGATTTCTTCAAAGCAGTAAAAGACTGATGTGCTGTAACCAGCTTCTGTGCTTATATGTCTTGTAATTCAGCCGTCATGCTGACATGACACACTGACATTTTTAGCTGACCTTAACCCACAGAACCAATGGGTTTTGCTTTACAGCTGCTTCAGCCTAAACCCTGGCATGTCTGCTAGATCCCATACTGTGTTACACTCAAGTAGCAAGGCAGAGCATGAAGTCTGATATGGCCTCTGTATCAATTAAATAAAATGTATTTGGTCCTAGGCCAAAAAAAATTTGGCATGATCTTTCTTCTCCAGATAGACATGTCCACTCTCTGTCATGGTAGGAACAATGACAAATGTACTTTACCCTGGCTGTCTGTGACTTACACTCCTCTGCCTGGTAGATATTGTTGAATAATTTTATGAATTTGAGAATCTGGAGAAACTTAAAAACTAAAGATGTTTTTAATGTTAGCCATTGACTAAGACAGAGAGGAGGAAACCGTTTTGCTCAGGGGAAGTGCTGCCACAGATTTATGTGCTCCCTGTGAAAACTCAGTCCTCACTGGGTGTTCCCTGGAATCCAAACTTTTCAAGTACAAGTTGGCAGTATTCATATTTGTCTGAATGTTTCTTAGTTTCTTAGGCTGCCTGTGGGAAATGACATTAGGGTCTGAAAAGCTCTGTAAATTATACATTTGTTCTGATGCAGAATTTTATTACTAGTGGAGCAAGAAAATTTATCTTCATTTTTGTTTTCCAGTGCTGTGATAAAATTGTTCCTGCATTTAAGCAATTTTATTTCTTTTTCCATTTTCAGCTTGATTTTTAATTGAATGAAGAGTCACAAAGGGAGGATGAGCATGTTCTTACACAAAATACTCCTTAAGACATTGTTTTAATGAGCAACAAATGTAAAGCAGCTAAGCAACAGACAATAAGAGTTTGTTCACAGATTTTTATCAAGAATAATGTTTTCTCCTAATGCCCGAGCTCTTATATGTGACGCCCAATAATGTTGACTCTAAAAGGCAAATAGAAAGACCATCACACATGATACTGTTTTTTCCCAAATTTATGTTAACTACATGCCTTCTTAGAAAACTCATACAGAAATTTAGATTGGAAGGAGCCTCTGGAGTGTATCAAGGTCAATGCCCTGCCCAAAGCTGGGACAACTTCCACGTAAAAGCAGATTGCTCAGGACCTTGTCCAGTCAACTTCTGAAATCGCCAAAGATGGAGATGCTACAGTGTCAATGGACAATATCTCAGTACTGAATCACTTTGGTGTTGAAGTCCTCAAATCCAATGGGAAATTCCTTTGGTGCAACTAATGACTATTGCTTCTTGAACTTTCCTTGTGCACCTATGCAGAGGGTTTGGCTCTAGGTTGTTTCTCCAGTTAGCAGAAGACGGCAGTTGCTTCATCCTTTCCTCAAATGCCATGTACGCTAGCTCTCTAAATATCTTAGTCCTCTTCAGTGGACCTTCTCCAGTCTGAATATTCTTTTTGCCCAGAATACCTTTTGGAGCCCTGTCACAATGGAGCTGAAAGGATTTTGGATACAGAAGGGCAGGAGTGCTTGGAGGGAGCTTCATAGGGAAGGGTAGTGTGAGACAGGCAAAGAAATGGCTCATCTAAACTTTTGCTGGGGCTTAGGCATTGGGCAGGGTCAAGCCATAGAGCTGGGTATGCACCAGCTGAAATTTGGACCTTGCAGTGAATGAGTGTGCAGAAGGAGGTATGAGGGTTTCAATCCCATCTGTGATGAGTAAGACTCCTCCTGGGTCTGCTCCTCATTCCTTTTATGTGATTCACCCCGCAATGATGGCTTCTGGTGCCAATTTCTGGTTAAAATTTCCAAACTTTAGGTGGTTAAAAGTAAGATTATTAACATAAGAATCAAGACAGCAGCTCTGCTACCTGTCAGGCTATGGTCTTAAACCAAGTGTTTTCTCAAAAGATCAATAGGCAAGAGGAACCTGTAACAAACTGATTTATATTTTATTGAAGCCAGGATTCATGCTGTCCCAGGAAAGGGAGCCGTATGAAACACTTTTAAATTAAAGATTCTGTCACTTCAGTTACTAACAAGGCAGAATGCAGACTAAGTAATTATTCTAATAGAGCAATCTGAAACATAATAATGGGTTTGGAGAATGTGGAACTACTCGTGTCACAGAAGGCTATGTAGGAGATGAGAGCTCTTATTTTCTCTATCTGTCTGTATTTCAGATTCTGCATTTGTTCTACTCTGAGTTGCCATTGGTCTCATGAGTTCATGAGA
>JAOTQQ010000023.1:41206586-41236770 GCA_026546715.1 Gallinago undulata
CAGTTAGTCCAGTCACAAGACACCAGAACTTTCAGCAGCAAAATACAGCTGAGTGCAATATATCTTCAGGCAAGTCAGAGTTTAATTCCTGATGTCAAGTTGTATCACAAAGGTGCATTAACTCAATGTTTTAAAATTTAAGTACTATAGTAGGCTCATTAGTTAAATAACTGCACATTTTATCATCCTCAAGTTAACCATAGTGTTGTATATGGATCAGGTATCATTTTCTTAATGCAAAATTGCCCAAAATCACTTAAGATGTAGTGATTTCTGATTCAATGTTTCAGGTGAGTAGGTAAATTACTAATTCCAAAGGGAGAGACTCCAAGTACAGTTTCCTCAGAAGCGTGTCCATTTTCATGGTTTGAGAGGCTCCCCAGAGCTGTGCAAGAGAACAATCTTTTGTTCATTGTATCTTGGATTGGTGTGCTGCCTGGAGCTCCAGGATGCATCCAGCTGCAGCTGCTTCAAATGGAAAATGGATTGGGCATCAGAGAAGTCTGTTTTTCGGTTGGTTTTGGTTTTTTTTTTTCAAGCTGCTTTTAACTGTCTGGAACCCACAGTCCTGTTACTTTGCTGTGCAGTCCTGTTACAGCAGCTCACAAAATAGGGCTGCAATTCTAGTGTTTAATAGAAAAAAAAAAGGGGGGGGGGAGCAAAAAGTAAAATAAAGATAATTCTGTAGAAAATGTGAGTTACTTTGAATTAGTCTGATTGTCAGGCAGCTGTTGAATGGTATCGAGTATGCTACCAGTCACAGGCCCCAGGTCTGTAGGAGGAAGACTACATGTAACTTGACAGGCATCAGTGAAGTCTACTTGTGGTGGGTGCACTGATTTGTAATACACTTCCAGAATAAGTGCTTATGCATGCAGGCATCAATCTGAGGGAAAGCTGAGAAAACTCTTAAATTAGGGCTAAACAGCCCTGAAGACACGAGTTTCATCACTGACTTGGCTGCTTTCATAAACAGCATGAGTAGCTTTAAACACCTCTCATTACCTATCACTAGAGCAGATCAAAAGGTCTCAAACAAATTATTTTTTTAAATTCAGTTTTAAATCACTCCATCCCCCACTGTGACATTGGTAACTAAGGGGGTTTTGTCATTTTTCCACCAGGAAATGAGTTTTACTTGTCATGTTAACAGTAAAACTGAGTTAGAGTCACACTTTCTAGTCATTTTACTGCTAATTTGTGCATCGAAGAGCTTTAACGCTCCTTTTCTATTGCTTCTTCCTCTTTTGCCTTTCAGGCATTGTTTTTACTTTTGCTAAATGAAGACTTTGAAGTGTATTAATTCAACAAGTAAAGAGTTAATGCGCCCTGATTTTCTTGCTAGTGCATGACTGAGGCCCCCTGGTGCCTTATTTATTAGCAGAGCTGGGAAGAGTGAAGCACTGCAGTAACTGAGTTTTCCGTTTGTCCTTGTGTTTAATTATACGGATAAAAGAGGAGTAAAGGCGAAGGAGAAAATGCTTTTTTCCAGTACACATTCGTGCCTGGATCCCACATTTCTCCAGTGCTCTCGCACCCTTTTTCTCTCTTGCGGTTTCACTCACAACACTAGAGCTCTACAGTAGCTCTCAAAGGAGAGGTGAATGACCACATACCAAGCTCCACAACACACAGGAAGGGTTTCATTTTTTTCAGGCTGTTTTTTGTAATCTTTGTTGCTTGCTCGGTTGGACGCTCGTGGTGGTATTTGCTCTCTGGATCTCCCTTTGCATTTCTCCTTTCTGTTTTCCCCTTAGGTTTAGAAAGGACATTTTGCATTGTTTCAACCTTGGCTCACATTCCCTTGGTTGCAGTAAGGTGCTCTGTAGTTCGTTTCTTCTATTTATGCAAGAATCCACATCAAAGACTTCATCGTTGCGTGTTTAAAAGATCATACAGAGATCAAAAGCAAGACTTGAAAAGCCAAAACTCCCTGGAAAATAGCTTACCCAAAATATCAGCAAAAGCTGTAAGAGCGAGCATTCAGCAATTCTGAATGTTGTTTTTTGATTAATGCAGGTGTGGTTACAGCTCATGTAACTGGACACCATCTAGTGGCAGAAGGTCAAAAATAATCGGATTACAACCATGTGTTGGTCCATCCTCTGGGGTTTATTCAAATGCTTATGCTGGGCAGTATATTGAGTCTTCTTGCTGAAGATCTTTCTGTGATCACAGACTGAAAATCTATTTGTAGTGATTCACAAACTCTGGAAATTAAGTCAGCTCATTGTCAAAATATCTATTAATTGTTTGCAACCATCGCCAGTGTGTTTATATCTTGAAACTATTTTCCAACAAGTATGATTAATCAGTACCTTGTTTAGGAGTAGCCTGATGTGTAGAATTAAGTACTGCATCTGAAACCTTGTTCCTCGGTATGCACTGGTTTTCTGTTTGAGATGGGAGTTGGAGTTTGGGTTTTTTCTGCTCTCATTTAAAAGCATGAGCTATTCGAGTGCAGTACTTTAAAACCACTTTGCAAGGAAAGTACTGCTTAGTATTTGCTACACACGTTTTGCCTAGTGTTTGCTTCAAACTTCATGTATTCAGCTGTTCTGAGGTTATTGAAAACTACAGTGTCAAAAAAGCGCAAAAGGCAATTCAGTGTTTGGTTTGGATGTTGTTTATAAAAAAAAACATTTGTTAAGGCTTTAGTGCCCTTCACCTATTTTTTGTAATTAAGGGATTGGGGGTGTGTGTGTTTGTTTTTTTTTTATTTTTACTTGCTTGTGCACTGCAAACCGGATGTTGAGTAACTTATACTGTCCAGCACAGCATGGTGGATGAGTTGCCAATGCTCTCAGCTGATAGTATGGATATGGATTCCTTGTGTTGTTCTCTTTTTAGCAGAATAAAGCCAAATTTAAAAATAAAAAAAAAAAAATAAATCTCAGCCTTAATTATACAGAGTTGTTATATTGTTAGTAGGTACTAAAACTGAGAACAGTACTAGGTACTTTCTTTTCCTAAAGTCTGCAAGGCCTGTCAGTCAGGAATGAATATTTGCCAAAAGAAGGTAAAACTGAAGAACATAAATTTGAATTTTTTCCCCTTCTTCTCTAAAATGCATATTTCTTTCAAGCATGGGAAGCTGATACAGAGTTTACATCTTGCTCACTGGGGCTAGCTCCCAAGACAAATAGATGTCACCTGTTAGCAATGTATTTCAATTCCTCTTCTTTATTTTATAACAGTCATTGACTCTTCAACAGCTAAGTGAAAGACAAGGTCACTTTTGAAGCCCAAAGGTCTTAAATTGATATCTAATATCAGAACTGCTCAGAACAAAAAAAGGTCTGTCCCAAAGAACAGACCAGCTTTTAATTTATAGCATCCAAATAAGAAAGAGTTTAGGAACTGTGAACTCCAGTCCAAACTCCAAATTTGGAGAAGGGCTGAAATTCAAAACTTCACAGCTGGGTCTTGTTCTCTTTTATGAAAAGACCCTTATATACTTTACCAGAGCTCTAGGCTATGCACAGAAAACTTGAAACATGAATCTCTGTCTTGAAGTAAATGTGTTGAAACAGGCACATTGTACACATAAAAGCAGAAGAAATGAAAGATCTTGCAGTAACAGTCATGTATGAGAAAACCCAGTAGATATACTCCTGCTTTATCTAGCATCTCTAATGAATCACATGAAGAGTTGAGATCCACATAACCATTGGAGTGAATTTAAAACCTTTACTTAGTATAGCTCAAGTACATCTTTACTAAAGAAGTATTAAAATATAGCTTCTACATTCCTTGATAAGGGAAACACCTTAAATCCTGCTATTAATCAGCCCCATTACCACCAGAAAAAAATATCTGAAGCATCAAGGAGCAAAGAACCCAATACTAATACCATGCTCCCTTACTTTTTCCTAAGAGACAGCCATGAAAGCCCATCCTCAGCCAGTCCTTGTGGGACCAGCAAACAGCCTCTTCAACACTGCACCCAAACTTGCTGCCCACACTTTGAATTATCTTTTCTACCCTATTTGGAAATTAGCATCAATATGCAGCCCCAACAGCTGCAGGTTTTCATCCACTCAGCAACCATCAACTTTCTCTCCCTGGTCCAACATTTGGAAGCTTGCCTCAGCCCCCTCTTTCCTTCATCATCTCACTGGCAGCTTGCCTGGTTTTGAGCAGCCCCAGAAAGTTGTCTTTGATGCTGCCTTCAGCTGAGGAATTTGATGAACAGACTGATCTGATACAAAAATGAAATCACTGGTGTCTCTGTTATTTGAAAGGAGTCAGATTAGGGGGAAGCTGTGATTTATTAAAGCAAACAGCTGGGGGGAAATAGTTTTAAGGCACAGGTGTGAAATAGAAGTAACATATTTCAACTAGGGATTAGAAGCAGCCACTCAGAATTCAAAAAAATATTTGGCACCTACTGAGCAGAGGTTGTCAGAGAGGAGAAATGTGAGAGGTTTGGCAGGTTAGTGCCTGTTAGAGTGAGATGTGAGGGGGTCATGTTGTTGGTTGAAGTTCTGTAGCATTTTCTGGGAGTTGGCATAGGGGCCTGACTGATTTCTCTGCTTTGCTCTGCGGTCTTCTGTAGTTGCATGTTCTGCTGGAATAGCGTTCAGAACTGCAACCTGTGCATGGTAGAACTCTTACAGGCCTGAGAAGAAATAACTGGCCATTTCAGAAATATTGCATGTCTTAGTTCTTGTGTAAGTCAAGTGTGGAAGCACTGAGCATCCCAAGTTCAAAGCTTGACCACAAGGGTTTGTGTTCAAACCTTTTCTGCTGTCAGTTTTGTGACAGAAAGATAACATGACTTGCTCAGTTATTTGCTTTAAAATTGGGATGGTAATAGCTTCTCACCTTGTGGTTTTGCTGCCAGGATCAACTTTAGCCCATGAGTATGAGAAGGTTTGGAGAATTGCTATTCAAGAGAACCAGTGCAGATGCAGACTTGGTCTAATGCGTGGAGGTGGATGAGTAGGAAGGCTCGATAGCTCTGACCGTGTTTGCTACTCCGCTGACAGGGACAGTAGTGGGCTCTGTTGCCTGCTCAGTAATTCTGTCTGTTCCTCACTTACACCACAGTGCAAGGCCTTTTCTTGTGTGTGTGAGCTGTTCACTAAGATAACTTACGTGCGGAGTAAGGCCAGATGAAGGAAGGGCAGATGGTGAAAATTTTGGCCCACTTTGCATTTTTAAGCAAGAAATCTTCACAACCCTTCTTTAAAGTAAATATTGGAAAAACGCTTTGTCAATTCTTTGCTACCTATGAAAAAGGTTATCAAACTTAAGGCAATGAGGAGCTGCTTCTGATTTGGTTTGGTTTAAATTCCACCGTGTGGAATTTATACACACCCCATGTATATATGCACATGACAGAAAACAAATACATCAGAAAAATGGCAGGCCCATGCATGGAGGTTTACAGGCTAAAACAGGATGTGTGATAGGTACGTGAGCCCAAAGAGCAGGCTGGATCTGGGGCAAATGAACAGAAACAGCCAGGTAAACATTCTGCCCATAGGCCTCACTGCTTGCCTCTGTTACTGGGTTACAGGATGTGTTAGTGAAGGGCGTGCTTTTGAAGAGGAACTCAGTAGTTATGGGTTTAGTGACTTGCAAGAGGAAGGTTTTTCTGGGGTAACATGCAAGGTAGTGTGAAAGCGAAGGAAGAGAGGTAGAAAATCAGACTTGTGTTAGGGTAGAACTACACTGTGAATGTTTTTGAAGGGAAAGGACAAAAAAAACAGTAGCAGAGACAACAGGAAAGTGTTAAAGTTGAGGATGATAAGAGGAAGAATCAAGGAGACTACAGGTGATGGTTTGGACAACCCAAAGGAAGAGTCATTTGGATCAGCAAGGAGGTGAGTAGCTGAAGCAAGGCCTTAACAGGTTGAGATGACAAGTTTAGCAGCACTGATTGTGGACTTGAAAGGTGACATGGTTGGCTGGAAGGAGTTTGACTGGACAGTAAAAAGGGGACATTTCAGAAGGGAGTTTGGGTGTTGTGTTCTGACCCTGTAGGACCCCATGAAAGGGCTTAAAAACACTTCTCCAAAACTGTTGTTTTACTTTTTGTGTGAAGATCTGCAAACACATTTTTTGTAATGAACAAGGCTAACTATTGTGAGATTACCTCAATTCAACAGTAAAAATCACAGAAGCATCACTAAAAGAAGTTAATGGAAAAATCGTACAAGAGGAGGAGCAGCAAAAGGCTTAAAAGATAATATACATAATCACCAAGGAAAAATGACATAAATAATTGGTCAGTCTAGAATTTTAAGAATTTTTATTTTGTTTGATATAATCCAGTGACAAAGAAAGCTACATCTTAATGTGTTTAGAATGCATTGTAATTAAGGTCAGTACAGCATTTCAAATGTGAAGTTCTGTTTCTCTTCTCCTCCACTCTGGGAGGAGAAGAAGTTACAACCACTCTGGGAATTTGAAAAGGATTCACCTTTGTAAAGGGTTCCACAAGTAGAAACCTTCCTACACAATGTATGCAAAAGGCAGTCTGTCAGCTTTATAAATACTTTGCACAAAGAACTGCTAAACAACAACTGTCCCACACTTCACTACAATCCCCAAGTAGTGGGCTGTGATCCTTGGATGAAGGATGAAGAAAAATTGCCAAGTTGCAAAATCAGCTGAAACAAAATGTCAAGCGTTTTTGCAAAGAATTCTCTGCTTTCTTTCCAAGGAATGTTGAGGTTAGGGCTCTGCGCTATTGCGTGTTTTCACCACATATTTTAGCTGGTGGGAGAGTTAACACTTCTTTTGCACTTTCAGTTATAAAATCTGCTAACTTGCAAGCAAAAAGCAAAGAGGATGGATTTTAGTCAGAGAGGAAATATTTAAGGCCAGTACTCTCATGCCTCATCTCAGTAGCAAATGTGAGTGCTCTGCAACCACCTATTCATGCTGATAAATCAGGGGAGCAGAATCTGACCTAATATTTTGTCCTACTAAGACACTTGGGTTTTTGTGGGAAGTTCTGCACTTTTGTATTTTTTGGGGGTTGGGGACATTTTCATATGTCCCCTATTCTCTGGTTTCTCAGGGCCTGCATAGCATCAGAGTAATGGTTTGTAATGGTTAAAATGTTACAGTGTCTTTAGCTTAATATGTTTCCCAGGCCTTCTGGAGCAGGGCCTGAAAAGAAGAGATAGAACTGCTTTTGAGAGTACTATGTTGGCTTAAGGAGCCCTTCTTCATCTGAAGGTGTTTCTTGGTGTCTGCTTTTACCTTCTGAGGGTGGGTGTGTTGGTTTTGCCAACAGTGGCTGAATGGTCCTATTCCCGAGGGCAGGCACAGGGGTTTGCCTGGGAAGCTGGTGGAGTTTGCCCAAAAGAGCCAGAGTCGCTGGTCAGGTCCATCTTGCAGATCAACAGCCCAGCTGCCTACTTAATCCTGGGAAGAGAGACCTGAGCTCTGGCCAGCAACTCTTCCTACTGAAGAAGTACTTAAACACTTCTGCTCAAACACAGATCTAGACCTGTCTGCTGCAGGTCTGTGATGGAGGGACTGGTGATTTGGGCAGGGCTCTCTGCAGGGCAGACAACCAATTTGCAAAAAAATGATGGTGTGAATTGGTGCTGTTGTTCATGGTGGCCAAGTGAACGAGCGGTATCAGAAAGAAATGCATGAGAAATGCCTGGGGACAGCATGAGCAAAGGTATTTCTCAGGACTTCACCCTGAAATCTTAAGACAAAGTTCAGGAGGCTGAGAACCGAGCATGTTGTAGGGAATTTATCCCATGGAAGTCTGGGTGGGAGCAGGACTTACCACTAGGTGGTAGTGTATCAACACAGCATGGCTTTTTCCCCAGCTGTGAGCTTGTATAATGTGAAGCGGGGCACTCAGGGTGGGCCTGGGACAGGGAGAGGCTGGGCAGGGTTTGGACCTGCAGAACTTCTGCTGTGATGTCTAGAGTACAAAGGAATATAACTTTGGAAGTTCCCTGCAAAGCCTGTGGTGGTTGGGGATCTGAACAGTAGCACCAGGAAGTGCAGAATGTTCAGAAAGTAAAATGTTAGTAGAAAATGCAACAGAAAAGATTAGTGACCAGCTCTGGGAGTGGGACCCTTTTCCTCCCATTAAAAAGAAAAGAGCGGAACAGACAGACGAGCTGCAGTCTGGCCAAACACTGTAAGATGTACCCCTTGGGATGGCACTGTGCCAAACAGACTTTCTGGGTTACTAGAAAATGGCTATTCTAAGGAAACTGCTATCATTTTATTAAATTGTCTTAGAGGTCTTATCTGTTATCATGCTGCTGAGATGACTCTGCAGTAAGGCATCTACGCCCTATGCAATCTTTAGTTTATGTGTCCCTGGGCAGTAATATACTTCACAGCAAATCTCCCCAAAATCTGCACTGAAATAGACTTCATTTCTATCAGTAATATATATCTCAGTAATTGCTGTCATTTTTCTTGAACAATGGCATTATGGCTGCCAATGGTAGGGTTCAATTTGAGAGAATCAAACAGTGCAGGCAGAGAGAAGCTCAGACCTGTGAAATAACCTTAGTTCTGCTCTGTACTGGCAACAGCCAGCAGTAATATTGGAGCTGGTCAGTTATCTTCTCATCAAAAAGTTCCCCGTGGAATCATAGTTCTAACAAAGCAACCTGTTGTGTTCCAGCAAAACATGCAACAAACCCCAACAGGATGATATTTCTTCTAGCACGCCCTCAGGCCTGTCAGTCAGTCCATCTGCCTGCAAGCTGACTGGGAAGCTGCCACACCAGGCCATTGGTGTCCTGGGTCATCAACATGTCCTACAGTCTTGGTCAATCAGGGAGTTCTGGCCACCCGAGCACACTGAAGCCACTGGAATGGACTGTGGGAGAAAGTCCAGATCTGTGATTCATCTGACATTGAATCTTTGCGAAAGGTGTTTTTCAGATGCTAAACCTCCCATCTCAAATTCTTTTTGTTCCAGTTCTGAAAAAAAATATATTAAAATTCAAAATCTTCCTTAGGAAAAGAATTGTGGTACCTATTCAGGACTGAGCAGCATGCTTATCAGGAAGCCATTGTAACGAATACTGTTTCACCTTAGATGGCCTTGGCTTTTCAAGTCTCCCCAGATTTACAGCCGACATCCTCTATCAGGCAGGGATAGTGAAGCTATAGAAATACCTAAGCCAACTTAGGTATGGGAATGGGAATGTAGTTAAAAACCCTCAAAATTTGAAAATGTCTCTTTCTTCTCAAGGATCATCTCTGGTCCTTGAGCTAGGGGTTGAACAACGCTGAAATAGCTGACCTAGCTCTTTTTTCATTCCAGCATTTCAGGGAAAGGTTCCAAACTCTGTGTGTAGTACTCTGCCCTGATTTAAAAGATTTTTCATATGGAGTAGTTTTGGGCACTGCAGTATGCTTTATTAATTAAATAATAAATTACACCTTGTAGAAAAGTTGTAAAATGTTTTGAATTTGTCACAAAATAGTAAGGCTAGTTACTAGCACCTTGAAAAATAATAATGGAAGGATAAACTACAATAATGGGGTCATCTCAGTGTCTGAAAATAAGGGATGATACAAATGGAGAAAATCTGAGAGAATTCTGTCTCAGTACTAATGTGCCATTCAATTTTCCTCTCTATGCCAAAGGCCTTTCATATATGGCACTTCAAAACAGCAATATTTTAAAGCCAAAATGTGAATTGAATATCAATTTCTGGGCTAAATACTATACAGAGTTTAGTGGATTCACCACAATGTTTAGCAAGCATTCATAGCATGATAAGCTACTGCCATATTGTCTGGGAGCTTAGGTTGGGGGGTCTTCTAAAACAGGGAGTCCAGTTGTCTGCTCTTGCAGGCAGCCTTGTCTTATTATCCCTTGGTCAGATTTATTGAGCTTCACCTTAAAACTGATTAGGCCTCTTGCAGCCACTGTTCCTGCCTGGAAGTCTTTTCCAGAGCATTGCTTTATTGATGGGTAGAAATAATTGTTTAAATCAAATCTAAATTTTTATGGGCTGGTTCACAGCCATGTGTTTGTGTGCCAACATTATCCCATTGCTTAAACTACTCTTTCCCTTTCTTTGTCTCCCTTTCCAGTGTTTTTACAAAACATGATCTACACCCACCCAGACTTTGTTAGATGAAAAAAGCTTAGCTGTTTTAGTCTCCTCTTATAAGATGTTTTTAGGTTCCCAACATCTTTCGCAGCATCCCTTCCAATATTAATTGATTTTTTTTCTTGAATGTGCGGGGCCACGATGCTGTGCTTTGTTTTGGAAAAGGCTCATCCAGGCGATGCCTCACACCCTGGCATTCATGCACAGGGCTTTTCTGTGAGATCGCTGCAGTGCATGCAAGCTTTTGGCAACTAGTCCCATCATCCCAGGCTTGCCCAGCCCAGCCCAGATCAGCTGAGTGTCCTATGTCATTACATCCCTTCCACTGAGGAAGCAAGCTGGAGGCAAAAAAAAAAATTAAAAAAAAAAATTAAAAGAACTGGGACTAAAGGGGAAATGCAGCTCGAGGCATCTTCCCTTACACAGGCCACGTCAGACAGTCCTTTGAGCAGTGTGAGTGTAAACTCTGTAATTTCTGAATTGGTCAAGCCATAATAGGAGGGTGTTTTTTCCTTTATTAAATGCTTCCATATCCCTGTTCTATAAATACAGTCACAAAATACTAGTTGCAGCCAGTGCTGTATGTTTGATAGGACTTGGAGTTCTTCCAGTTTGGCTGGATAATGTCTGATGCCAATGCTTTTCCAGGTAATTTTGAGGCATGTGGATTGGGTAAGCAGTAACAAATATAACAAAAGGTCTCAGATTCCTGCTAGTGAGTGCAGAATGAAACTTTCATTCTGTAGTCTTTTTAAATTAGGATATTTTAGGCCTATTAATGTTATTTAAAGGAGAAAGCCAGATATGAATTGTACCCAAACTTGTTCTAGCTACTGAGTTTCCTGAAACCGGAAAAATACTTTTCTGTATTTGCTGGATTCTGAGTGATGACACCTCCTCACGCAAGGAAAGTATCTCAGGAAGAGGGATTTTTTTGAGTATGAGGCACATAAATAACCATTAATCCAGAAAAATTTTGCTGCCAATCCCACAGTTTTGCTTTGGGATTCAGTGTTATGCTTGAGATTTCCCCCCTCATTTTCTGTCTCTCTAATTTCTGAAGTCCTTTTCCTTTTGCCTGCCTCTAACCTCTCAATCTCAATCTGAGTTCTGCTGAACAATTAGTACTGCTGGAGTATTTTGCTTTATGCAAGTCCGAGTGAAATCAGTTACTTGGTTCTCTCTTCTTTCACTTGTCCGTTAAGTGAGAGAAGAGACCCTAACTACTGCGTGTTCCTATGGGGCACTGGAGATAAAATTAGCATAGTTTTAAAAATACACATTTTACCTGAAAATAATGTTGAAACTGAAGGTGCTTTAAGGAATTACTCTCTTGCTCTTCACTTCTTTATTTTCAGAATTAGTAGAAAATACCAAACCATGTCATTTAGGCTGACAGTTGTTCTGTTTCCTGAACTGGAGATAATGAAATAGTGGTAGGTGTTTATAAAACCTCTTCTGCAAGCTCGTTATGATATATGCAATAATTAGCTCACCTGGGGATGTACTTCCCAGCAGACTGCATAAGTGACTCATGCTGACTTCAGAGGGAGCTCCATGTGGGGAGCCAGGTCCCTTTATATAATCATGGGAAAGAAAAACTCTGTCATCTTTACTTCAGGAAGGCAACTTGAATCTGTAGAAAGGCTATTTTTATGTCATCCTCCTATTTTACTCACTGCCATTGAATTCTGCCTACTCCTAATATTCTATCAGAGGTTCTTTTCTCCCACCTTTCCTGTGGTGTTTGATTTCCTCAGGCATCATGGCCCATGTTTTTCCTTTTAGGCGCATCATCCCTGTTGATGGTAGTATCACCCTGGAGATATGACAACAAAACTGGTTCCTCTGGCTCTGAGAGAGTCCTTGTTTTCTAAAGTCACTGCAGTAAAAGACATCAGAGTTTTCTCCCCCTCTTGCCTACTCCTGCTATACATTATTGCAGCTGCAATAGTTTCAGATCAAATCCTGGCATATGTTGGTGCAAGAGAGCTGACTGCTTCTTCGTGTTTTGTTTAAGCCTTAGCTGTCATGCCTGCACAGTGCAGCTTGTGAACCTGACATTTTGTGCATTGTATATGCTACAGATGAGTCACCGAGTCAAAGTTTCATGGGAATTTTTCCAGTAACTTCAAGCCTCCAGCACCCTTGACTGAAACAGATGGCATATCTGCGGGAAAGCAGGCAGCCTGATGGACATCATTTATGGCTGTATGATGTCATCAACACCGATATATACCAGTTGTTACTGACACAATACTTCACATGTGTGCAAAGCCTTTCCTGAGAGTTGCCATACTGAATCCAGTCCTGTCACCTGCTTCTTCCGTCATTCCACCCATGACAGTGGGGGCTGTAGGTCACAAAGCAGCAGTAGATAGTTGTCGCACAACCCATTTCTATTATGATCTCTCTTAAGCATTGGGAACTGGGATTGGTGCACCTCATAGCAGCCTATCAATATCTGAAGGGAGCCTACAGAAGAGCTGGAGAGGGACTCTTTATGAGGAAGTGGAGTGACAGGACAAGGGGCAATGGTTTTAAACTGGAAGGGGGGAGATTTAGATTAGATATTAGGAAGAAATTCTTTACATTGAGGGTGGTGAGGCACTGGAACAGGTTGCCCAGGGAAGTCGTGGATCCCTGGAGGTGTTCAAGGCCAGGCTGGATGGGGCTTTGAGCAACCTGGTGTCGTGGGAGATGTCCCTGCCCGTGGCGGGGGGGTTGGAACGCGATGATCTTTAAGGTCCCTTCCAACCCAAATGACTCTATGATTCTATGGTGTAGTCCCTAATGCATGGGGGACTTTTTGACCTTTTCACATTTTAGCATTTATTTTTAAAAGATTCAACTTAGAGGAGGTGAAGTGCTTTGCTAGAAATTGTCAAGCTGTCATTTGTACAGAGACAAATGTAAACGCTAACATTAACTTTAAAGGTAGTACAGTAAAAGTCTGTTGACCCACAATACAACCACTCAAAAGTCACCCTGTAGTAGAGGGCAGCAGCCTAAATTGTATACTTTGGGGTACTGGGAAACCTTGAACAGTTGTGGAAGGATCACCAGATATTTCCTGTCCGTGTAGAGGTAAAATGACTCCTGTTATTAAGGTCTCATCCTAAGACCTAATGGAAGGTAGGTCACACAGCAATCCCTTTTGTGCCTCTGAAGCATGAAGGAAGGGTACATCCTGTAAAGACCTCTATCTCTGGGTGGTATACAAGATACGGTTGCTGATTGTCTTTGAAGAGACTTGCCATGATCACTTCCTTTTTGCTGTCTTAGTTGAATTGCTTCTTTTCCAGTAAAATTCTGGAAATGGTGATAAATTTCATCACTTCTTAGTCTAGATAGTTAAGGATTCCCTTTATTCTGGCTTTGTTGGCTTTGTCTGCTGGAGCTACTGACCCTCAGCAAATTCTCAGGAAGAAAAACCCAGAACATTTTTATTCCCACCACCTGGAAAGGATCAGAGAGCTCTTCAATTCTGCCTTCTAAACTATGGTGCTGTAGACACTTTATTGTGCATTTAATTTTTGGTGAGAATGAAAGTGGTGAATTTTCAGTCCAAAAAGTACAAGCAGCTGTGGGTCAAGATGTGGAATGCAAGAGTGAAAATGTAAATATCTATATTTAAGTTTCTAAAAGTATCAAACTAAAAATGGCTGTTGTACTGAGTACCAAAAAGTAAGGTCTAGTTTAATGAAATGTTCATTGTGATCAATCACTTTCATACTGTTTCTTTTCTTCTTAAAACAACCACTTACATGAGGAATTCCATCAGGCTCATGTTTTAGTTTTCTTCCTGTGGCAAAGAATGGCAGAGAATCCTTCTTGTCAAGAGTACAAACTTAATCCTCAAATTAACAGAGATTCCATGACACTCCTCTGGTCAGGTCAGCTGCTGCCAACAGCTTCCTCTCCTTTGGTTACGTCCTGCTCCACTGCAATTGGGAGCGTGGGATGTTCATGTTGCAGCCCATGCTCATGCTGATGATGAAAGAAGAGCGAAAACTATTTGTATGTTTTTAATAAACTGTGAGATATGATGAAAAAATTCAGGATGTAAGTCACCACCAGCTTTAGAAAAAGAAGTCTCCAGAGTTTCTGATGTACTTAGAATATTACAAAGAAATCAGATAACTTTTACCTTGTAGTTCCCCAAATATTAATAGATTGCTTATTATTTTTAGGAAGGAAAACAGTAAATGGTTTTTATTGGCTTTGGGTGATTTTAACTAACTAGAACTATTTAGAATTGGAGTTTGCAACAAGTATCACTTTTTTTTGAAATTTATTTTTCTTAGGGAAAACAAGGAAATTTAACAGAAAACTTTGATTTCGAACAATACATATGTCTGTCTGCATATGTGCTGTCAGTTAAATTATATATGTGATAATGATGTACTGAATCGCACCAGTTTCTTCTCTTTGTCTGTGTATGTCATTATAAATTTGGCTTGGTACCTTATGGGAAAACTTCTTTCTTGAAAAGTATTGTGTTTTGCCAATTACTGAAGTTTTAGGATTTCTCATGTATTGCTTCAAATCTGGTTTATTGCTTCTGATCTAAAAAATTATATTTCCTATGATATTCATCTGAGACCTCAATTTAGAGGTTCTGCATGCAAAACTACTTGTAGATAGTCAGGACATGTCAGTAGTGGTATAAACAGTTATGGGGCAAACAGAGAGGGGAAGAAAAGAGTTACACTTCATGAACTCATACCTCTTCATTTCAAGAATGGGTTTGGGAATTTCTTCAGAAACAGACTCTTATCTCAAGGCACAGTTGACTTCCAGTAAGTGGTAGAGGTTGGCTATAGATATGTTCCCTGTTCCTGCTTTAGAGTCTAAGATTGTTTCTTCTGCTTCCTCTTGCAGCTGAAAACAAGCTGGCTCCAACTCTGCATTCCCATTAGTAGACATAAAGAGTGAAAAAGAGGATTGTTATCCACTTCTTGTTCAAAGACACAAAACAAGTTCGTGGTCAATGTGCAGATGTGCATATCACAGAAACATTATAGCCAGAAGAAAACTACCCAGTAAACTCCACTGAGCTGCTGGGGGCTTGTTGCTTGCCAGCAGAGGAGACCCTTGGCAGCCCTTGAGGGGAGCTCTGCTGCAGTGTTCCTCTCTGCCCGAGACACTACACTGCTCATCTTTTCTCTTGCTGTCTTTTGACTCTGCATTTGTAGAAGAAGGACTTCAGAGTCCAACTCCAGCAAGGATAGTTGGGCCAAGCTCTGTATGAACAAACACAGAAGCGGCATTTCTTTCCTTGTTGAAAGGTATTTTAGTCAACATCTGAGCAGTAATTAAGGCATGTGAAGCTCCACCTGCCAAATTGTTACATCCCATGGGTCTTGCAGGGGACTCACAAGTGCAGCTGAGACCTTTGCAACCCACCTGTTTCTGCACACGTTTCTGTCTCACAGGTAAGTGGAAGGGGTCTGACTGTCAGCTGGCAGAACTGCTGAGCAGCACAGTAAGCCTTTTGGCATGCAGAAACCTGAAGTGCCCTGGAAGGTGCCCTTGCATGCCATGCTCACAGATTGATGGTCTGTTGTGTGAGTTGAAAGACCTACTGATTCCAGGCAGGGATAGAGCATTGGCCTCTAGCTGTACTTCTCAATTTGGGCACCCCTATCTAAGACCAAACAAATAATGGTCTCTTTAGCCCTTCACACCTGTTCAGACCCTTCAGACTTCCTCTCCAGCTTCACTGCATCCTCTTGCACAAGACCAACTAAATAGTGTTCTGGGGTTACATTTACAGGTGTAACACGTCACACACATGGAAGTGGTGCGTTTTGAGCATTTCAAGTCTTCATTCATATTTTTTCAGCATTTTTGACTTTTTTTCTATCTACATTGTAATGTATGGTAGAGAAGCTTGAAGAAGCTTTCTCTTGTTCTTCACTTGAGCCATGGCCCATGTGTTCTTTCACCAGAACAGAGAAACATTGATTTCTAGTGGCCTGGTATTTGTCTGATTGAAAAGAGACAGAAGGCAACTCCGGAGTACAACACTGCAACCACCTCATACATAAAGGAAATGGAGTGATTAGCAGAATGGGGTTGTTATTCTACTTCCTTAAATGTTGTAACCATGTAACTCCATTTGTAGCGATCACTCCTGTACAATAGTTTAATAGCATCAGCTACCATGAGTATTTAACCAGTTGTTTTATTCTGAAATCTTTATGATTTGATTTAACAGCGGTCAGGCTTTTTTTTTCCTTCTTTTTTTTTTCTTTTTTGAAGTTGCACTTGCAGAACAAACCACGCTGGCAACTGGAAGCAAATGTGTTTGTACAACAAACCCTAAAAACCTCTGAGTTTGTAACAGAATCATAGTACCAACATAAGCAGTTCTATCAGAGTATGTGAAACAACTGTAATAACCTTCAGTCCTTCACAACAGAAAGTAGCAACAGTTTATGAAGCATTTTAGATTAGTTCATCTCCCTTTTGAATAAAATGTAGGTCTCCTTCCTCTGCGTTATTATCAAAAAATAATGAGACTGGAGATGAGGCAGTTGTTCTAGAACGTCTCAGGATCAGGGCAGGATCTACAGGGAGCTGGTCTGTGGCTTTTCCCCATACAGAATAGGTGTATCACAGGGTGTTGAGCTTCAAGTAAACTGAAAATTCAGAATAGAAAAATCCAAGCAAATATGAAAGGCAGCAAAATCCCAATTAGCTGCTTTCTGTTTTGCAAAAACAACCTTACAGATTTCATACAGTATCAGTGAAGACACTACACATTTTTACCTATAGAGCAACAAAAGATACAAGAGGTCAAAGCCAAGTAATTATTTGCATTATTAGGCAGGGACACTAAATCTGTCAGGACGAGAATGTATAATAGTGCTCACAGGTATTTCTGTTCTCTGTTTGAAAAGAAACACCAAATGGTGTACTCAGGTCTTATAATTTCATTCCAAAAATAATTAGGAAAAAAATTATATTAAAAACTACTACTTAAATATTTTTCAGCCTGTAGAATGAGTAATTTACAACCAAGAGTTTCAAAAACCCCATAGATTGACAAGCTCTCTGAGCCTCTAATGTTAGTATATAACAAATTAGATAATATCAGTAAACGTCAAACTCTCTCACAAGCTTGCTTTTAAAAGCTGGAGTTCCTAACTTTGGGGACAAAATATCGCCCTTTTGAACACCAAAACACAGTTCTTTCTACCTTCTCTGTGATGAATGAGCAATGAGCAGACACGTCTTCCCTGAGGAAGTCATCACAGAAGTCAGGTCAGTGGTTAGGGTTGTGATTTTGTAACTTATTTTACTTTCTAATATGTTTACTGTATCCCAGCTCTGTTTGTTAATTGGAGATGCTTGGAGTGAATGTGACTCACTAGCTGTATGGTCTTGCCTGAAGAGAAGGGATTTCAGGATTTTTCAGTGGTTGATCTCTAGTTACAGCTAAAGGATGACATGAAAAAGATTTCCTGGAAACTGTGATCATGTGAAGGGAGGGAAGGTAGACTTGGATCTTATTATAGTGACTCATATTGCCTCTGGAACAGACATGAAGACAATCTATGAGGAACTGTCTCCTGCACCAGCTAAGACACGAACACTAGCATAGCATACCACTTTTAAAGCAGACCACTTTTAAAATGACATTAAAAACTGCATATGATATAGGCATTGTGTGATTTACACTAGCTGGCTGTTGTTTTTTGGCTGATGTTACCACTTTTCTACAACCGTGGTACATGAAGCAATCAAATCAGTCACCCTCTATTCAAGGGAAAATGAAGTTCATTGTCCTTCAGAGGACCTCAGGTTTGAAACCTTTTTGGTTAAAAAGTCCTCCCAATCTGGGCAGTAGCACGGGACCTGTAACAGTGCCTTGTTCTCTGTAGGGGTGGTAGCGACATGAGAGCTGATGTGTGAAGACAAAAAGGGAAATTGCAGTCATTACCATGGGCAGGAAGAAAGGAGTAGTTAAAGATGTAATATCTTCCTGTACACCTAATTTTTAACGGAGTAATTAGAGCCTAAGGTGACATGTTCTTGCATGCATGTATTTGCTATGGATGGAAAAGCTGCTGACACTTGTGTCTCCTTGAAATCAATAACATGGCTCCCATTGTCTTCAGGGGGAGCAGAGGCCAAAGCTGTAAATCCTGTCGGATAATTATAAATGAAACAAAGAGTTGCACTATTCAGTAAAACCCTGCATGGCTGTGATTCAGGAAAGCACTCAGTGTTCTTTGTCAGGGAAGTAAATCATGTAGCAGCAGGAGACATTTTCAATGTTTTATATGCTCCTCAGGAAAACTAAATGCAACTTTTTCTGTAGGTTTATGTACTCCATACCTTCATGAAATTTTTCCACCTTTGAGGTTTTTTGTTTGGTTGGTTTTGTTGTGGGGTTGTTTTTTTTTTGGTCACAGAAAAGCTTGTTTCTTTTAATATGTTCCACTGTGCGTTTGTTTACACAGCTGATCACTGAAACCCCAAGAAGGCAACAGCTGTTGTGAATGTATAATGAGACTGCCCAGTTAATTAGTGGTTTTAAATGGACTTGGGTTTTTTTTCTCCCTCTCCTTCTTGCAATTTTACTGTTGATGACACTGTTAATAAATTCTTAATGAGGAAAAATGTTATATAAATGTTGGGTAAACTAGGTCTTCTTTTATATTCAAAGCATAGCACACAATTAAAATGTACCATGGATAGATTCATAGCTTCATTTAACACATCTCAACCTACCCACTCTGTGCTGAAACTAATATATCCTGCTTTCCATTTGATGTGTCCTGTTGTGCTAAATGTACCATGCTGATCTAAAAGTGGCAAATTCTGTGGGTGCCCAGAGTTGTTATCAGAGCCAGACGCTGCACGCTTGCAAGACATCCCTTCACACAGTTCCTCTAGTTAGAAGAAAAGGAAATGTGTAAAATGATATCACTTGTCCTTTCAAAACAGATTTCTAATCCATTTTCTTGCAAAGAAACCATTGAAAATACTGGCTTCCCATTAAAGGTGACAGTCTATTACTCACCTTTTCTGTAACGTTTCCTGGTTTATTCATAGTGTGATCATAGTTAATCAGGGAATAATGGTACAATCTGTAAGGAATTTTTAAAATTAGTTGGGAATCATTACTTTTAAAAAATTTTATTCAGAATCACTTATCAACATTAATTTTCAAATCATACTGATTTTTTCAAAGGTTCTCCTCACAAATTGTGCCATTTTTAAAGAGGGGGTTATTTAAGAATAGTAATTCAATAAGTGATTGAAATCTTTTGAAAGTATTTCTCTGATAACCTCTGCCAGGCAGTGCTGGCATATGTGGAAAAAAAGGTCAAAACCAAAAATGGAAACCCTGCAGATTTTTAAAGCACAACTAAATGTTTAACAGTTTGAGGTGTAAATGAACCTAATTTCTTCAGTAATGGAAAATATAAGGAAATAATGTTTACGGTAAATTCTCATTTTTTAGAAAGTGGACACGTGTCATCAGCTGCTTTTCTGGTGAAACATCCTGCTGTATTATGTGTGATGTTATCCAGCCTCAGAATACAGAGAATTATTTAGATCCTGATTACTGCTGGGGGAGGAAGGCTCCATAAGCTTCTGCTTATCATACCAAGGCACCACAAGCCATGAATCAGTCTCCCTATAGAAAATAATGACAATCACTTTAATTCATTATTTTTATGAGAACATTAAATATTAATATTTTTTTAGCCTTCTGTTTTCTGAGACTTTAGCACTTTCATTTTCCGTGCTTTGATCCACAACTCTAAGGATGTGAGTAAATTTTAAAGGGGAAGTGGAATTTCTTTGTTGACCACATAAATGCAAGAGCTGGGCTTTTATGAAAGATAATCTGATGTTGTGAAACTAATGGTGAACCCATCTAACTTGGTGAGGACAGCCTTAAAGCGTGAGAAGTACCAGGTACAAGTGAACAGAGTGAAGGGAAGGTAAATGATTTGGAGCTCTGACATTGCATCCCAACTGTCAAGTACTTACTCCAGGGTTCAGCTTAATTGCTCCTTTTTTCTTGCAGGTACCAAGCAAATGCTTTCCTACATGCACCCTTTTTAATATGATCCGCTTGCCTATACTGCAGGACAGAGATTTAACTTACTTACCCAAGATGAGTCTATCATCTGATGATTTCTATCCACTTACCACCTGTATCCTCCTCAAAATGTTTCCTTTTATGGTATTTCAGATAAGTATTTTGTACTTATGTGTCTCTAACTCTAAATTTATATTTTCTTTACATATGCTGTTGGTGTGACAATGTGCTGAGTACGTGAGGTAACAAAGGTACACACGCTTCTGACCTATATGTAGGGACCAGAGTCATGGACCAGAAAAGGAAAAATCTTTTTCTTTCTTTTGGAAGTGATATCCCAACTGTTGCCATTGCAAAGGTTGGAGTGGTGCCTCTGTGACTCAGTAGGTAAGTCCTGTCAATCTATTAGCCAAGTTGCTTAGCATGGACTTTGATTAACTTTTGTTCAAATTTAACTTTCTCTTGGAAAACCTAGCCGTTTGTTTTCTGTTGTGGCTAATATCCTGAGATCTACATTATAAAAAGAAATAAATAAATTATTGTATTGCTATGGATTTTTGTTTGGCATCAGCAAGCCATATTCATGACTACCAACAGCTGAAGCAGCCAGATGTGTGTGTACGTGCATGGTTTTTCAACCACATAGGCTTTCACACAATAAATCCATTAGTGCTGATTGCTTCCCTTTCTCTAAAAGGCCCTGCTTTTTCACTTCATTTTGCTATCTCTAATTCAGCAAATAGCTTTTAGTAAAATCCTAAAGAGTAGGACATTCGTGAATTATATAATTTAAGGCATTAGTCACAAAATAGCAGATGAACTTGTTAAGGGTGAGTCATGACTTTATTGCCTGCATCTTCTGGATGTAAAATGGATCCTTGTGGCTTTTGTTTTTTGCATCCAGTCCTCTTTTTTTCTGTTCTGAATGACAGATGCCTTGTCTGTTTTATGGCTAGGAAGATATACTGTATGAAAAAGACACCTGCTTTCTCTCTGGGTTTAGTCTGCATTTTTAGTTGTATTTTGTCATTACTACCTGTGAAACCTCCTCCCTCTCCCCCCCCTTTTTTTTCTTAGGAAGTTGTAAATACAGATTTAGTATACATTATGTTTAATGCAAGGAGAGTCTTTATTGGTATTTTTCACCAGGTCTCGGAGTGTCTCATGCATACCTTGCAAAGTAGGGAGAGCAACCCTGGAGTTGAGGGTGTCCAGCTCCACAGGCTGTGTGCCGGAGCAGAGCTGGGGCTGGGAAGCACATGTGCTACTGTCTCTTGGTGGCAGAATGTCTTCCTCTCTTGAAGGCGTAATTTCGGTTTCTAAATTATAAGTCATTTTATGGCAGTTTATCACCTTGGGCTTGAAACAGAGACCACAGCTTGAAAGTCAACCTTTTCTCACAACAATTCATATGCTACTTGGAGTGTGGGAACTGAAGGCAGCTAGAGGGAGAAGTGATTTCCACGTGACCCCGACTATTTATTTTGTACATTTACCAATGTGTTTGCACATTTTTCAGCACCCAAAGCTGCACGTTGTGACTAAGCTGTTACAAAATCTCCCTGCCAACAGAGAGGTCTTCCTTCCTCACCACATCCTTCTCACTGCCCAATGCCCAGCTCTCTCTTCCGCCTGCTGCTACTTATGGTACTGCTCAGGGAGCTGGGGCAGCCCGGTGGCTTGGCAGCACAGAGGCAGCAGAGAATGAACGGAGGGAAAGCTGGGGCAGGGGAGAAGATGCCATTCCCCTTTGATGGTCCTGAGATCACCTCATGCCAAAGCCATAAGGCATGTAGCTTTCCCTGAAGTTTCACTTTTCCCATCCCTTGGGTGGTTAATGGCTGAGCCTTGCACATTGCCACACAATACAGAAAAACATTTTTCGAAGACTTGGGAAATGCAACTGGATGATGATGAGATTTGAAGGCATGCGATAGGTTCCTCCTCAGGGAAGAAGTTGTCACAGTTTTCTCTCAAGATCTCAGCCTTTTTTACAGTCTCCCCAAATGTGCCCTAAAGCAAGAGGCGATGTAGCTTCTTCATGGGGTGGGTCCAACAGATCCCTCAAGACAAGGTCCGTGACTCAAGCTCTTACTCATTTCCATGGACATGGCAAGGAGTCTGTTTTTTAAGGCATATATCTTCCAGGCAACTAGTGCTACCAGAAATAATTGTAGTTGATGCAGCTCCCTCTCCAAAACAAGGCAGCATTCGTTAGTTCACTGGACATAATTGGCAGTGTCCTTTGATTAGAGGGCTGAGTCAAAATTCAAATTATGCCTATAGTTGCAGGAGGAGTCACTCAACAGGCTTTGCTTTTCCCAGGAAACTTCTTCCTGCTTTTTCTTCCTCTGTGTGCTTCTTCTTACGCAGCTTTGCCTACCCTGCTATCTCGTTTTAAAATTTTAATTACTGAAATTACTCCTCAGAAATCGAACCTTCTGTTATCTCCACCATGGTGCTTTTCCTTCAGAAAAACAGCTCATTCAGCTCTTGACAGACCATTTCATACCAGCCTGCCCTGCCTACTGTTTGCCCACATTTCACTTTCAACAGTCATGGCTAGTGATTAACTATTCTCCCTTGTCCAGCAGCACACAGGAAGCTGAAGAAGCACAAACATGGCTCATAACAGTAATATTTTAGCCCCTCATTCCTCACTGGGAGTTTATGTAGGGGTACAAAAGAGTTGCTCCAGGGCTCTTGAAATTTTGCATAAAGCAATGAGTTAAATATTTCTAGTTCACGTGTGCAAATGGAACAACATTTCAGGAGTCTGCAGCTGATCACCTGCATCCTTGAAGACCAGAGCCTGGTGTGCTGAGGGGAAGAAAGTTGCCCCTTGTGCTTACATACGCTTTATGGTCTTTGTGAGGATTTGTAAGAAGGCTGATTCTGTAACTGGTTAACCAAGTCAATAACAAGACTGTGAAAACTGTTAATGATATATTTCCCTGAGAGCGCAGTGGAGCAATTTGTAAAATGACGCGTGATATCCACATCCATACACAGACATACCCCAAGAAGAAGTGGGCAGAGTATCACAAGCGGCTTGCAAGGCTTCCTGACTCACTGCACAAATAATACAGTCAGGGGAGGATTGCTTGGAATGATTCCTTCCAAAAAACAGTGTTATATAAGGATAAAATTCACTCCAGTTGTAGTAGGTGTGATTTCATCTTTGCCCACACTTGGGCTGAAAGCAATAACTTGTGCCAGGGAGTCCTTGGCTTGGGAACATCCAAGTCCCTGCACGTTGTTGTATTGGCTGGACACTTTTGTTGTGCAAACACTAAATTATGTGGAGTACGAGCAAAGAAAATAACTGGTTTGCATTGGTATGTGGCCCTATGGTGTTCAATTATTACCTCCATTTCAGCCCCACCTCTGAAGAAGATGATGGCTGCTTTGCTTATGGCCACTGCCTAAGTGCTGGTGGCTGCATATTAACACCCAGTTTGTTTCCTGCCTTTGCATCAGAGAGGCAGACCAGCTTCCTGGAGACAATCTCACCATCTGTGCCACTTTTGTGCTAGCCCTGCCACAGTCTGTACATTACAGCAGTATCGCTGCTAATTAGCAGGGCAGGGTTTTGAGGGACCTCTGAACCACCATGGCATCCTCTTCTGTAGGCTGGGGAAGGGCTGCTGCTGTCTCCCATCTTTCACCACCCGTCTGTGGGTCTTGCTCAGCAACAGCTCCTGATGGTCTGTTCAAAGGGAGCTTTCACATCTGTCTGTAACCATAGTGACCAGCTTGGTCCCAGTGTTTTGGGTTTCCAGGAGCTAGAAACGCAAGTGCATGTGTAATGTTTCTCTTCTGTGGCATCTTCTCCCTGTCCTGAAAATACCTGCACATTCTCCTCATACTACAGCAATGGAGTACTTATGGAAAGTAGTTCCCCTTTGTAATTTTTTAAATACTTTTAAAGCCTCTTTTTCATTTCTAAAGGAGAACCACTTGGCTTATGTTTTTAAAACAAGATGTATTCTGTGATCATCTTTCATCCACTGGATTTATACAAATAGCTTCAGTAAAAAAATTACACGAAGGATTAGTAATACAATGCAAATCATCATCTTAAAAGGTATCTGTTTCTTCCTCCCTCTTGTATGACAAACGGCAGATTTGCTGGGTAGTTTCCCTTTGCATTAAGAAGGCTCAATATTGCTGCTTGGCTGTCTGCCGCTTTTCATTGCTTAACTCCTTTTGATAATTAGCAGCTCTTCTGTTCACTAGGTTTGTATCAGTTTAATGAGGCATCTCCATTGGGCACTGTTAAATCTGTCTCTCTTGAGCAGCACTCCTCATGCTTAGTGACTGTCTCTGCAGTTCCATTTAGTGAAATCCCAAGCATCTCAGCCTGAAGTGTAGCACACAGTCAGCATTACAACCAACCTAGACAATTCTATGATTCTATGCAATAATGCAGGGAAGAGGAATGTCCTAGTCAGAGGTTGACCCCACAGCCCACTTCTACACGTGAGTCCAGATCCCAGGGTGTCTCCTATGCAGGTAAATGCCCATCCTGGCCACTGGAGGCTTTACACACCCCTGGGGATCTGCAGGCACAGCAGCACATCAGTGAACCACAACCTGAGACACACGCTGACACGAACCTTTTGAAGAGAAGCAGCATAAAAGTACTACATTCTTTCTAAATTATTTATATGAGAAAGTTAGAAAGTTACTGAGTATCAGAGTGACTGAAGGAGGTGATACAGGTTCTGCTGGAGCCTGGAGAATTATTTTTGCTGCCTTTCATGCTCTGTTTGGACTGTTAGGCTGATCATATTTAGACTGTCATGTACACAGCTGCTGTGTGAGTACATGTGTAAATATTCACTAAAATAAATACACCAGCTTTTTCAAATAAATGAATCCGACCTGCTAGCATAAATCAGTATAGATATTAAAAGCAGAGATAATAAGTAGAAATTTCTCCTTTTGTGTGTGTGGCAGATGCCAGTAAACTTGTCACCTTTCCCATGATAGTGATGTCTATACCATAAGTGGTCTACAGGCAAACACACTGCCTGCACTGTAGAAATGGAGGCAATGACAGTTTTCCTCAGGACAGTTAGACTTAAAAATGAGAATTTAATCCTTAACAATACAGACATGGCCTTGGATCTATTCAGTAATGCTTCAGAGTGCCTGGGACCTCCAGGTATCTGCCATAGACAACCAATGGGCTGCGGGAGTCAGGGCCAGAGCTGTGTGTCCCGAGTGTGTCACACAGGCAAAGCTCCCGCAGTCCCGGGGCTCTGCAGCTCCTCACTCCTCTCACTCTCTAAGGCTCAGTATTACAAAGAGACAGAGCAGCTCTGGCCGTGCTGAAATCTCTCAGCTTCCATGGAAATTAACTGAAGTGGAAAGTGCTATACACTTTCCAAGAGTTACCTGACACTCTGCAAGCTGAAGCTGTAGCAGTTTGTCATTTATTTATCTTTCATTTGCATGTTGGCCATCTTGTTGAATGGACCCTGGTGTGAACTTACACTAAGGCCTCTCTGAATCACTCCAGCATTAAGATGTGGTGATGACAGCTCAGTCGAAATGAAAGTGCACCTGAGTAATGGCCATATGGTCTGCAAAGCCCAAACTACTCTTTATTGTTCTGAAAGCCTGGCGTCAAACTATCACATACTGCTCCTTTGCTGGAAGCTGTTGAATAAAGGTGCACATGAAGTGATAAGCTAGAATTTACAGAAAAATCTGAAATGTAGGGGAAGGAGGCAAACCTAATTACCCGCATACCTTAATTGATCACTGGCATTCTTATGTTCCCTTCAGACAACTGAATCCTTTTAAAAGACGTAAGGCTTATGATATCTGATGCTTGTCACAAACTGGAAAGTTTGGAAATTGAATCTCAGGACCCATGCCTACTGAAGTCTGACTAATGCTTTGTGCCTTTGTTACATTTACTTGATCCAAGGTTCAAATTACAGCTCAGAAACTGACCACATAATGTGATAAAAGGGAAGTTTATCTGTACCAGACAAAACCGTTGCATCTCTTGTGCCTAGTGTCTCCCTTGGTGAATTGGCATGGCTTGACAGGACATGAATGAAAAGGGGAAGGAATAATTTCCAAATCTTTTACCCATCCAAGATACATCTTTGCTCAAATTTACCCTACCTCTGCTTTCCTTTTATTTTCTACCAGCATTTGCAAAAGGGGTTTCCTTTTACTCAAATTTCAGGGAGAATTTTGTCATAGACCAGGTTTAGATAAACTGACTAGCAGGCAAGTGTGTAACAGAAATAAAACATATGATTTAAACAATGAGTCCCATGCAACGAATAATGAATTATGGGTAGTAGAAGTCCAAAGAGAAGTCACATGGCCAACGCAGCATTTAAATCCTGTTTACAACTTCAAATGAGGGTGCCTAGATTCAGTTCTTTGCACATTTGCCCCAAAATTGGCAACCTTGTGTTTCCATGAGCCCTGCCTCCTTGCTTTCCATACCTTGCTCTCCAGCTTATGCAATAATAGAAAGATAGGAAAACATAAGAGACAAAGAATTAATAAATGACGAATAAACTAAATGAATAAAGTTTCAGATGAAACTTTAAAAAGAGAAGCCATCGGCCAATGCGCGCTGCAGAGGTGCCTCCAGAGCTGCCGGCAACTGCCACGTTTGCTGAGAGAGCGGGCGCAGAGCAGGAGCAGCACATGCCTGTGAGAGCCAAACTGCTGCAACACCTCCTCCCCAGTGCTCCACGGCCCCCGGAGCTGCGTGAGGCACACTGAAGGCCCTGCTTACACCGCGTGTGTTTTGTGGTTAAACGCACAGCTTTGCTTTCCAAAAGCCTCGGTTTGGTATTTCTCACAAGTCATCGCACATATTAAATTCATGTGTGGGCAAAAGTAGAAGAAGCACATAGCACGTTTGAATTAGTTGCAGAAGAATCTGAGGCTTGAAATTAAATTATCACCACAGGATGAGTTATACCACCGCTTTGGGACCGAGGTTGTCTCTTTTATATATAGCAATCAGCCAAAATACATAGTTGTTTGCTTTGCACCTTCTAGCACAGAAATTGGTGTGATATTGATCTAACATAATCTTTCTTTTCAGGGTCATGCTGCTCAACGTGTGCTCTGCACATACCAGCCTCTGTCTCCCTGGCACCAGAGGCAGAGCTGGCTGATGCAGGGAGTTCATTTAAGCAAAAGCAGGGAAGCAAAACAGGCTGACATTGTGCTTGGACTGTGCTGTGTCCCCGGTTACCTCCTCTCCTCTGCAGACAGGCTATCAAACCAAACTCTTTGCCATCCCTTCCTTCCAGTGCCTTCCCTTCCAACCAGCTTCACTGCCTCCTCTTCCACTTGTCCTTCATCTGTGCTTTACCACCTTCAGCCTTTGTTTCCCACTGTACTTCCTTTCCTCTCCCAGACAAAATTGTGATGGTCTGTTGTCTCTCCTCCCCTTCTTCTTTTTACCAGCAGACCTATTTGCAGTGCAAGCCCCTTGGAGAAAAGACTGCCTCACTGTGGGTTTGTGCAGTGCCCACCAGATGAAGGTCCCCATGCAATCTGAGCCCTCCTGGTGCTGCTTAACCAGCCCAGCCCCTGTATAGGGACAGCCTCTGTCCCCCCTCCCGCATGGGTGGAACAAGGCAATTTTGGCCCCTGCTGCAGATACTGACTCTGAAGGCCCAGCTGAAATCAGCTCATACAGGAGCTGCCTGATGATGAGTATCCTCTTCAAGCAGCAATTTATTCTGTGCCAACTCCCTTAAGTCTTTGCCTCTGTCTTTTACCCCATCTCTGCTCTCTTGCAGCTCCATGGCTTTTCCACACCATATCTCCAACAGCCAGTGGAGCAAGGCATGCTGTTTTGTTGCCCAAGCCTTTACAGGCTCAGGGGCAGCCCCAGGCATAATTTCCTCACATTCCTAGGACTGGTGATGCAGAAGTGACACAGGATGAGAAGGGAAGAGCCACCATGTTTCTCACAAGTGAGCAGAGCTGTCCCAGGCTGGTGGCTTCTTTTCTGCTTCAGCTTGGGAGGCTGTTGCCTGCTGCCTCCTCCCCTGCCCGGAGCGAGGGAGCTGCCTGCCTCCCTCAACAGCCCCAGCTGGCCCAGCTTGCCAGAGCAGGCTGCTGCTCATTGCCTGTCTGCAGGCTTCTGGGGTGAGACACGGTTTAAGTGAGACTTCCTAGGCTTGCCTCTGGAGCCTCATGTCAGCTGGTGTCAAGGGGATTTGGAGGCGGCCTCAGGGCTGAAGGGACACTGAGCCACACTTCAGGGAGCAGAGCAAGGTCTCATCCACACAGGCTCAGGAAGACAAAGCAGAGCACTTGAAATTCCCAGGTGTTTGGTGTCCATTAAAATCAACCAAGATTCTGGTTTCCTGCTAATACTCTACTAATGTGCTGAGGCTTGGGGGGTGGTGGTGGTGGTGTGGGGTGGTGTTGTCTTACAGGCAGATGCTCACCTAGAAAAGGCAGAAGGATGCCTCCATCCTTGGGGCCCTTTCCAAAGCACCTTCCAGTGCTTTGCAGGGATTTTACATCAGCTGGTCATCCAGTAAGCAGCTTCCTGTTCTTGATGTTACCCTGGGATCTCTGTCACTTCCCCTCCCTCAGTGTGGGGAGACTGGGGATTTCTGAGGGGCTACTGGAACCTGTGTTTGCAAAAGTGGCTCTTCCTGCTCTCTGCTCCAGGCTAGCCAACAACGAGAGGTAGAGAAGTTGTCCCCTTGTTGCCATAGGAATTTAATATGAGCCCTCTGCCTCTCTTGCACCTCTGCCACATGGTTGATCTTTGTGATTCCATATTTCCATGGGGCAGAGAGACTTATCCCTGCCTATGCAACCTGCTTGAACCTCTCAGAGCAGTCAACCACCCGTCAAGGTGCCCGCTTGCAGAAATGCCATAGGGAAGTGAGGCTGGGTGCCGCTCAGGCAGGCATTGCTGTGAGCGAACCACACTTTATTTGTAGTGTTTGCTTTTACTCATGACATAATGTCACTCAGCATGTGGCCTTATTGGGTAGTTTAGGAAAATCAGTACTTTTAGTCAGTACCAGCCAGCTCATCCATTCCTATTTGGAAGCAGATTTAATGCTGAAAAATGTGTGGGTAGTTACCTGACAGAAAGGGAACAAAGGCAAAGCTTTTCTCTATTACACAGAATAATTTTGTTGTTTAAAATGATGCAATTATAATAAGCCCAATTCATTAGCTCCCTCTAAAAAGTCATACACCTTCAGAGATAACCATTTTTAAATTTTAATTCAGTTTCTAAGTGACTTGGTTTGACCTGTTTTGCTAGAAATAGTAATCCTGCTCATGAATACCATCTGCCCATTCAGACTGCTCGTGTACCAAATAATATCTTCAAGGCTGGAGCTTACGGCTTTAACTATCACATGATACACAGTCCCATGCCTCTTAATCAGAGCATCAAGTGATTTATTCAATGTGCTTTTTTATTTCCTGCCACAGCCTGCCCTCTCAGAAGTTTCCAACAGCTCAAGGCAGCCAGAATTCACTCTTGGGGCTGTCTCCTTTCTGACTGGCAATGCTTTTATAAGCAGCAGGCCTTTCTGCCTTAGCTTTCTGTGTTTGTTTCTCTCCTTGCAAACTTCTCACAAAGTGATGAACATTGTCAGATGAAGCATGTAATCCCGCAATGAATCCAGCAAGATCTCCACTGCCTCCAAATATTGCAACCTGCTCCCAGGAAGGACGTCATTTGTTTGTACCACACCTGGCACAAGGGGACCCAGAATGGGCCAGCCTTTAGGCAGTGCCACGGTTGGAGTGTTAATAGATCGACAAGATTGCATGAACAAAACTACTTGGTGTTTCCTTGCCATGTTGCTACAGAAAAACTCAGCCCATAATATATATGGGAACTGTCACTTTTGTATTTACGTGGCCATGACCTTGAGGGACCTTGACCTTGACCAGTTGAGGGAGCTGGGGTTGTTCAGTCTGGGGAAGAGGATACTGAGGGGAGACCTCATCGCTCTCTACAACTACCTGAAAGGAGGCTGTAGAGAGGCGGGGGTCGGTCTCTTCTCCC
>JAOTQQ010000023.1:41236870-41269148 GCA_026546715.1 Gallinago undulata
TTTTTTATTGGTTGGACTAGATGATCTTAAAAGGTCCCTTCCAACCTAGGTGATTCTGTGATTCTGTGATTCTATGACCTGAAAATGGCACCTCAGAGGTGAGCCCCATGTCAACTGGTATGCCACTGAATGCTTACCCCAAGCTCACTTGCAAGGCAAGCAGCCACAGTGATTTAGATGCATTCAGAGCATTCATTTAGTCAAATTTTCTACTGGAAATGTAACTAGACCTAGCTACCCCAAATTTAATCCAATCTGGACTTTAAATCCAGCATTTTTTATATCAAAATTGCTCCTGACCTTTGGCAGCTCTGTTGAAAGAATGATTCAAAGTTCTGTTCCAAGAATAGAGTCACCGTGCACAAGCAAGGGACCAGGCAGGGATGGACAAGAGAGGATCCTACCTGGTGATGTATATGTTTCTTTGTAAGTTTGTGAGCCAAACCTTGGAGGGCAAGGGCACGTAGTGATGGTAGAGCACTAACCCTAATTCAACCTTCTTCTAGGCAAGAAAGACAGATAATGTCCAGGGAAGAAAACACCGTGGTGTGTTTCCGTGGGAAACATGTGTCTCCAAACATACAACAGGTCTTAGCGTAAGTGATAACAGGCAATGACACTACAGTATGCTGACTTCAAAGGTCTTCTGGATAGATCTTGTGTATAAACTACATCACAATTTGGCCTGTCTTCATTACCTCTAACACCGGTTCTGGTGGTAGAATTCACTGATGATGTTTCCACCAACTAACTCTCCTGGAACATGTGTGCCACAGTCTAAGGACAACAGGCTTTCTCTTTCCCTTGAATAACTAACGTACACATTTCTGCCCTTCATTTCTATGTTATAGTCCTGCCTTTTTAGACCAAGGTGGTTTGTTTGTGAAAACTTTACTTGTAAAATCAAGGGCTTTGCCACATTAAAGACTTGACATTGTGGACAGAGACCTTGAAAGCATTTTTTCACATCTGAAAAGTTCTTACAATCCTGTAAGCTAAGGAAGCAAGTCACCCACTCTTTCCTAGGGCAAACAGAGACCAAAGCTAGGAGGAACATTTTGAAAAACTGAACGCTGATCTCCTGACTTGCAGCCTGCGACTATAATCACAAGACCATCTTTCCTCCCATTTTAGTCATAAAATGCAGCAACCAAACCAGAATGAAATGAGACAAAAATGTCTCTCTTTCATTGGAAAATGCTTATAATATTAAGATTAAGCATGTGGGTTGCTGATTGTTTTTAATTGAGGTCAGGGTGAAGTTAAGGAAGAGAACTTTCTTAGCATCTCCTTTTAAAATGGATATCTCTCTGAATGTGCACAATTTGATTCTGGCTATTTTATTGAAAGGACAGCCTCCATCTGTGACCAAGTTGCATGGTGTTTCTCTTACAGTCCTAGGAGCAGAATATAGGAGCTGTTACACTGGGTCTGGAGGGAGGCTGCTGTGAGAGCAGTGGAGCGTACAGCCAAGGATACCACCCCCAGCCTTAAATGTTGTTCTGCATTTATGTGTTTTAGGTGGAACATCACATTGGTGCTGAAGAAGCAGGGACCTCCGGGATGAGTCATTTGTGTATCCTGTGATTGTGGTTTTGTTTATCAGCCTGACAAGATAAAGATTAGCATCCTTTGAAGGATGACTAAAAATTCTCATATGTTGCTGCTAAGTCAGCATCAGCTGTCTACGTTAGTAGTATCTTTTAATTTTTGTAATCATCCTCATCCATCTGTTAGAGATTTTGTGTTAACAGAAACAAACATCTAGCTTTCTTAAAGGGCCTATCGTTGCTATCACTGAACAGGACAGCATTAGTGATACTGAGGTGATACTTGTAACATACAAAATGCCAGAGCATGATTTCCTGAGTGAGTTCAGTACGAGTAGGATGTGTTAAAGCTGCTGGTATGCAGAGCGTGTGCCACAGTGGAGAGTCTCTGGTGTCCAGGGTTGCCTTGTGAAAACACACAGTCAAGAGCCAACCTGGCAAGTAGGCACCAGCGTAGGCAAAGCTGACCTCACTTAGGCACTGCAAGCACATTTTTCCAGAGGCAAGGGTCTTCCTTCTGTCTCTACGGTGTTCATATCAATTCTGTCTATAGTCATGGTGACTTGGACACCCAGCTACTTGAAGTAGTAACTTGTAAGTTTTCAAACAGGAGCCCTGTTGTAGAGCAGGGGAGGATGAAGTTCTATTATAATCTGCTGGGCCACTCAGCTCCAGTCCCCCAGCCCCAGCATCAGTTTAAAGTCCTTTCCCGAGAAGACAGATGAAGGTGAATGATCAGCTTTCATTTCCTGCTGGTCACGAGTAGTGGAGGGACAATTGAGTTGATTTCAGGACATGCCACAACTGCATAGGGAGAGCCAGAGACTCAAAGATGGTTCCTGAAATTCATCATGATGTCGTCAGAAACAGTCGGTCAGCAGCCTGAGGGGATGGCTCCCTGCTGCAGCTCTTTGCAACCTCTTTCAGATCCAGACTGACCATAAACTCATGTTCCTGAGTTTGAAGAATGCAAAATGAAAAATAGCAACTGCAGAACTGCAGTTCTGGGGAAACTGAGTGCATCTGTGTCCCCATCAGGAGCTACTGCACAACAGCATTGCCGGATTGAAAAGGAGCACAGTGGTGACCACTTGAAAACTTCTATTTTCCCCTTGGTAGTATTGCTCAGACTGTGTCTTGTGGCCAGGAGGCCTGCTGCGGGCGCTGCTGCAGCATTTGGAGGTAAAGGCGAATGGAACAGCAGTGCTCCTGGAGAACGCAGGTAGATGAGCTCCCCAAGAAACCTCAGAAGGAACTTAAACTGTCTGTTTGATCCTTTTCCCCAGAAACTCTGGAGAACCATAACTCGTATGGGTCTGTGGTGATGCAGACATTAGAGGGATATTGTGGAAAGGCCTAAGACATGAATATCACATGACTGGACACACTGCATACAATGATAATCCATATGCTCTCTTTCCACAGAACTACACTGGAGTTATTGTTACTGTCTTGCTGAGCATCTGACTGAATATATACCACAAACATTGACGAGAACTACTTTTGACCGCTTGTGTAACCATGTATAATTTCACTCGTGTAACTCTCTTACCAAGACAAACATTAGTAGAAAGCACTGAAGAAAATGGCTGAATAATAAATTTTTGTAACCAAATATTGACATCTGATACCAGGTTTTCCTAAGGAAAGGAGCTGGAATCCATGAGCTGAATAAAAGTTATTTAGAGATATAATGACAAAAAGGATAATGTCACAGTCAGGAAATGAGTACAGAGAGAATCCACCAGAATCTGATAAGAGAATCCTTGTCAGGTAATGCTAATTGTATAATGTGATATTTACAATGACTGCATTTAAAAGCAAATATTAATGGACTCCTCTGATAAAAGATCAACTTTATTTTTCAGTCAAAGCACAGACTTAGAAGCAGTGTAAACCAAAACTATTTGTAAGTGTAATTAATACACTTGTGGGAAAACCAAGCGTTTTCTGTAATAAAGATAGCTAACAAAATACCTAGTGGAATAAAAACTGATGAGCTATGTGATATTTTATACCTCATTAATTTTTTGCTAGATAGTCATGGCTTCATTCAAAAATGAGTAATATGCACTTCCTTTTCTATTTGTTGCCAGTGTAAAATACTTCAAAAGAAAATCCGGAATACCCTAGGCTGTGAAGTATGCACAGTGCTAAACTGAGCTAATGAGAACACCCTGCAACTGAAAAAAAGAAAGAACAGTCTTCTGCACATCAGGAATAACAAAAGGAGTGAGAGCTATGATCATGATATTAAGCCATGCAGCCACTTACTAAGTGCTAATCAATAGAGACAGATTTAGAAACAAATGTAAGTCATTTCCAGTAACAGAAGTAAGCAGAGGGCTCGGAAATAGCTTAGCAACAAACCTGCTCTGCTTGGAGGAAGCCATTTCCATCACTCAGGCTCCGTTGCCGTCAGCTGTGACACACACAGGCCGGGGGGACGGTACTGTTCCAGTGCTCAGTGCGTGCAGCATTTAGGTTTTTCTGTTCCCAAATTACACTTACTTGCAATCTGGTCTGAGCAGAAGTGTCTGTTTAAAATTGTACTCGTGGTAAGTTTTATGTTCTACCTGGACTGGATCCAGCAAGGAACAAACTGACTTTGTACGCTGTGCATACAGACTGAAAGCCTGATGCTCTCACTATCTGCCAGAAGAGCACCTCCAGATTTTAAGGTGCTATGGGCTCCTGGACCTTCATCAGGTGGTTGTACTTGTCTCCCAGTATGTTGGGCACACCCTCACGGTGAGCAAGATCTTAAATGCTCTGGCTTGGGACCTCTGCCTTCCTGCTCAGCATGTGGTTCCTGTGCCTGCAACAGGCACCTACCCAAGAGAGGAACACCCCTGTTTCCCACCCCAGTACAACTGCATGGGCCCTGGAACTTCCTGGTGGCCTAAGTACACCCTATCCCAGATCTCCAACCCTGTTGATGCCCTGGTTTCCCATTCCATAGCCAAACAATAGATCAAGGAGTTAGAAGAAAATAGGCTTGCACAAGTTTCTGACAGGCCTGCACATAGCTTAGACTGTGCTCCTGACACTCACAGCTCTAGATTACCCTCACAGCCCACTTTATCCTCATCAGTTCCTTTCTTTCTTCAGTTCAAGGCAGTTGCTTTGGCCTCTTCTATTGTCAGTGGAGAGAGAGGGAGAGAGGCATTTTCAGGGGTGAGTGTGCTTATGCAGCACACCTGAATTAAGATGGACTGATTTGTCTTCTGAAGGTTCCTATCTCCCCCCAGTGACCATATAAAAATTTTGGTTTAGACTGTGTGTCTATTTCTTTAGGAGGAAAAGGTAGACAAGCTCATGTCTCATCTGCTTATTTCCGACGTCCAACTTCCAAGCAAAACTCTAAAGACTCATCACCATTTTTATAAATGCCCAGGCAGATTTCCCAGTGATTTTATAACATGGAGATGCTATAGCTCTAATGCAGGGATTGTTTTAAGGTTTCTGTGTCAGACAGAAAACTACTCTGTAGTATTTCATAGCCTCCTGTGCCAGGTTTTGTCTCCTTGAAACTGAGAAGCAGCTTCCTCTTGGTATGAGAATAGGAAGGCCTTTTACCTCTGGAGAATTTCCAAGAGCTTGCCAAAATTGAGAAGTCAAATTAAATAGTGATTACATGTTTTCAGCAACATTGCACTGGAGGTGGTCGCTATCTTCTTCCTTCACACAAGCTGCTCCTTGCACAGAGATTGCCTGAGTTACCCCTGAGACAACTACCAATTTGGAGCAAATCCTCTGAAGTTAAGGTGGTGTAGGTCTGGTGACCATAAATGCAGACTTGAGCACAATGCAACTGTGCTTAGCCAGCACCCCTCTTGTTCAGCAAGTGTATGGTAAATTTTACCTTAATAGAGAGGGTTAAGAGACTGACGTGCAGACTGAAATAAAAGTAGATGGTGCTGCCCTTCATCTTGCAGGTGCGTGTCCCCCTCCTCCCTCGTGTTGGCACAGTGCTCGTGACTATGCCATCAAACAGGTCAGCAAGCTGATCTGGTTGAAAACTTGCCCTAGAAAAGTAGCAGATTGTTTTTCAGCGGGGTCAGTGGGCTGATCCAGCTGACTGCAAGATCAGACAAGCAGGAGCACTCCCTTTCCAGCACCTGGGCTTAGTGAAACTGTGCCCTGGGATGTAGCTGTGATTACACAGAAAGTAAAAAATGAACTTAACCAGCAAATATTTGAGGTAAATCCCAAGACCATATTGTACTGACAGGAGAAGCCATAAAGGTAATTCAGTATGCTAATGGGTAAATTGGCATAGCAATATGTGGCAGGGAAGCTCGAAGAAGAGCTTCTCTTCATGAGAAACAGAAATATTACATCAACAGCTCAGCTCAGTGGTGAGACATGTGCATCGAGAGTTAGTGACTTCTCAGTTCCAGCTGTGCTTTTGGCAGCTGGCTGCTGACGGTACATTCACAGTACAAAGGTGGGTCACTCTCTTAAAGGGTGTATGGGTTTGTGGCTCTGGTTTTTTGGTTTTTTTTTTTTGTTTTTTTTGCAGAACAGGACAGAGTTTTGAGTTCTTCACACGGTATTCTCAGTTCATGAATGTGCCCTTAAGGCTGAATGGTTCCCTTTTTATATGCCTATACACAATACCCAAGCAAACACAATGGAATGGCATATTGGAAAGCTTTTAGCCTCTTGTACCACTTAACACAATCTTTTTAGCTGTCTGCATTGTTTACTCATCCTCCTGCACCACTGACAGTAAAAGCCTGCATGAGTTTCTTTTTCTCTTTCTTTTCTTTATTTGCCTCCTTTTTTTTTTTTTTTTCCCCTCCAGCAGCACTGCAGACACAGTAGCACAACCGACTCAAAGAAAATGAACCAAAGCAACCTCTAAATTCCAAACCTCTGCAGGACAAGCTGCTGGTGTGAAGCTGAAAAGGAGCCAGAGCGTAGCAGCAGAGAAGCTGTGATTTCATCCAGCAGCCTGACAGAAACTCCGAGGCTTTACTGCAGCAGTTTGTGCAGATGCAGCAGCATCCCTCTGACCGGGTCCATGTCAAGTGCCAGCAGAGGAGTCCCCAGAAGGAAGATTCTCATGTAATACTGTGTCACTGCCCCCTTGATTTTTAGTTGCAGCTCTCTGAGGAAACCAGGTATGCTCTACAAGTTTTTAAACAGTCTTTATTCCTTAGGATGATGCCTAATTTCCAAGGGAAGCATAAGCTGCGTGGTAACGGGGAAGACTGATGAGAGAAAGAAAGGTCCCCTAGGAGGGTCATTTCCCTCAACATGGAGTGGTGGTAGGCAGATTCCTTTGGGAGGAAAATTAGCCCGAGTGGAGGCATTTGCCTGGGGTGCATGTTGGCAAGGAAGTTTCTGGTGAGGTGTGTACCCCAGTGGTGGGGATCCTGTGAGGCTCCACATCTGGCATAAGGGCATGAGGGCTCAGGGGTGAGTAGCAGCTGTCACACATGTTTTGGTGCTTGTCTGGGGACTGATTGGAGCTGGGGACTGATATTTGTGGTTTGGTATCTGTGCATTAGACTTGTGTGCCAGGTCAACAGACAGGAGAGTACTGCTGGCCAAGAAAGTTTGGGAGGGCGTGTGCTGGGTTGGGGAAACACTGACAATTATAGCAAACCCATTTGCACTAGTGTGACTCCGGGGTGGCTCTGCTGAGAGCAGTGGAGTAATGCTGACAAAACTGTGAACGGGATTTGGCCTTATAATGCAAAAATGAGATTTGGCAGAGGGCCTGGAGGGGTGCTGGGAGCTAGTCTCTGAATGTATAAATGCATGTGTTTCTAAAAATGTCTGTGCTGGTTTCTGGATAGATGTCTGAAGCCCTCTGAGCATGCATCACCTTTCATAGGAAACAAAGCATCTGTTGCATTTCAGACAGCCTCCCCACTGAATTATTCAAGGCAACTAAATAACTACAGAGCTCCCCTGAGTTATATAAAACTGCAAAACTGGCTCCCTCCCTTGCCTTGAATCAATGCTATGTTCTCTTTCCTAATGCTACATTATAGCATCAGATGATCATGGAGGGGAACTGACATAGCACTAGCAGAGAGGTTCAGACAGAAGGACAGACTGCTGCTGGTCGTGGGGAAATGACAGCATCTGAAACAGAGCACGCTTTGTGTCTTCAGAGCCAGTGCCTGTCCAAAAATGCTAATCTGGAGACAGCACCACCTAAAGAAAAGCAGAAAGGCACAAAGGCTGAGTGTTGTTACAGTGACTACTTGATGTGCTGGGTTTATTCCAAAGCAGGCAATGCAAACTGTGCATACCATCCACGGTGGCTCTCTTGCACCCTTTCGCTTGCTCAGCCTCATCATTCTTCTTGTCAGATCCACCTCCCCCTGCCCCCCCACCGCCCCCAACCCCCTCGCCAGTGCCAGAACACTGGTGTACTTACCAATACGGAAGCAAATGCCTCTAAATATCCAGTCTCCAGAGCAGTTTGTCCCTATTAGAGCAGCCTTGAGGAAACATCCCATTTGCAATGCTGTCACGAGCTCCTGTGAACACTGTGAGAGGTGGGGAACAGGCACTGAATCAACCCCTCACCTCACCCTGACACCACACCAGTAACCTCCTGGCACAGGAACACGGGCAGCCAGGAGCCCCCCAGCATGGCAGGGGTGTTTGAGAGCAGCCCCGTGAGTGCTCTGTGTCTGCTTCACGGGCAGCTAAGGAGCACCCCGAGTGCCCCTTAGCATTCTATGCATGGAGGTGGGCTACTACTTCTCGAGACGGAGACATCCAGTGCTCTAATCAGGTTAGAAGTGTTTGCAAGCATTGAACATGTACCTTTGTTGAATTTCCTTTTCTTTTTCAGAAAAGATAATTCACTCAGAAATCTATGGCTGGACTGGAAACAAAACTATTAGATTGCTAATCCAAACTCACAGGGAGAAATGCAATACGAGTCCCATGCAGCAGCAGAAATGTTTCAATCAGGTTGTTTTTTGTTGTTACGTAGAGTTAATGTAAAAATCATGGTCAGTTTGCCAGAAAATTATTATGTTTATCTCATAATTTATTCATAGTGTTGTGATTAACAACTTCATGTTGTTGGTCTGTCTTAACTATTTTACTTTCTTTAAAAAAAAAAAAAAACAGCAAAATTTAATCTGTATAGAATGACATTTATTATTTTTTTTTGTTGTTAAAGACAACATTTTTCTGCTGAATCTTTCTAATGCTACATTGATTATAATGAAACTCATGAAATTCAGAGGCCAGGCTTTAAAAATACCACAACAACAGATTATCACAACAAATGCTTTATGTTTATATTTTGATATCTGACCCAGAGTTATTGTAAAGACTTGCAGAAATATTTAACAAATTGCTAGAAACTGTAGTATGTAATGTAATTAGCATGAACAAATGTGATATAATGTGGAAAAATCAGTATAGCTTTTGTAGAAAAAAATATCTGACAGCTCTGCTGAAGTTTCTTAGGAGAAGGGAGGAGAAAGGAGTCACCAGTGAAGTCTCAGAAATCTGCCCCTGGGCTTGTGTTGTTTGACATAGAAGTTATCTGGAAAAAGAAGTGTAGTATGAGGTGAGAGAGTTTCCTGATGGTAAGTCACTGTAGGTAGCAAAAATGAAAGTCATCTGGGAAAAGGATTTCCATCTACAACTTATTGGGTTAAAATGGCAGAAAAGAATCAATGTTGACAACAGCAAAAGAACGCACCCCAGTCAAACAATCCTAACTTTGCATGCAGAGGGAGCCGTGCTGAATTTTCTCCTCGGGCTTCAGCAGAAGAGGTCCCTGATTTACAACACAGTTTTAGGAAGTTGTTGGCCCAGCACTCAGTGATGGAGGAGGAAAGTGAGTATAACTCTAGGAATTATTAAGGAAAGAACAGACAGGAAAACATAAGCATAGTAGCAGGAAATTTATGGAACTTGCATCTTGAATATTGTCTGCAGCTCTATTTCTCTCATGCTAAAAAGAACAAGAAAAGGATCAAAGAAGGGTAAGAAAGGTGAAGAAAATAGTGAATGATTAAATAGTCTGCGACTCTTCAGAGTGGAACAAAAGGAGCAGAGGGGAGATTTGACAATGAATTGTGAAACCATGAACAGCACAGAGAGACGAACTAGAGAGTAATTATTCCCTGTTTCACAAAGCAGAAGAACTAGAGGAAACCAAAGGAAATGGGAAGGTAAAAGGCCCAAAACAAACAAAAAGACATACTTTTTATCTAGTTGTGTAACTGAACTTTGGAACTTTGTGGATGCCAAAGGCTTATGTGGAGTCACACAGTTATTGGCCAAATCGATGGAAGAAAAATTAATGAGTCCATAAACCAGGAGGATAGCACATCTGCCCCAGGAGGTTACTGAGCCGCACGCTGCTGTGAGCTGGAACAGGTACTAAATGTCACTCTACACTTGTCTCGTTCGCGTTTCTTTCTGCCAGCAACTGCAACCGATGCTGGGCTGAATGGCTCTTTGCTCTGACCCAGTCCGGCCATTTTTAAGATATGACTGGAATCCAGCAGGAAACTGAAATGGAGAAAAAGGCATGGAGGTATATGCACAAAAACAAAACCAAAAAGTGTCCTCCTGTCAAACTAAACAGCAGTGAAGAAAGGTGAGCTGTCATAAGAGCAATGAGCAGTATCGGGCTCTTTCAACTGTGTCCAGGCAAAATGAGTGAAGTGAGTTTGTTTTCTTGGAAAAGGTAAAAGGAGAGATATGCCAGGAGTGAGAGGAACAGGGTGAAAGGATTCAACATGAAAGCTTACCTAAGCTTTGTCCACACAAATACAAATTACTATCCACCTACCATGCAGTGGACACTGCATGTTTGGACCTGTGGCTCCCAGACCTACCACGCTGATAACACGCTCCTTTAAAAGACAGACTGTTATCCTTACAAATTCGTGGGCATAATCTTTATTATGATATGAACGGATCAGTAATGTATGACAAAAATGTACGTATGGCAACAAGGCCATTTTCAGAGGCCTCCTCGTGCTTTTGTGAATTACCAGATTTTGGTTTTGCTTTCTCTTTATAAAATATCCACCTAAAATTTTCAGTCCAATCTTACTTTAATATTTTAAGAAGAGCAGGGCAAAAATTCAGAAATGGTGTATGAGTGGTGAAAATAAAAATCTACTAGAAGTTTTCCTATGAAACAGTACTAATTAGAAATTTAAAAAATAAAAATACTTCTTTCTATGAGTTAGCTAACTTCATAGTGTTTATCAGAAAAATATAAAGTATGTATTATAGTGAACTGTAGATTTGCTTTTTGCAGTGGATTAGGAAGACAAAGAGGTCTAGTATTTTCGCATGGGTATTTTCAGCTAAAGACAATGATGGACCTAATAAGGAGGCATGAAAACCACAGCCTGACATGACTTTATTGAGATTTCACCTCAGTTTCACCTCTTGAACTGCCCCAGTTCAAGAACACATTCTTTGCCTGATTATCTACTGTAGAACAGGGAAGAGTCTTTAGACATTGTTACAGACACGTGACAATGCGTAAGTGTAAGGGACTGTGATCTGCTGTAATTCATACATTTGAAAACCATAAGAGGGTGCAAATTAGAGCTCAAAGTCCTGTATACAGCTTTTTATACCATTTGCATTTATCATTAGGCTTTTCCCATTCTTTGTGGCGGGAATTATTCTAGCTCCAGTCATTTCTATAGAAATGGATTTCAATCAAGTTCTGTTACATCATCCAAACTCACTGCACTAAAGGCAATTTAATTCTAGGTCAGCATACATTGCAACTAGTGATTTACCTCAGTTGTTTTTGAGTAAACTTTAAACTGGATTAATTTCTTCGAAATGGGAAGGCCGAGACTGGTCAAAGTAGACTCACTGACTCAATATTAGCAATGCAAGCCCTTTTGAATTCTTTCATCTAGATTAGACATTGGACAAATTTAAGGGCCATACAATATGTGCCAGCCCACCTGTCTGGGTACCTGCTCTTCTATTCTGGAAATGGGAACCAGAACCATCACTAAATACATCCTTATGTCAGTGTGTGCTGACCAGGAATTACTGCAATGAAAAATCAAGTGTCACTGGGAATCAAGCCCTGCTTGTAGTAGGTGAGCCTAAACAAGGATTACAAACAACTAGGGAAGGCTTTCCATGACTCTAGCGCTTTAAGCTCCTTTTGGAAGCATTTAACCTCATTTAATTCCCTTTACTTTCTACCCACTGAATGTTTTCCTTTTCTCTCTGGTCTTTCTATACCACTGTAGTCAACTAGACAAACAGGAACTCAGAGATGAAATGTGACCAGCCTGGATTTATTTGTCCTTGAATTCGTTCAACAGCTGTTGTCTCTCCTGACATCGATCTGGAAGTGCAGCTACTCACAGACCATTTCTTCTTATGATATAGACAGAACCACATCTAAACTAGCATATTATTTTAACAAATCCCTCAGACTTTTCATTGATTCCCTAAGCACAAAATTATTTCACTATTTCATTCAGTCTTTCAGATATTTTACAGTAGCATAGGGAAAAAAATGGAGTAATGTGCTTCCTTGGGAATACAGACCACTATTCATTCCCTGCTGAAAGAATGTTCATCTCAGCTGACAAAAGACGTTCTTTCCACAAATCATTCTGATTTTAGATCATGGATTCAAAGCAGCTCACATATTATATGTATTACTCCACAGTTTTTATTATTGACTTTATTATACCATTAAAACATAGGTAAATTTTCCTAGACAGGTAAATACTTATTTGAAAGGAGAGAGAATGAGACTGTAGAAATCGTCTACAAAATCTGAGCCTTATGTTATCTTTGTAAAGTTTTCATCTGAAACTTTGATGTTGAGAATAAGATGATGCCTTATGAAAAGTGTGTAGTGGACACTCAAGAAGTTCTGGGAACAGACAGTGGCCCATTGACCTCTAACATTTTGGAGCCGCTAATGTAAATCTGTGAGCGTTAACACCACATACTGAAGAATTTGAGCATTGATGTGACCTGTGCAGGTCTCAGTGCTTGTTCTATTGGCCTAGAGAACAGTACGGAAATGACACTCATCTTCTTGTTTCATGCTTGTTTTTCATCTTATTACCTTCTGCATGTATGCAGAAGAGAGAGAGTTATAGTAGGAATGCAGGAAGACTTCTGCTGAAAAACTTTATAGATTTTAAGTGAGAATCAGATAGTGTTTGTAGAATTAGAGGGAGTTATCAATGAACCAACATCAACATAAAGAACCAGTCTTGATTTAAAGTTTAGTGGAGCTGCTGCAAATTTATATTGACATACGTGAATTCAGAAAGCATAGTACTTTACTGAAAACCTCAGATTTAAAACTGAACAGGCATGCTGTCATATCTCTAGCAGGAGCTTTAATTACCATAATTAAAGAAAATCTGTATGAGCGGAAAGATAGATTGCACTTTGAAGCATTCAAGACGGAAGAACGTTACTGTTCTGATAAAATCTTTAATCGCCCCTACTTACTTCTCTCAACCAATTTTTCACTTCAAACAGTTTACAATCTTTTTTTAGTACACGCATGACAACTGTGTATTTCCATTAGGGTATGGCGAACTTCCCTTCCAAAGATTCTAATAGATGCCTTGCAAAAATTCACCCAGATGTTTGTATGGGGAAGCCAGTTCTCATCTGAAAACTCTAAGTTTCAGTCAAATTTATCTTCTCCATCTGAAATGCACCTATTCTTTGCACTTTAAAGCGAATATTCCAAGGGTGAGTTGATGTACTATTGGCCATTGACTTCATTTTCATTTCATTGCTGCTGTTTCAGTTCTGCCATATAACCACACAAGGAAATGTACAGGATGCTTAGTTTCATATGTCTCCCTGAGAAAAACATAGACAATCTGTAAACGTCAAGCACTGTGTTGGCTCTGACCTACATCTGCGGAAGACTGGGCGGCAGCAGAGGTAACAGCAAAGAGCCTTGGAGTTATTGGCAGGCAGGAGTTTCATGTCCCACAAGGCCAGTAGAAACTTTTGTCTTCCTGCCAGTGCCAGCACCGAGGAGGGACACATACAAGTAGCCCTCCTTCAGCGGCTGGAAGGTCTGAAAGAAAGATAAAATAGCGCTATCTCTTATTTTTGGTAAACAGGAAGCCCTACTTCAGAGGTAAAAGAGACTTCTCTTTCTTCTCAGCTGCAGGAAGTGGAGCAGCTTCACGCAAGCATCAGGGAGTTTGCTTCAGAGCCAGAACTCGCTGAACCTAGGGGTGGGGTGTGAACCTTGTCTCACTTTCCTCCCCAGTAGCTGAAGTGCCAGTGCCAGACCAAATCCTACCACATTCTCCACTAGTTTAAAATAAACTAGCTTAAAAGTAGGATTTAGGCTGCCTGAATTAGTAACTCCAGGGTGTTGAGTCTTCCCAAAGTCCCTAAGTTCTCTCTGTGGTCATTGAAGAGAGCTGGGTGTCCTTGGAGGCCACTTGCCTCTATGAGCTGAGATCTGGCCTTCCCAAGGGTGGGCATCTAACCAGGGGCATGGAGTGCTGCCAGGGCTCCCATGCCTGCAGCGCCATGGCTGTGCTGCATAACCTTGCTCGGCAGCAGAGTGGCATGGCGGGCTCCTTGCTCTTTCTGGTTTTAATGAAATGTCACTGTCACTTGTCTAGGACTTTTTTTTTCAGGGATTCAAAGCTTTTCCAAGTGCAGAAGTGTTATCTAGGTGCCTAGCTCTCAGAGAAAGGCTCTTTCTTGGGGTTTGTACAACTGGCCCTTACAGGGAAGTTCGTCTCTTGGCTTGGACCAAAGGTCCATTTGGCCCAGTAGCTGTCTGACAGGGACAGGTTGCATGAGGACCAGCATGAACAACAGCCACAAGTGTGTGCTGAGGGAAAAAAAAAGAAACTTGGCCATAAACAGACGCCATGGGAAAGAGTACGAGAAACAGGGTGCGCACAGGGAATACCCAGGCAGATCGAAGCTTGTATTTGCAGATGAATTCACCTCTGTTGCCTCGTGTGTATCTAAACTTTGTCAGGTGGCTCCTGGGATCCTGCTGTCTGAAGCATTCCCAAGATCTGGCTCTGCCCAGCCGTCTAATCCTTGCAGGCAGCCTGGCTGAAGTTCTACAAACCCAATGTGCCACTGAGGTGGCCAGTAGGCCCTGGGATGGTAACTGAAAGGCAATCACAGGGCTGGAGCAGGTCCTCACCAAGGAAGGCGGCAGAGGTCAGGGAGAAGGAGGCCAACGTGCCAGGACGTGAGAAGGATGCACTAAAATAAGGACTCTTGTGCGCCCTGTGGATGTTTTTCCGATTTCAAGAATCAGGAAGGTTATGGCCAACCGAGGCCCACACGACTCCATGAAGTGCGTGCTTGTTGTTAACACGGCCTGTAACGCGTTGCTGCCGCTTTCAAGAAATGCGTGAAGCAGCCTGGTGAGGTGCACCTGCGAGGTGAATCCCTGGAGAGGGGCAGAGCAGCGACAGGGAGTCGGGGCACAGTGGGGACGGATTTATTCGCGTGTGTGAACCCGCTCTGACAGGCCGCTGACGGAGCGGCAGGTCAGGGCCGTCCTTCCTGCCAGGCCTCTCAGCCAAGCGCCAAAGCCCAGCTCCGGCAGCCGCACGTCTGCTCCGAGGTTTCACTCGGAGCAACTACCAAAGCAGAGGGCAACGTCTCCCGCCGCTTGCAAAGCCCTTCGTAGCGGTGAAATCCCCTCGCCGTGGGAACGGGTACGGCAACACAGCGTCGCTCGGGGGGGCGTGTGGCAGCGGCCCGGCAGCGCCAGCGTGTGTACCGGCTGTACATACGGATGTTAACAGCGTGTTTAAATATTGATATTACAGCTGGGGGGAGGGGGGGGCTGGCGGCGGTGTGAAGGGGCTGAGCCCTCAGGTGGGGAGCACCTGCCCGGCGGGTTCGGGCTCGGGAGCCGCCGCCAGGAGCTGCGGTGGGGCTGCCCGTGCGGCACCCGGCGGGCGCAGGCGCCGTCACGACACGACCCCGGCGGCAAGCGGAGCCGCCGGCCCCAGGCACACCGCGGCCCTTCCCGGAGCGCCCCGCCGCCCCCGCCGCCAGCCCGCTGCGGCAGCCGAGGGCCGCCGTGATACCGCCCGCCGGTGCCGGCGGAACCAGGCGGGGCGAGAGGCGGGACGGGGCGGGCGCTGCGTTGCCCGGGCGACGGGGGCGGGCGGCGCGGCGGGGCCGGGCCGGGTCCTCCCGCCATGGGCTGCCGGGACGCTGTCAGCGGGATAAGAGCGGAGCGGCCGGGCAGGCGGGCTGGCTGTGGGGGGGCGAGGACCGGGTAAGGACGGGAGCACCACCGGGTTGGGTTGCGGGGAAGGGCGGTGCGGGGCTGTCCGCCTGGCAGTGCGGTGCGGGGCTGGCGGGGAGGCAGGCAGCTAGTTCGGCGACCACAGGCCCTGCTGCGGGATTCTGCGAGGGGGAGCCCCGCCGCGGGCCGAGGCGGGAGCGGCTGTGTGTGGGCCGGGCGGGCTGTCACCAGGCGGCGTGAAGATGCGGCCGAGGTAGGCTGAGGGCAGCCCGGCGGCCGCCGCGGCGGGGGCTGAGGGAGGCGGAAGGAGCGGCCGCCGGTGGCGCAGGCGGGGCCCTGCCCGCCCCGGGGCTCCCCGGAGGAAGGTCCGGGCCGCAGTGGCGGGAGGGGCGGGTGCGCCCTCAGGGCCCGCGTGTTTCTCCAGGGCCGGCTCCGTGCGTTCGGTGGGTTTGAGTGAGGCCGTCTGTGGCCCGCAGAGCTCCTTCCGAGCCCGTGGCCCCCGCCTTTCACCGAGAGGCGGCACCCAGCGGTCCGTGTGCGGGGTGGCCTGCCGCCCCTTCCCCCGCCGGCGGGATGGGCTGTGCCGGGCGTTTGTGCGGGACGGGAGCGCGGCGCCCGGCGGGGGACGAGGCGTGTGTGGCACATAGGCGATAACGACTGAAGAAAAGCAAACGTGGGCCGTTCACGGTAACGCGATAATGTCGGTGGACGTGGAAATACAACAATCGCAGCAGTTCGGCACCTGAACTATGTTTTGTGCTTTGGTTTGTGTTTTTTTTTTTAATCCACTGAAAAAGAGTGGACAGGAGAGCAATAAGTAGTCTAGTAGGTGTTCTCTGAGCATGGGGAGAATGTGTAAAGATGCTCTTCCAAGTGGGGAAAAAATAAATCGGAGTTGGATGTTACACTGGTATCTCCAAATGAACTAAAGAGCTGCCTTTTACTTACCTGACCAGTGAGAGGGGAGACAGGGAAAGCAGGTGCATCGCTGGAAGTGAGAGTAAAACTTCTGGTGTAAGAGAAAGAAGAGCAATTGAAGAAATTCAGGAAGAGGATCATGTGACTGAATGGTAGCCTAGGAGCTGGAAAAGCATCAGATGTGGTTATGAATGGGAACTGGCTAGAGAAGAAAATCTGGATGGGAGGCATTCTTTTTTTCCTTTTTAGTTGTAGTGCCACGTGTATCAGTAAGACTTCAATGTAAGGATCTAGAGAAAATTGGAGTTAGTGACACAGGCTTGTGGCAGTAACAGCATTGTACAGTCGCCTGTGAGGTGGTGGGACAACCTTTGGCAGAAAAAACAGCAAGGAGATCCGTTTCAGTCATGTGTATCATAATCTTACACTATAAAGCAGAAAAGAGATGTCTGAAACACTTAATCCTTCCTGAAGGAAGGATCTGAATTTGCTTGCTCGGATAAGAGACTGTCTGCATGGAGCTTTTATCATAATGGGGCTACAGTATGGCAAGGAGTCAGGAAAATACTCTTGAGTCTACTTTTTGCCTTTAACTATAGGCTCGCAGACCAATAGTGCCAAGAAGAAAGTATCATCGTAGATACCTTAGAAAATCTGTGGTTTAGTGGCTCTCACTTTCTGGTGGATGTTTAAGACAGAGTCAGTGAAGAATGAGGATGTTTTCCTATATTATCATAGAGCAGCTTTTTCTTGAGTACTTCAATTTTACTCTTCTTTCTTCCTCATTGTGCTTTGGATAGAGAATCTTGCAAGCTTAGCTTTTAATGTCTGACTTCTAAAAACAGAGTTAATAGTAAATGAGAGCTCAGGAAGTCAGTCATCACTTGGTTGGTAAGACTGTATACAGATTTCTTAAGAGGAATTTTTTTTTAATGTCACTCCCTTCCTGCTTTCCTTCTCTCCTTCCCCCATTAGTTTTTCTACTTTACTCAAAGATAGCTTTCTGTTAAAAATGTTTAATTGTAAGAAGTTTTTCTGTTAGGTTAGTAACTATTTAACTAAGATTCTTCTTAAATACTTCTTTTCCTTACTACTTTCTCTTTGTCCCTGGTAGGTTTTTTGTGTGACTCCACATCAGTTTTTAGTGCGGCTTAAGACAATAAGAAGAGAAACTGTAAGCACTTTGAACAATAGCATAGGATCTGTTGTAAAGTAAGATACTTAGTATGTAAACGTCAGAAAAGAGAAACAACATTCTTAGCACTTAATAAAACTAAGTTGTTGCTTTTATGTTGTTCTCTTCACAGTTAAGCTTAAAGAATATAAGCAAATCCTATAAAATACAGAACTTCCTGAAGTGTTCATATTTTTATTGTTGGTGATCTCTTTAATAGACCATCCTTATTATACAGTTGTATGCCCTTGCAGCCTGTATGTAATTTCCTTGTATTTGAAGAATGTTGCCATGATGGTCTCCTTTCAAATGAGATAATGTTGCATGTAGAGGAATTCTGAAGGAAAGCTGGTTTTGATACTTTGGTACTTCTGTGGGCAGAAGGGAGCAGAGGGAATGTAGGGTGAAATGATTATTTTGTAAGAGGATTCTGGTGCGCCAGGAAGTGCTTGCTGTCCAGAACACACTTGCTTGTCCTCTGTGGGTGAATTTAAGCTCTTTGGAGTGAACAGCCATCATCAACAAGACCTCACTAATGCCTATTTTATTCCTTTTTGAGAAGATGTCAGGCTTTGTGGGCTTTCTTAGTGAAAAACTGTAGTATCTGTTGTCTGAGATGTCACTGCTTCATATTGTTGATTGTACTTTAAGGTCATCTTCTATGTTGAAAAACGGGATTATAATGTTGGAAAAGGATTGTAATAGGCAGTGGAGGGAGGGCTCTATGTATATATGCCTGGTATTACTTTGACTTTTGCTTTCTTTTCCAGTTAAGAGACGGTTGTGGGAATGTCAGTTACTCTGGCAAATTATTGCTTGATGAAGATTCATAGGCCTTTAGATTATATCAAGTAATTGAGCTGGTGTCATCAGAGCTATCAGCCATTGCGATAGCACTGATCTGGAGATGATATACCTGTTTTTAGACTGGGACGAGATCAGGCAGGGGAGACCTGTGGTTGCTTCTGTTCTGTCGCCTGAATTGGTTTGTCTGAGCTGGCTAAGCTGATCAAGCAGCTTGTTGCTGCTGAACAGGGAGATCTCCCTCCAGCCTTCTTGCCTTTGCTGGCAGTGACAACTGCCTGATCTCTCAACATGGCAATTCAACAACAACAAAAAAATCCAGCTGAAAAAACTGATTTTCTGCAAACCTGTGGAGATGAGTCATACCAAGAAGGAATTGGATGAGTGCAGTGCTGGAAGAAGAGAAATAGAAGAATTGCTGGGGAGGAACAGAAACGCCTGTTTGCTAGTCATAAGTAGTCAGGTGGGCTGAGCTGTCTTGTTTAACTGTACCCTAGCTGTTCCTCAGGAGGAGGGGGCTTTTGCTTCAATTCAACAGGGTATCTACTTTGGTTGTCATAACCATTTGAGAAGAACTGATAAAGTGGCATGGTATGCACTAGGTCCAGATTTTCTTTTCCACTGTTCAGATTCAGGTCTTTCATTTGAACATGTCATTTAGTGACCTGTTGAGATTAGTGCATGGAAATGTCTTGCCTCCAGATAAAGCACTCTGTGTGGAGGTGGTACTGGAATGTGTGAAGGGGAGGGAAAGGACATAAAGATGCTATGTTTGGTCTTAAGATTTTTTTCGTGCTATTAGCTGTTTATAGTTCATGTTTGCAGCCTGGGGTCTGATTAAAATCCCATTTTTCTGGCAAGTCAGGTTTTTTTGGTACTGTTATCAGTTTTTTTGGAACTATTAGAAGTGCGAGTCTTGCTAGTGTGGTTTATGGGAAACTATGTTGTGCTCTGTCTGAAAATATAGCTTAAATCTGATGTTGAACAGAACAAAATTAAACACAGGGAGGTGGAAGGGACCTTTGGAAATCATCTAGTACAAACCCCTACTATTCTGTGATTCTGCGTAATTCATTAACTTATGCATGTTGAAGAAGGGATAGGTATGTAATGCTGTGATCAATGTAGTAAAGTACTAGAATAGTGATATATCTTGGTACCTGTAAGTGCTGAAACTTCTATTGTATCTTTGTTCTGGATATCTCTCTTAAATTCCACTAGGTTTTTTTTAGTCACCACTGCATGTTTTATCTGTCATATACTGTAGCTGAGGTATTTTGTGGTTTTGGTGTGTTACAGAAGAGCAGGGCTTCCACCCTTCTGCTTCTCAGACTTCATTTCTTAGCCCTCTTCTCCTCCAGAAATAACTCACAACAGCCTGCTGTTGCTGTGGGTGGGATTTTGCAGTGGCCATGCAGCGGATGATCGCTGAAAGGGTTGTCTTCTGCACTTCTGAGCTTGTGCAGTTCATTGCAGGCATCTGGCTCTTGCTCTGTGGCACTAAGTTTGCATGGGTTTTTTGAGCCATGTGAAGCTGAGGCACTGTGAGAGTTCTCTTACATTGTAAAAGAGCTCTTCTATGCTTTCTGGATAATTTGAAAGGTGTGAAGTGGAAGGCAAAAGCAATGAATGGTGGGCTGTGAAAGATGGTGGAAGATTAGCCCAAACCATGACACCAGCGACCATTAGACTGTGTCTGTGTTAGCGTGGTTGAGTAAGCATCTGACAATCTCAGCTAATCTTCACTTTTATGCATTCTTTGCCCTCTTTTGACAGTAGAGAAAAACCTTTCTGCTTTCCCAAGAGAAAATTGGCAAGGTGAAATATCAGAAGGAATTACTGTCAGGTAATGCTTCTTTGGAAGCATTAGAACTGATGTTAACTTTATCCCATTTTATTTCAGCAAAATGCCTGACTTCATCTACTCCTTTATAATATTGTGGAGACATTTATTGAAGATTTGTGTTTTTGGGGGGATAAATGGCAAAAAACATCTAAGTAGATCTGTTAACCTCGGTAAGCAACTGGTCTGGTTAGGCTTTAGTGTACCAACTAAAAGATGAGGAATAAGTAACAGAAACAGTAATCTGAAGGGATGAATAGTTCTTGATGTCTTAATTCTGGAAAAGAGTGAATTAAGGAAAATATGTAAGATTTAAGGAAACATTCCTGATAGTTCATAACTGTATTGCTGGAACTGATAAAAGTCCAGCAATATACTTTCATTATAATATTTCAAGAGTTTAAATTTGTCCAGTTTTGATTCAGCAATTCAAATAGACACTGAAATAATCTTAAAATTAACAAAAAAATAGCAAGTAATTTACCTTCCTGTTCTCTTTTTATTGGAAGGCATGAGTGTTTAACAATGCTAATTTCAAAGAATTGAGAGCAAACATTCTTATGACTTGTTGTAGAGGAAACAAAACAAAAGCCCCAAACTGTAAAACTTTATGCATTACCTTAGGTACATATTTCTTTGTGTTACTTGCATCTTTCAATTATAAGGGGAGATTTGAGTCACTTGAAGAGTGTGTGGTTTCATTCTTGATCTGTAAGTTTCAATTAACAAAAGATCAAAGGAAAGCAGGATTTCCTTTATGTGTCTGGATATATAGCCGAAATGCTGTGTGAGATCTTTTCAACTCCAGAAGGTACTCCTAATTAATCTAAAACTATTTTTAGAAGTCTAAATTACTTCAGTTACAAAGCCAATTTGATTATTTGAGTCCTAAATTCATAACATTTGCAGAAAAATTCATCATATGATGATTGGTTACTTGGTTGTGTATGTGGCCTTCATCTGGCACACTTTATTCATCTCCCCTTGCTTCTGTGTGCATGTGTGATAGACATCTATGGGTTGGTGACTTCTTAAACATAAAGTTGGGCTATTTCTTGCATTGTGGATGGATTTAGGTTTTTTTCTCCAGTGGTTCAGAATTTTCTTAAACATTTGTCTATCTAGTAATAAGTATACTGGGAAGCTTAATGCTCTTAATCATTATGTGAAATAAAGTATAATTATCGATTTTAGTTCCCCTGTTAGAGTCTATATTGCTTTACTAATTTTGAGTGCTGTTTAAACTTCAAGAATAAAATAAAAATCCTAGCTGTTCCTTATTTGCATTCCCGCTGGATAAAAGCTACCTGAAGTGAGATGCTATGTGTGTCATTTTGACTGTAGTTCTCTTGATTGTTTACTGGGTCTTCTGGGGTCGGCTCAGTGCAAGAGGGGTCAACACAGCTGGAACAAATACCTCTTTGCTGTAAAGCCTGGGGTAAGTATAGGGTCTGCTTCCCTCGAGCAACTAAACTGTTTGCATGTTGTAAAGCAGCTGGCAGACTGAGTTTAACAGGAATAACAGTGTATGAAGCTATCGGGTATTTATCCAGAGGATTTTTTTAATACCACCTCAGAATTGCTACCTGCTGTCTGATTACTAATAGAAAATATGGACTTCACTGATCAGTTTGTCCCAGAAGCAGACTTGGTCTTCTGCCCATTGACGACACCTTTTTTTAATGCTGATCATTGACCTTCCTGTCTTTTCATTGCTTTTAGTGAGTATTTTAGATGCGATGCCAAAATTTATTTTGGGTCCTTTACTTTCTCGTTTTAATTCTCCAACTACTAAGCTTTCAGTTTCAGAAACAGCCTTGACTCATTCATGGCCCTTCACCAAAAGTGCCTCAAGATACAGCTCAGCAACTCTTGGTTCTATCTCTGAGTATTGGTGCAATCTTACAAATTGCAGAAAGATTTGTATGGACCTGCAAATCACAAGATGAGTGATAAGTTTGTTGATTAAAAATAATCTCCAGGTAGATGCTGTGTGGTCTGCATACTTGTAGTGTGGTCATAACTACAGCATTTTTCTCAGTTGTACTGGAGAGCGTGTTATCTGCTGTACTGCAGATTAATGTAAGAGGATGTTCACAAAGTCTGCCTGGTCTTGCAGGGCTGTTCTGTGTAGGGTCTCGACTGGAGAGGCCCTCAACTTCTGATGTACCTTCTGTAGTAGACTGCTGCTTCCCTTTCACTCTACAGAGCCGGTGGAGGTTAGTCTTCATCTCTAGTTTTAGTCATTACTGTGCAGCTATGGCTGTCAAGGCTGTCAAGTAGTCTGTTGTGGGGGTAAGTATCAAACCTAAAGCTTTGAAGAAGGTATTTGGGAGTATTACCTGTATATATTTTAACTTGGGTAAGAACTTGTTAGCAGTCCTTGAGTAGAGTTCAGAACAAGGCTCACTTGGGAGCTATAGCATTTTAGGTTTTTTACTGCTGAATATTTTACAGAAGGTATTAATCCTTCAGTTTTCTTTTGGAAGAAATTACTAGTCTTTGATAGTTTATTTTCTACATAGATTCTGTTTTGTGGTGGAATATTTGTTGGTTCCGTTCTCTAGTACTGTGTGTTTCTTACAGGTGTTCTCTGGCACTTCAGATAAGTTCTGGAACAGATCTTTTTCTTCAACTGCTAACAAAGTTTGTCTCTAGCATTTTCATGGTATTGGTATTGGCTTTGTATCTGCTTTCCATAACTGTATTAGAAATAAATATATTTATATTTGTTAATGTTGCAATGATTATCTTTGAAGGCCTCCAGCTTTCCTCATGCCTAGCCTAAGGAATGTTTATTCTCTGTGCTTGCACACACTGGTCTGAAATACACAAATTTTAAATGAACTAGAGTTGATTTAATGTGGCTAACTACTACAGTGTAGTTACTGACTTTGGATACTGTAAGACCATAAGCTAAGCATATACTTGAGTATAGTGTGTGTACAGGGTTAATGCGTTACTTGAGTGTAGGTGGTTGTTTGAGAACCTGTCTTTCATTACTGCTGTACTTTTTATCTTGTGGTTGAATCACCTCTCATCATTTAACTTGATTTCAGGTTCAACAAGAATGCATTCACAGGTGTTTAACATTGTTTGACTAAATAAAATTCCATGTAAAGTTGAGAAGCTGTCCCAAAGCACTTGTGTAATATGCAGTTAACCTGTGGCATTCTTTGCCATTAACCCTGTCTCAATGATATTTCATCCACGCTCAAAAGGAGGAAATTGTTGATCATCTTCTAATTTGTAAAGGGCATACAGATTTTGATAGTTCAAGGCAGAACTTGATAATCTGCTGAATTTTAGGAAGAAGAACTTTGCTAGTATTGATCACCTCATCTCTGGTGCCTTCTTTGTAGCACACAGTTGTCATTGCATTGCTGTGTTCCATTATGCTAGCTTGCTTTGGTAGTTATTACACTGAATTCTTCTTAAAACTTTGCACTAAAGATTCCTAAAGATCTTAATCTCATCTAACCTTTTCTATATAAGGGTCAGATATGTCAAGCAGATATTTATATGTGGAAAACCTAGGATGACATAAGAATAAAATATCAAAAAATGATATTTTTCTGCCAACAGATTTTTTCCCCTCCCCTTTCTTATGAGATGGCACATGTAGTCATAGTTTTTGATAGTGTGCTGTACAAGTAGGCAGTTGGCATTTAATTCTAGTCCCCAAGGTAACAGTACTTTCCAAGAAGTATTAAGCACAAATAGGGCTTGCTGGTGCTATGTGTTGTTTAAAAAAAATCACTTTTTAAACATCCTGTAATTACAGTAACATAATAAACTCCACTTGTAAAAGTCCTGACATGAATTAAATAGATAATACAAATTAGTTTTTTGCAAGTAGACTTTAAAATGATCCAGAACAAATCATGATGTAAATACTTCACAATCAAGTAGGACAAAAAGTTGTAGTTCAAGTTAAATGCTGTTTGTGTTTCATTGCTGTGAATGATTCAGTAGGTTGTGATGCACCAGAAGCTCCATCAAAAGTCATCAAATAACCTTAATGAGACATTCTTAAAAATTACTTTCCTGACAAAATAACTAAATTAAGTAAAGTTGCTGTACAGAATTATGCTAGAGAATTCATGTAAGACATGGAAAGCTGTTGTCCATGTTCCAGAGGTATTACATTACAGATGTGCGTGTGAGGACAACTAACACTCAAGCAGAGCTAGGAATGAGAGAAGGATGTTAGACTTTTCAATCTCTAAATCTTGCTAGGTTTGAGTAATCTGTAGTTTGGCCTCTACCATACTCTAGTATTCTCTCCCTAATTGTGAGGCCCTAGTAGGGTAGGGCTGTTGCTAAAATCCTAAGTTTTGCCACTAGCTTCATCATGGGTGTCAGAAATAGAATAGTCATTATAATGATTATAGCTTTAACCTTTGGAATTGCAGACCTCTAGAACATCATACAAACTGCAGACACAGAATAATGCTATGACAGTATACAGTTGAAACACTACAGATGTAAATTACAGTTCATTTAATGGAAGTCATGTCCTAAGATCACACTTTGGAAACTGTTGAACAGGAAAACTGAATTGTGGGTAAATGGTATTTTATTTAGCTGTACGTAAACAAGAATGTTGTATATATGTTTATCTGTTATACTTTTCTGAGTTGCGCTTCTATCACTTATTCAGAGCTGTTGTTACCATTAATTACTTTAGAGAAAACTGAGATTCTAGAAACAGTTATGTGGGGGAGAGCAACTTAAACGCTTATGGGTCAGAATATATCACAGGAACCAGATTAAAGTCTAGCAAATATGTTTTAAGTTACCTTTGAATAAATACACTGGCTAAGTTTGGGAAGTATAGTCTAGACCAAGTTTTGTGCCCAAAGAAATCACCTATGAGTTTCATTTCTAACTGTCAAAAAAACCTGCAGCCTAAAAATACATGGCAAATGATCATTTGGAGGTAAGGAAGGGTTTGGGATTCTTTTAAATTCACTTACCTCACTTCCAGTGTGATGCCCCACAGGTCCGGGTCTTGATCAGAAGAACGAGATCTCTAAAACTGTTTCTGAGAAGTTGACCTGCCTGTACATGTAATGCCATTTTGTGCATCTCTCAGTGCTTGTAGCCATGGGTATGTTTGCTAATGATAGGTCTGCTGATTTGTTTACATATATCTGATAGGTATTTTTGAAAATGACTGTTTCTTTAATTTAGCCAAGTCTAGCATAGCATTGTTCTGATCTTGTTTGCTTTTTTCCTTGATATTCCTATTCTACAACAGGAATGGGTAGTTTAGCCATCCATATGACACTGTTTCCTGGCCATATACAATATGGAAAGAGTACTTTTGTTTCTTTAAGGAAATTTTTGGCAGAAAGCACTGATAATATAATTCCTTAAAATTCTGTCTTTTTTTAATGTAAGTTATAATGCTTTCGCATCTACTTAGAGACAGCAATTTTCTAATTCTTGAGTTGTATAAACACTGAGCTTCATGGATTAAATTTTGTTTTCATACCTAGGCAGCAGAATGTAAGTAGACTACATACTTATAGGAGGCTTAAGATATTTGTAGAAGCAGGACTCTCAGACTTCGTGTATTGCAAGACAAACATCCCATGTAGGTGAGGTAGGAATTAAATATACTTTTGATTTTGCATGTGTCATTAGTAAGATTATATGTACTTAAACACACTTGTATATACAGGAACCATTGCTCTGAAGGTCTCAACATACTTTTCAGTGTTCATTAAAATAACACTTGTTTACTATTTTGTGAACTTGATAATTTTCTCTGTGGCTAGCTAAAAGGACAGTGCATGTATTATTTATCCAAAAGTACTAAGTGTTTTTATTTTTCACTTTTTTCTTTATTCTGTGGAGAGAGACTCTGAATAACTTGTTTGGAAATAATACTGATCTAGTGGATTATACAGAAGACTAAAATTAAGTTGCTGAACTCCTTGGTGAAATCAAGGACTTTGTCAAAAGTAGAACTATGCCAAGAAAATTGATGTCTACCTGCAGTCTTATGATAAATTCTGTTAGGTAAGAGGTTGCTTTTCACATGCAACCTAATGGCTGGAACAACACTGCCTTTGTAGGTTTTAACAGGTTGTCTGCTTCTGTAACCCCAAATAGCTGATAAATAGTATCAAAGGACAGACCAGAAGGAGATTGGAACTAAAGAGTAAGAAGGAGGTCTTGTGTGGAGCTGGAGTGTTGTCTGGTGTATCTGTTTTAAGAGTGAACCAAACTTGAAGCATCGTGTTTTTGCTCTTGTTTGCTTGTGTTTTTGAGTATCACACTTGTTGGATGGTTAGCAAATGTTCACTGCCTTTTATAAGCTATGCTTTTTGCAGATGGCCTTGCATTGGTAAAATAAGCCATCAAAGCATATCAAGTGTTCTGTTGATGCTCTACTTGAATTGCAGGTTCCTGTTTTCTTAAAAGGTTTTGGCAATGTCAGCTGGGTCTTTGGCTTTTAGCCTGTTTAAAGTTTTGGGTGGTATCAAAATGACATAAAAGGAAGACTGGTTATTTTTGGTGATGGTTTGAAGCTTTACTTGCATTTCACCACCAAGTGCAGACCTCAAGGCAGACCTGTAGGATATGTTCCAGTTTTGGTCCATGCCATGATCGATACATATTTCTCCGTTGCATTCTCTCATGCTCCACGTTCTTTTCCTTCTCCAGTTTACACGGAGGTATTAATTGTATCATTCTCTTACTTTTGTTGTTAGCAAATTTATTGAAAGAGAAGGCAGTCAAATTTGACGCCTGCTACTAACAAGATAAACTTTGTTTCTGTAATAAACCCAGCAATCTGTTCTACAATTGCAAAAGTGTATTATGGAGTGTCTCAGTGTTAATAAGGTGCTGGTGTTCTTCATCATGCCTGTTGTCCTCAGCTAAGAGAAGGTTGAGCTTAAACTGAAAGTTTAACCCCAAAGTAAATCTGATTAAAATCACTGTTGATATAATCATATTAATGTTAAAAATCATTGAAGAGGTCACAAGCATGTTCTCCAGGACATAAATGCTAAGTACAAGCAATGAGGGAGGGATAAGCATTTGCTAAATGGAATGAATGCTGTATGAAGTAAATGTAGCATTTATTGGCCAGGGGTGACTCATATTCCCGTATACTTTATTCTAGACAATGGGTAAAAGGGCTGCAAGTTTTGAACTAGAGGCTAGAAATAACTGGATTGTACAATGGCTTATAGAAACTACTTTTGTTTTAAAGTGTTAATTATAATATCTACTGATAATGCTACTTCATTTTACTCTTTCCTCAAAAGGACTTGCAGCCATGCCATGCCTGGTCACCATTTGTCTCTTATCTGAAACGGAAAACTAGGGAAGGTAAATAAATTAACAACTTCATGTAGCTAAATACATTCTCTACTCCTCTTTGCATTGTAAAATAGCTTCTCGTAAGCTAATTTTTCTTATGAGCCTGGCTGTCACTCCTTTAGTACAGTAAGATGCTCATACAACCTGGTAGACAAGACCACTTTTATTGAAGATAACATAGTGAGCTCCAGGAAATTAAGGCTTGCAGGTGGCTCGTACATGCCATCCATACCTTCTTAGGTACATTATCACTTTGTTTTACTCAGGCAGTTAAGCCTGACTATGCAGCTGTATGAACAGGACTCAGTAGCATGTTCATTTTAGACTGATAACCACTATTTATTAATTTGAAGAGCAGTTTGAAGAAATTTATTGACTTCACAACAAATAAGAGGTGGTTTAATTAGTTCCTTTTTTGTTAGTACTATAACATTAACATTTTTTTTTAAGGCTCTGGGAAGATAGGATTATTAATTAGAGCACTAATTGGGGCTGTTGTGTGAATTGGAGACTACCACCAAACTTTCTGCCTCTCCTCCACTCTTGCTGTAGCTGTTGGACAAAGGTTACTGAAAGTAACAATTTACATTAGTATTATGGGATTTTTACTTCATTTCGCTTTGTACTCTTTTATTACAATGCTGCTGTCATAATTTATCAATTACTACTTTTTATTGTATCACTAGACATTCCAGGCCTTTCTGGGCAGTGTATTGCTGAAAACATAACCCAGTAAAAGGCGCAGTTCTCTCACATACAGAGTACTGGCTCTGAACCTAAGCTTTTGTTGCATTTTCTTCCCCAAGTTGCACTGGCATTAGAGATAATACCACCTATCATTAGCACTATATGAAGTTGGTATATTCATGATGCAGGATGGCTAAATTGGTCTTGTTTTTAAGTTCCATCATTTAAATTACATAAAGAATATTTTTTTCTCTTAAAGGCTTAAAGTCTGCTGAAGTAAATGCAATGTATTACTATACTTTAAGATACTCAGCTGATGAGCAACCTCAAAAAAACAGAAGTCCAGAGAAAATACAAGTTTCAAATGCAGGAAATAAGGACTTATTTTTGTATTTGCTGTTGTGGTATAAGTTTATTTTTGTAGGTGCAGGAAGGGGGCAGGGGGCAGACACGGTACAGATTGAATTATGAGGATGATAGAAACATGAGCACAAAGAGGGCAGATTATATGTCAATGTCAGATCATTCACAGTTAAGTAATTTATTAAAAAAAACCCCCCAAACTTGTGGCCTTCTTCCATCTAGAAATAAATATTATCTAATAGAGGTGGTTTTTATAAAATACGATAATCATATTTTTCTGGAGGGTGAATTGGAATTTAAGAAAGTGATACGTTTTTTCTGGGCTGGCTATGTGAAGCCCTGGTGCATCGTGCGTTCCAAAACTAAGTGTTCCATTGGGACTGTACCCAGCAGTGGTGAACTGTCATCCTGGTAGGTTTCTTTTTTGCTCTCTTATGGCTCAGTTTGTGTGATGTTCTAGGTTTTGGCGTTTTTGCTCTAGTTAAGGTGACCTCTCTGAAGTCTAAAGAGAGGTGAAGGTACCCTACTACAGTTCAAGTGTTCTGTGTAGCATCTGCTTCCGTATTACCAGGCTCCACAGCAGTTAAAGATGTGTCACTTAGAAGAAAAACTCTTCAGTAGAGTAGTTCCCACGCAGAGCAAACTGGCTGGCATACTTTCTTGCAGTAAGATGAAGTGCTGTGCTGAGTAGGGTGTAGTGGCAGTGTACCACAGTCTGCAGCTGAAAGAGAAAGTGACAAGCAAGCTGAAACCTTAGAATGGGGGTGGATGTATTTTGTTGGGGTTTTTTTTTTTAGAAAACAAAACAAACAAGAACAAGGCATCTCTGCAGAATGTTTTTGATGTTACAGCATTAGCAGTGCAAGTTCTTCACTGAGTTCTCCTTTGAAGAGCAGTATGCTTCAGGTGCTTAAATCACTTTTTGGGGAAAAATATTAAAGGAAAAAAAGGTTGTGCATATGAAGCTTTTTATGGAAGTTGCTCAGTTATTTCTCTGTTCTCCTTGTATTGTTCTTTGTCTCTAGCTTCAAGATGGGATGAATAATGAGGTTATATCTAAAACTGTTTCCAAGGGCACATTTGTGCTGTCAGTCTGTTTCAGAACTTAATTGCAGAAAAATAAGTACAACTGAGAAGTAGCTAGCGCTTGTTGTAACTAGTCCTTCTGAAAGAAGTGCTTCATTATCCAGCATGGTATCTCTTTACAATGTTTTCTGCACTTCTTGCATTAAGAAGTCATACTTGATGTCTTTGCATTAGCATCAATGAAATAGTACTTGATCTTCCCACTGACATTAAGAATTCAGCCTTTTCCTAGAATATGGCCATGTATGTTAAATCCACGTAACAGCACAGGCAACACAGGAAGCTTGGAGACTGAAGTTTCAGATGGAAGGACACTAAAACTTGACAACATTTTTACATCTTTTACAACTGCATGACCACTAGCTGCATTAAGATACTCAGTTGTAATGAATTGAGTGTTAGCTGTATGGATAAGTTAGTTTTCTGTGAGACTGGATGTGTTGTTCTCAAGTACTCAAAGTGGGGCCGATTATTAGGAGCTTACCTGCGGAACCTACAGTTGTTTCTCTCACTTGTTAAGGAGGTCTTTCATGTAATGTTCATGCTCATCACAATTAACTCTAAGTAAAACAGTTACGGAGTCCTGTTACCATTGAATGGCTAAGTAATTAGCATTTGTTCAAGATTTGAAAACAGTAGCAAAAAAAATGCTGAGAGGTTGCAGAAATAAACATTGCCTCTGTGGTTACCGGTGCCTTTCTTCTAGGAAAGAGCAGAGGCAATATTCAGCCGGTCAGCTAAAACCGTACCTTAGGATTTGAAGAATATTTAATGAGCTCTTAGATCTTGTTTAAGTAAATAAGAGGAGGATTAAAATAACTTTTTCCTTTTCTTAGATTGAATACACTCTAAAGATGTGAGGGGAACTGATAATTATCACTTGACGTTTTATGAAAAATTAATAAACCCTTTGACAACTTAGTTTACAGCAAGGAATATGGGATGTTGGGGCTTTATGAATGTATATTCTCTATAGCAAACACTTTCCTTTTTGCCTTTGTGCAGAGCTCGCGAGTACAGGGCTGATGTCTGTGGTGGTGTGTTTTCACTTTGCCAAAGCATGTACTAAGGGTAACTGTCTTGCTACTTCTGGCCATTCCAAAGTGAATTTGGAGATTGCTTTTTCCTATTGTTATCTTAGTCTTTTCTGCAGTACTAATTACAGCTAAACTGGGTTGGGGGGAAGAATTGCCTGTTCTGATCTTCTGTTAGGACTGGATGAGGTTAAAGGGGTAGGAGAGAAGTGACTCTTAAATTGCTTAAGCATTTATCTGTACAGAGCAGATATAATATTGTTCCTTTCTAGTTCCATTAACTACATCTTTCCCGGTGCTTAATGTAATAAAGATCGGTTATCTGTCAGGACAAAATAGAAGGGCAGGTGTAAAATGCATTTACATCAGCACCTGACTGCACAATTCAGCTTCTCATACTATCTGTCCCCTCTAGCTAGAGCTACAAGTGCTTCAGGTATTATGTATGCAGGTAGTGACCACTAAAAATTCATAGTATTTCCAAAGGGAAATGTCTAAACCTGCATAACTAGCTCATTTTACATTTGTAAAAACTAATGAACTTTATTATATTGACTTGCCTTATATGCACCAATTATTTTCTCTGTAATAGGATTTTGGTTGTGCACAATCATAAGCTAAAAAGAAAAGTAGAGCTTTAAAGCTCAAAAAATTCAAATAGCTATCATAAAATGAGCTTTAAAAACAAAGAAATTGCATATTAATCATGATGTATGTTTTCTTTTTAAAAACAGGTGAACTGAGGGTGATATTTTCAGAATATGTTTGCTTTTACTTCCAGATAGAAGATAAATGTGTTAAGCTGGCAAAGTAATTCTGGTAAGAATTCTCCTGTTACTTCGTACAGTGAATGTCATTATATGTAGAGGTACTCAGTCTTGCCACTAAAGTGAGCTTTCTGTACCATTAGTACTAACAAACTTGCTCTGTCTTATTAGGTAAAAAATAAGACCTTATAATTGCATGTAGATATTTCTTTATCAAGCAGTACTAATCCACCTGTTATATTATAAATGTTATATTGAAAGTTATTCAGCTCTCTTTTGCATGCTCTGTGTTTGGACATAAAGATCTTCACAAGTCAAATATTTTCATCACTTCGGTTGTTTATACAGAAATAAAAGGAGTTTATATTATGCCATAGTATTCATTAACTGGGTTTTATGTGGATTAAATGTTCTTCACTGAATTTTTTCACTGAATTTTTGGAGTTGGAAGGGACCATAGAGATCATCTAGTCCAACTCCCCTGCCAAAG
>JAOTQQ010000023.1:41269248-41355241 GCA_026546715.1 Gallinago undulata
TTCTTGTTTCTATAGCTGCCATCACTGATTCTTGGTTTTGTTCTGCTTTCCTCAGTGATCCTCCTAAGATTTCTACAGCCAAGTCTTGCATTTTTTCTTGTTTGATTTAAAGTTTGTTTTAAATGTTTCAATGTGTAGTAGTGCTGACCAACCAAGGAATGCTGTGGCATAAGAGAAAACAAAATGTGTTTTTATAAGATAGAGTGAAAAGACAAAATGTGTGAGTGCCTTGTGTGCATTATCTACAGTAAAATTAATCAGTTTGGGAATCAGTACTAATGCTTTTGGTATCTTCTACTGAACATGTGCGGTAAAATTCTATGTTGAATTAAGTACACTACAGTAGCAACTGCCACCCACTCAGTCTGGCTTGAAGAAAAACATTGTGAGAGCTGGTAAATCCTTAAGTGTTGTAATTTTGAAACTCGTATTTATTTTAACTCATTATTTTATTCATTTTTCCCCTTGAAACAATCTGCGTACTGTTGGAATACATAACATGGTAGAAGATAATGTGTTCAAGTAAACTATTAAAGAACGTGTTCTGTACAATGCCGTGCAAGAGCTTTCTGCTTATGCTTTAGGTCAAAATACCTTTAAGAAGCAGAGGAAGGTCGAAGCTCACATCTATTTTAGAAAGAAAAGCCAAAGCAAAGTAATTAGCTTTCATTTATGCAGTGTGAGGGAATGCTGTGTATCATAGACTTTTATCCATTAGATTTATAAGATGAGTGTTCAGGTAGTGGGCTGTTAGCTAAAGTTTCACTGAAATAAATGAAATTATCTAAGCTCATTCTTCCCGTTCCCTTCCACCCTATGTTAGTATATTGATTCCTCAGTTTTACAGACAACCTTTCGGGGTGGGATATAGGGGAGAACTAGTCCTCTTTTTCCCTAGTCTTTTTTCCATAAGGAATGTATTTTCTGATGGATTTAATTTCTGTACTTTACTATACTTACAGCTCAGACATGAGCAGTGCCAGTAACTCACTGGCACGGGAATTCTTGACGGATGTCAACAGACTGTGCAATGCAGTGGTACAGAGGGCAGAGGCCAAGGAAGATGAAGAAGAAGAAAGTCATATGGCAGCACTGGGCCAATACTTGGTTCAAGGCCGTGGGTTTGTTTTGCTTACCACACTGAACTCAACTATTGATCAGGTAATAGTTTTTCTTACCTGGTTGTAAGTTTTGTATTGACCTTTGTATGGATTTGTCTGGCTCATGTTCTTCTTGGTGCTGCTTTCTGGCATATCTCTTATGAAAGAATGTATGAGTTAATTATGAATACTAGAAGTTCAAAAGGATATGTTGCAATTGCATTCTGTCCATCTGCAAGAACAGAAAAAGAAAAAATCATATACATGTTTTGATGGTATATAATATTGATGGTTGCTAAACTTTTGACTAGTTAAGGCATGTGTAAAGCTCAAGTGCAGTAGCTGTGTGGAAAGACGCAATGAGTATTTACTGAACCTGCAATACGAAGTGTCAGTTTTTAATTTGAGAAGGTCGTCCTGGTTTAAGGCAATAAAATGAAATAAAAATATATACCTTTTTATTTTGTTTATGGGCCATGAGTTATATTGTAATTTTAGCTCAAAAGAGAAAGCATTTTAGGAGATGATCAGTTTACACTTTTTTAATTTAAAAAGTCTAGCACACATCTATGTAACTACAGATGTCCATTTCTTCTCTTCTTTCTCTTCTCATTCTTCTTCAATGCTATTGGATAGGTATTAAGCCATGAGTCTGAGATGTGCACTAAGTCTTTGTGCTTTGAAACTTGACATCCTAGCATTCAAAGATAGTGAAGCAAGTGAATCCTTGTTGTGTTTATTCAGCTCTTGTCTTAAGTTAGGTCTGCTATTAATGCTGGTCAGATTTGCCTTGGAGGTTTGTCTTTCCTTTGCAAGGTGACTTGTGCTAAGACTCTGGTCAGGTCTGCTGGTTTGGTTTTGGATTCCAGTAGGTGCACTGGCTAAACAATAAATCCACAAGATTGCAATTACATATAATTGCTAAGAAGAATCCTTACCAATTCTAGAGCTGTGAGGTTTTTTTTTAGGTGTCACTTGACTTCCGCATAGTTGCTGTTAATAAAGAGTTCAGGACTAGAGCTGCTTGAGAAACAGCTGGCTTTCATGTAAGAAGAAAATAGGAGATTCCATGTGCTTCCCTTACAACAAAAACCTACTTCTGAAGTAGAAAGGGAAAAAAGCTTGTGGCATTCTTCATGCAAAATCAGCAATTAAGCAATTTTTTCCCAAGAAAATATGTTTGGGTTTTTTTGTAAGAAGGTGGGGAGAAGAGGAATTTGATTAATCGAGTTGAGTTCTGGAATTGTACCACTGAAATTTTGAAAAGTAAAATACTTACGTTTTCCAGTGCTTTGAATGCTGTTATTGCTCATTCCCATTCCTAATTATTTTGTCTTGCTGAGCAAACCTTTAGTAGCAGAAGGGAGTTGGGAGAATGACTTCGAAAAAAGCTCAGTTTTCACATCTAATTATATTGTATCAGTAGTTTTAGATTTTTTTAGATAATTTAAATTAGTAGTCCTATCAGACAAATATTAACATACATAGCACTATAACCATATATGTAATTATATATTTGTTATATATGTAACTAATAATTATGTAAGCTGCTTATCTCCATATATTTTAATATCATTGTTAGCTTGAACTTTTAGAGAAGGATGTTGCTTCAGCTGCATATCCCTGAATGATACAAACTGCCAAAATGCTTGTCAGCTTTTTGTTTGAAAATTATTTGATCTTTAAGACTAAAAACATTCTGAAAGTGCTGCATAGCAAGCAATAAAGGAACTGTGTTTGAATTCTGTGCCTTCTACTGTTCCTCTCTGCGCTGCAATTCTTAGTGCATAAGTCTTAGAATCCCAGTAGGAGCAAGGGGGTTTTGGTGATTATTTTGTTTTTGTTAATTAAGAGTAACCTTTCCTCTTTCCTCCAATAAAACTTTGCCTTTCTGTTGTGAGCCAATGACATCACTTGATGAATGTAAGCTTTTTCATTTCCTTAAAGGTGTTGTTTTGGAGAAAGTAAAATTTCCCATGAAGTTCTTGAAAGTTACATTTTTGGAACTATACAAGGTTTTAGACTTGCCTTGGGCTTCATGTTTGCTTTGTTTAAATCAACAAGTTATTTGCTTTTGACTTTTCTAGCTTTTTAGGTGAGGAATTCCTTCAACTAGAGGGATTAGGAGGCCTTTGTATAGAAACAGTTGCAGAGTGTAATAAATATCTTAGCTGCTTTCTGATTGGCTCTAGTTAATAATTATAGCACTCTTTGCAGTTAGGTCACTTTTTTCAGTGCTTAAAACAGCAGAAAGGCGTAGGGAACTGAATGTTGTATAGCTTTGTAAAATTAAGTAGCTTAATCTATTTTTTACTAGTACATAAACCTTTGTTTGTAACATAGGAGTTGACATGTCGAGAAGAACTTCTGACCCTCCTCCTGTCACTTCTGCCGTTGGTGTGGAAAATCCCTGTCCAAGAAGAAAAAGCAATAGGTAGGTTTTATAACTTACAGTATTAAGGACCTAAAAGAAGTGGTTTGTGTTACTACAGAGCCTGGGACTCCCAATTAAAGAGCAGTAGTTCATTGTAATACATATCCTCTTAACATGGAGCTGAATTTGACAGTAGTGAGATTTTTTTCTTCTTTTCAGGTTATTTTGGGGGAAAAGATGTTTGAAAGATTGTATATTTTTGCTGATGTGAAGTGTTTCTTTATGAGAAGGGGAAAACATTCTTTTTAATAACAAAAAAGGTATCACTTTTATGCTGATTAGTACTAGAGACAGAATGAGACAGACTTTTTTCTTCTGAAATTGAAGAAATGGGAAGTAGAGAACGAGCTTAAAGCCAAACAATGGACAAAAGAGTATGAAAGAAGTATAATGTTCTCAAGGAGACAGGCCCTGAAAAATAGAACAATGCTGGATGATTATGAACAGAACCAGGCTGCATCCCTTAGAAAATATGGTGTACTGTGTCAGAAACTGTGCTAATTAAGGAATCAAATCACAAGGGTTCGACTGCCAAAGAGTCAGTGTAAAGTGAATTAAAAAAAAATTAAAGGGATGATACAAAATAAATTCTGTGCAAAAACTCAACCAGGAAATAGCAGTGGCTTGTTTGGTTTTGTTGTGGTGGTTTTTTGGTTTTTGTTTTGTTTTGGGCTCTTGTGTTTGTCTGATGCATTCTTTTCCCTATTAGAGGATAAAACAAAGTGGATGAAACAAATGAAATTTCCTGTCTGTTTGAGAGAGTTCCTAAGGATTCTCACCTAATGCTCTCCCAATGATTTTTGCTATTTAAACTTGTGCAAATCGAAGGCTTTAAATATTTGTAGACTTGGAGTTTTTAAAGTGACAGTTTTATAGCACTTCATATGATAAATTTTCCTGCTTTCTCAGTTACATCATTCTTTCATGCTCCTGTAAGCATGATTGAATTAAATATTTTGCTTGTCTTACGAGACTTTAGTGACTTTTTCAGGATAAGTTTAAAATGTTGTTGTGTAACGAGGTTTTAAGATGCTTTGGTTTTGCACTCTGCATAATGTACAGTTTTTGCTCCCACAAATTTCCTTCTGAGAGCATAAATGCAGTAAACATGATGTGTATCCAGTTTTTCACCAAATAGTTTTTTTTCTTGGACTGAAATCAATCCACCTGTATTAGACAGCTTTTTTCTTTCAGTGCAGTAAATATCCTTTATGTGATAAAGTCCTCCTGGTTAATTTCCTGCCTCCAAAGCAGATGATGTTTCTTCCTTAAACATCACAATTTTGACTTTTTAAAACAGCAAGGCACAGTCATGCTGGCAAATGTTTTCTTTCAGTTTGATTAATGATTGCGTCTATTGTGTGGACTTTGGGGAGGGGAAGGCTGTTATTGTTAACTATCACACTTTTCTAAATAGTAAACTTACTGGATGGTGGCTACTTGAAGTTGTTTTATGCTGTGTATTTTACTAGCCAAAGCAACCAGATAAAATTCTGTCACTACTTAAAAATGATAATGGATTTTATCCAAGAACATACAGATTTTTTTCTCTGCCTGCTTTTTCCACATTTTACATTCACTATTTTATACTGCTTAGTTAAAAGTTGTTTTTTTGTCTTGGCTTGGTTTTTGTGGGACTTTTGAACATGTTAAACATTATTCTTTTCGATCTCCTTGTCCCTGACTTTTCAAATACACTACTTCTGCTTTTGTGTTTGAAACAATGTTGAAGTAAAGACTGATGTCTGTATAGTTGATCTGCACTGTTTCTTAAGTGGAGAAATTGTTTTTTCTATTGCTGCTTGTCCACTAACAATTTCTTCTTCATGTATTCTGTGCACATGCAGCAAAAAGTGACAATGAGTCATGAAGTTGAAAAATCTTTTTTTCCTCCCTTTAGAGTTTTTCTTCACTTGTGGGATAGGGCTGTTTGGCAATGCTTATGCTGGGACTTGAAATGTATCAAAGTATACACAGAGTTAATAGAGCTTGAGTAACTGGCTAAAACTGTTTCCATAGCTAAGTAATAGAGGACATATCCAAGTAGGTATCCTGTTGAATAATATTTTACTTCTACTGTATTAGTATGTTTAGCTTAGCCAATTTTAAATTGAATATATCTAGAGGCTTGTGGCTATATTATTCCTTTATATCCTATCTATAACAGACCAAAAGATATTCAGACTAAGTTTGCTTTCATTTGCTAACCAAAAGTCCTTTCATCTACCTTGATAACATCCTTTCTGAAGAGACTGGAATAGCTATGCCTCCAAAGGGCATAGCTATTAGTTTTAAGAGTACTGTGCTAGAGCACATTTTTGTTTAACCCCAGTTAGAAAATTAACTAATTTTTCTATCCTTTGAAAATAGCCAGGTCATTCCTAAATGTGAATTGTTGCTGACTTTTTTTAGACTGAAAATGTCAGACACAGGTAGATGCAAAACAATGACCTATTAAGATACAAATTTATTTCATATTTTCTAAGCTGAAAGTATTAAACTATAAAATGAAGAAAAATGTTTTGCATATTATAATGTTCCTTTGTTATCTTTGTTTCAACAGATTTTAATATACCCTTTACAATAGATCTATGCCTGACCAAAGAGAACAATTCAAGTTCCGTGAAATCTACTCAGGAAAAACTAGGCTTAGATGGAAGCACTCATTCATCTCTTCAGACTTCTGTAAAACTAAATCCTCGGTCTCGAAAAAGTGGGCGTCTGCGCAAAACCACCCATCGTTACTCCGTGCGAGATGCGAGAAGATCTCAGCTCTCCACTTCAGATTCAGAAGGCAATTCTGATGAGAAGACTACTGTAATAACGAAACACAGACGTGCCCAGTTACTGCAGCCTTTTTTAACATATCCAGTTAGGGACAGCAGCTTTGTAGGTAGAAGTGATATCTTACCTGCCGAAGTGGTACCAGATTCTAATCCCGATGCCCGTAATCTAGAAAATTCCAGCCAAATTAGTCCAATGCGTGATCTAAACCTAGACACTTTGAATGAGCCAGCTGCAGGAATTGCTGAGAGCAACATGGATAACTCTCCTTTTGATTTATGCCGTGTCTTATTGTCACTCCTAGAGAAAGTGTGCAAATTTGATATTACTTTGAATCACAGTTCTGCTCTTTCAGCTAGTGTGGTGCCCACATTGACTGAATTCTTGTCAGGATTTGGAGACTGTTGCAATGTAAGTGGTAACACAGAAAATGAAGTTTCTGCAGGGTGGACAGAAGAACCTGTGGCTTTGATCCAAAGGATGCTCTTTCGATCAGTGCTGCATCTTATGTCTTTAGATATCAGCAGTACAGAAACAATGCCTGACAATTTACGAAGAAATTTAATAGACTTACTTAAAGCAGCATTAAAAATCAGAATTTGCTTGGAAAAGCAACCTAATCCTTTTGCTCCAGGATACAAGAAAACACTACAGCAGCCAGTTCAGGAGGACTTCGTATTTTCTAGGTATCATCACAGAGCCTTGCTTCTACCTGAGGTTATAGAAGGGGTCTTGCGGATTTTGATCTGCTGCCTACAAAGTGCAGCCTCCAATCCGTTATACTTCAGCCAAGCTATAGATCTGGTTCATGAGTTCATACAGCATCAGGGTTTTAAGCTCTTTGAAGTAACAGTGCTTCAAATGGAATGGCTTTGTATGAAGAATGAGGGAGTAACTGGGGAAGCCTCAGAGCATCTGAAGGCTCTTATCAACAGCATCATGAAAATAATCAGTACTGTCAAAAAAGTGAAATCCGAGCAGCTACATCAATCGATGTGTACAAGAAAGCGGCACAGACGATGCGAGTACTCCCACTTCATGCATCACCACAGGGATCTCTCTGGGCTCTCTGTATCTGCTTTTAAAAGTCAAGCTTCCAAAAACCCGTTTGAAACTGCTGATGGAGAAGTTCATTATCCTGACAGATGCTGTTGCATTGCTGTCTGTGCACACCAGTGTTTGTACTTGTTGCAACAAGTTTCTTTGAGCAGTACCTGTGTTCAGATTCTCTCGGGTGTACATAATGTAGGAATATGTTGTTGTATGGATCCGAAGTCTGTGATAGTCCCGTTGCTTCATGCTTCCAAGTTACCAATATTAAAAAACTTTCAACAGCACATATTGAACATCCTTAACAAGTTTATATTGGATCAGCTGGGTGGAGCAGAAGTTTCTCCAAAAATTATGCAGGCATCATGCAATATATGTACTGTTGACTGTGATCAACTTGCTCAGCTGGAAGATGCCTTGCAGGGCAACTCTAGTGATGCTGGTCTTGCATCTAGTTCTTCTTGCAGAGTTCAGGGAATTCTGCCGAGCAGTGGATCTGGAGATATGTTGTTGCGATGGGATGCATTGGAGGCTTATCAGGACATTGTTTTTGAAGAAGACAAACTGCGCGGCATGCAGATTGCAAGCCATATTTGCCACTTAATTCAAAAGGGAAATGCAGTGGTTCAATGGAAACTATATAACTGTATTTATAATCCTGTGCTCCAACGAGGGGTTGAGCTAGCCTGCCATGCTCAACAACTGGGACTAACAACAGCTGATAAACACACATGCAGTTACCATAACCAGTGCTTGCCTCCTGAAGTACTTCAGATTTATTTGCAGATGCTCCCTGTGTTGCTTAAATCCAGGTTGGTTGAATTTCTGTTTATTAATGGAAAGCATGCTAATTATGTACAGAGCTTTGTATATTTGTTACTGATCAGAACCTAAGTTTAATTTGGACTGTAGGCTGCACTTGGATATTATAGGGATGACTAGATAAATACTTGAATAACCTAAGTTTTAATCCTGATTTCATAACCTATAGAAAGTGAGGGCTTTCTGCTGATGAGTTATGGTTTTTAATGAGTCAAAGAGTGTAGAAGAAATAAAATTTCCAATGTGATATGCTCTTTGCCTCTTCATTCCTCATGCTAAAGTGAGTCAGGAATGTTGAACAGATTGACATGTCACTTTACTATGGGAATTAGACTACTTTGATCTGTTTCCCTTTGTCTCCTGGAATGGCCTTCATAGAAACCACCTTTCAAAAATAAGGCTTGAGAGTTTTGCTTGTCCTGAAATAACTGTTTCCTATTTTACAAAATCTTGTTAATTTAAACATTTGTTTTTTTTTTTTTTTAAAAAAAACCAAACAGAACCCTTCTAAGGTGTGAAATAGAAACTTTCTTGTTTATCATGGAATTGATGAAATAGTTGTTTAATACAATATATGGAAACTTATTCAGAATATTAATGTGTCCTTTCATCCGGGAAAGATTCTGATATTTTTTTTTCTGTTGGAGTCTTGGTAGACTGGAGTGAATTTAGTAGGTTTATCTGAGATGGTCACACAGAATAGACTAGTATTCCAGTTTATGTAAAGGATTGTTGAATTCATTTTTAACTTTGATCCTAACCTAAGCTGTATCAGAAGTTGTTCACTCTTGAAAGTGCACTTAATGGCAAAGAGGCAAGAGAAGTAAAGTTTAGCTTTATAAAAGTGTAAGATAACATATTTCCTATGGGCTTAAAGATGGGAATATACAAGTACATGATTCATGTGATTCTGGAGTGTGTAACTCAGTTACAGTAAAAGCTGATCCTGGGAAAAGGAGATGGGAGGGTAAGGAAGGTGGATGTCTGTGAGCAAACATAGTGGACTAATAAGCTTACAGATCTTTACCTCAGATTCTCTCTATGAACTCAATGTAATACTTGGAGTAGAAAGAAAGGAAAAGTATGCTTGGAAACAAATATACTGAAATGTTTTTTAATATTGGACATCCTGGCATAACAATGGCTCAAAAAATTGTGCTTGAAAGGCATTCCTCAATTCTATCTGAAATACATAGTCCATGCAACTAATAGACATAGCTAGTAAAATGTCTTAACACTTCAAGTTTATTTGAGAAGGAATATCTACTTTCTGGTGAAATCACAGAACTGAGAGAAATAAAGATGCTTACTAGCTTCAATTGCTAATAAAAAGTTAGGGGGAGGAAATACTACTAAAGAGCAAATGTCACAGATAAAATTAACCACTTTCAATGTTTTGATCATCATACATCTTTGTGGTCTAGATTTTAGAGGTTAATCAATATTTCCATTGTCTTACCAAAAAAGAGTTTTGTACTACCAGATGGATAATGCTTGGTTGAGATTCCAGAGTACTGCAAGCAAGATCCTTCTCTTTAATTTATCATTTACAGTAACTTATAGCATTTACTGTAAACATCATCAGTCCTTGGTGTTATTCAGGTGTGTAGAACAGAGGGTTATTTTTGGATAAGATAGGTCATCTGAACTACATGAATTTGTGGCTGATTTATAAGGTAACTCTTACGCTTTTTCTTGCAGGATAATTAGAGACTTGTTTCTGAGTGGCAATGGAGTGAATCAAATGACTGAGTTAAATTACTTGGATACTTTAAGAAGCTATTCTTTGAAGGTGTTAGAGACTTTGATACTCTGTCTTGGTGATCAGCAGAAAGACCAAGCAATGCCAGAACTGGAAGGCCTGAACAATGAACAAAAGGAGTCTAACTCTGACTTGCCTGCTTCTCTTTGTAGCCAGCATCCTGTTTCAGAAGTTCCTCAAAGCCTCAGCAAATTTTATGCTGGCTTGAAAGAGGCTTACCCAAAAAAGAAAAAGTTTATGAGCCAAGACATACATGTCAATACAATAAACCTGTTCCTCTGTGTTGCTTTTTTATGTGTAAGTAAAGAAGCAGATGGTGATCTGGATTCGGCTAATGACTCTGAAGATACGTCAGGATATGATAGTACAGCTAGTGAGCCATTAGGCCACAAATTACCATACCTGTCACTGGAAAGCCTTACTTTGCCCTCTCTAGAACACATTCACAGGGCCGTGGATATTTGGTCCATGTGTCGCTGCATATATTTGTGTAGTTCAGTATTCCAGAGACAGTTCCATAGACTTGGAGGCTTTGAAGCATGTCATAGATTACTAATCCTGATAATTCAGAAACTTGCAAAAAATAAGGAAAAAGAAGAAGAAAATGAGAGAGCGTTGAGTGAAAGCAGTAGAAGCTCACATAAGAATGCTCATGGTGAGCTTCTCAGCAAGGATGACTCAATTCAGTTGGATAAAAGCAGGGAGATGACACAGTTGGAGCTCGATAGTTCCAACAGCCTTGCTGGTGCAGAACAGCTGGTGCCTGAATTGGCCTCCTGTGACAGCTCTTCGAGTAGGGAACACACTTCAGTTACTTCAACTGCCAGTCTTGAAGGGATAAAGACTTCTGCAAGAGAAGAGACTGAGTGGGCGCTTCAAGGTATCAGGCTTCTGGAATCTCTGCTGACAATCTGTCTACACAGTGCAAGCACCATGCAGCAGAAGATGGAAGTGGAGATGTCTCACCAGGTACTGTGCAACTTTGCTTACTTTACTCATGTTAGTTACATTCATTATTATTTTAATAGTAATTTATTTGAAAGATCTTTTTGAGGTGAAAGAAGCTTATACTGTTATTATGGTACCATATTTTTAAAGTAGTACTGGAACCATGGAGTTAAGTGGTGTGCTTAGTAGTTGGAGTAGTGATCAGCAGGCATGAAAGAATGGGAGTGGGTGGACGGACAAACTGGCAGTTGCTGTTTCTGAGGAGTGTTAGCTTGCCACTCTCTGTATTCAGATTTTTTTCAGTGTGCAGGTTGATTAACTAAATCTGTCACAACAAACAGAATGAATCTTTCTTATTGCAAGAGACTGGGTGAAGTCTGGCTGCAGCTGAGAAGTCAGACTAGTGTAGGTGGAAGGGGAAGTTCTTAAATGAAAGTAGTAGACTGTTCTGTTAGCCAAAACAGAATAACATGAATCAAAATGTTTGTCTCCTCCAAAACAGAGTACCTGTGTGGATGACATCTTACTTCAAATACGAGAGCAGCTTGCTAAATCAAAAGTGATAGAAACTGACTTGGCAAAGCCTCTGTTTGATTCACTGCTTCGTGTTGCGTTGGGCACTTTTTCTGCTGATCTGGATCATTCTGAAGAAAAAATTGAAAAGGTATGAAATACCAACTAAGTAGTCTGGTTCTAAATACTGTGAGGTCTGCTCAGTCAGATTTAGGTTTGGCCCTATTTTTAAACTCAAAAGGACATATTTAAACGTGTTTGGTAGTTGTGGCTGTTGGAGATAAATTCTCTGATTCTCATATGCAAGTGTGTAAGTTGAATGCTGGTTATTGATATGCTCCACACACAGCTGAGAAATGAGTCATGGCCCAAAAAGGAGCAAGCTGTGTTAGGTTTTATAGACATACCTGAAACCTGCCTTCTCTTTGCTCTTTCATCCCACAACAGTGTGATGAAACTCTGAAAGGGAGAGCTTCAAACAGGGATGGATGTTCACTGACCTCAGTGGTGGTAGACATCTCCTTACCTTAGACTGAAGGTGCATGTTTATGATGGAAACAGTTATTCTTAATCCACTGGCCATCTGCTTACCAAAGCTTTGGTCAGGTAGTTAGTAAGGAAAATCTATCTTTGCAGAATCCTTTTATGTAAGAATGAAGTATTCATAAAGAGTATCTCCATTTTCTTGAAAGAGCATGATTAGCTTGTATCTTTTGCCAGTGGGCTGGGAGAAAATAGGCATCTGGAAGGCATCTGAAATTAGTTGCTTTTCTGACCAAAGATGGTAAATCTGTTTGTGTTATACAGACGCATTACACTGAAAAGGAGCCTGTGTCACAACCTGAAGATATTTCTGAAGAAACTGAAGAATCACAATGCTGTAGTCTTAAACTTTTTGCTGAAGAGGAAGGATATGAAGCAGATAGTGAAAGTAACCCTGATGACAGTGAAACCAAGAATGAAGGTAGATGAACTTTCTGACTATAGAAAGCATCTTTCTGGCATAGCAAACCTTGCTTGTCTTTTGAGGTGCAAAAATAGGGTGAGCATCACAGACCTTTCACAGATAAATAGCTTAATTTTTTTTGACTTCCAGTAGGATACCACTACAGATGGAGAGATAAATATTATTACTGAGTGTTATAGGAACTGTTCTGTCTTGGTTTTCTTTGTTTATATGACTCTTGCTCTGAAGTCATGTTGCTCAAATGTATTATTGTGGTCTAGAATTTTTTTTTCTCCAGAGATGCTTATTAGTAGCTTGTCTGACAATCGGGGCTTAATTTTTTATTTAGCATTGTAACAATCTAGTAAAAAATAGATGGCCTAATTATATCTCTTCATAGTCATTCATTGACTGTGTACATCTCATGCTGTATTATGTTTGTGTAATTGATTTTGAACATGAATTTGCTCTATTTTTTTTGTGCTGAACATCTGGATGCTTACAGTCTTGTATGAGGTCAGCAGGAGCAGTAACAGCCTTTAATAGAACTGGATTCAGCTGTTGCCTGTTTACCTGTGTAACTAGATTTTATCAACAGATATACATTTTAAAAGCATTTCAGAATTAAAAAATTAACCTGAAACATTTCCATGAAGTGTATGTCTGTACCAAATAGTTTTTAAGTAACATGCTTTAAAGTCAAGGTAAAAGGAGAGGCTTAAATGTTGGGGGTTTTTGCTTTTTTTGATTGTCATGGAGATACTGTCATGTGCTGTCATGTGATGTTTTTTTGAGTTAAATAACTAAAAAACTGCTTCTGCCAACCTTTTAACATGAAATAAAATAATTTACATTTATCTCCTTTCTTAGAAGACTCAAAGGTTGAGGCTCTACTACAATGGCTTTACTGTCATAGTTCATGAATCGCATATTTCATTATTACTACGTGTGTCTAGTTCCTAGGAAATGAAGGCACATAGTTAAAAAGTGTGTATTGAATGAAATTAAACCCTTGCCCTTCTGTATTGGCAGGAAGATATAAAAATCTGAAGCAGAATAGTAGAAGGTTATACTAACCTCTGAAAACTGCTTATAAGCTATTGACTATTTTTGGTTTTTATCTCTGAGAAAGTATGTCCTTGAATGTTCTGTTTAAATCATGCAAACTGTATTCAGCTGAGTAAGTTCTCAGTAAGATGTGCTTTCTTTCAGGAGCAGACACAAAGGCGGAACCAGGATTTACTGGTCCTTCAGGTTATTTTAATGGCCTAGCTGAAAGCATCAATCAAGGAGAATTAATGTATCCTGAAATCTGCATGTTAGAATTAAACTTGCTCTCAGCTGGTAATGCAAGTTTAGATGTGCTTGCTCATGTATTCCAAAGCTGCCTGAAAATCATCATGCAGAAAGAGAGGAATGCCACTGTACTTATAGAACAGGTAAAAATGTTATTAAACAAAGGCAACAGCTTGGTAGTTCTATATTTGATTTTCTTCAGTTCTATAGTACCAGTATACCTAATAGTGATCTCGGAAATATTGTCACTTGTTATGGTATTTGGTAAGACCTGAAACAATGTAAATGACTGATATTGCCAGCTGCATTGCATTTAAGTTACCAGAAACTACAGAAAATATAGTTAACTAATGTATTGAATGATATTTGACCTACAAATGCTTTAAGTTTCACAGTTTCCTTATTTTATCAAGACTGTTCAGTCACTAGTTATAGATAAACTTGAATGACTGTCAGGCCACTGGGGAGAAAAGCACAGGACCACCCCCTCCCCTTACTCCCCCCACCCCCCCCCCCCACCCCCCCCCAAAAAGTATATTCTTGTATATGTATATATGTAGACATTTTAAATACATACGCACTCAATACATATATTTAGAAATTTTCAGTGATGTGCCTCAAAAATATTTAATGCTTTTATTCTTCATAAATTTATATTAGATATTGGTTATACACATGATGATATCCTCATCCTTTGGAATGGTTAGCTTGTTTTCTGCTCTTTTATAGCTAAATTGAGTATGCCTCTTCACAAAAGCTTAAAATGCTTGTTTCTGTAATCACTTGACTAATAATCAAAGTGAGTGCTTTAAACAAAAGTAGGAAAAGAAAGCATTGGTTTATTTCATTATTCCAGTTGTTTCTGTGAATTATTAGCTTTAAATCACTAGCAGACATTTCTTTTTTTCTGAACGTCAGCATATGAAATTAACTCAAAATAATCTTATTTTCACTACTCCTCAATATTGTTTAGAAAGAGCAACCTATCAAACTAATCAATTTAGAGATTTTGAATATCTCTATTTAGAGATTTCAAATTACCTTTAAGATGCATTTTTGAAAGATGCTCATAAGTAAATGTTTGTTGTTTCTTTTTAAATTGTTTTTTAAGTAGTCTGGCATAAAAAGCTTGGTGAAACGTTGAATTTGCTTTCCCTATGGCATCAACGTGCTGTATTTTGACACAACCTCCCCTGTAACAGAACTACAGGATTTGACAGAACACAAGGGAGATCTCAGCTGCTGAAATAACGTCTCAGGTTTCTTTCTAGAATAATTTGGATTTCAAAGTCTCTCTTCTGCAACTGAACTGTACAGAATTTGAAAGAATATTCATTAGCAAATGTAAAAAAATTTTCCATAATTTAAAACAACTGGAATTATCTTAAAAATCCATAGTAGACACGAATGGATTGAAAGAAATTAGTTCTTGGAACTGTATATTTGTCAGATATCAATTTTCCCTGCATTTTTTTTTACAGGGAGCTGTTAAATATCTTTTGGGAGGATTTCTGAACATCTTGACGCAAACAGAGTCTAGTTCTCATGGTGAGTTCAAGGTTTAAGTAACTTGAATACTGCTTTCTATAACTTCATGTACACATGCTCAAATGTTTAGTTAAATTGACAATACAAATTCATTGCCATATGTGAATTTATGCAGCTGCTTTAATTTGTGACAAGTATCTAACTTGTGTAAACACAGGGTTATTTCTGAGATAGTGGAAACATGTTATTTTAACACATGCTGGCAGATCTGAAAATGGTAGTTGAAATCATAAACCTAGGGTGACAGTGTTAACAAACATTGCTCAGAAAAATAGCAGTTATTTTCCTGATTAAATAGGCCTCCATCACAACATAAGTTCTTCTTTCAAATTTCTTTTTAACACAGGTCTTAGTGATATCTTGTTTGAGTTTCCTTTCTGATTGGAAAGCAGCTAGCTAGTCCAAGAATGTGGAAGCAAATTAAATGCTTGCCCTAAGGTAGCTTCATATAAAGAGGTTGCTCCACAGCAGGAGATGATGTAAACCCATCCCAGGACTTTGATCCCTGGCTTTGTGGGGAGAGCCTTTGTAATGTAGATGGTGGGTTCCCAGACTTCCAGACTCCACTTCGCAAACCTAAGACCAGACTTGCTATAACCACCTAGATTCAATCAGTGAAATTTTGAATGATAGTGTCAGGAAGTGCTGTCAAATCTGTCTAGAATTCATCTTATTACTGCTTCCTGAATTTGAAACTTTGCAAAACATTCTGAATCCTATGTTAATCTTTCCTCATGGTAGTATGAAATATGAAAAATTTTTTGGCTTTTATAAAGTTATTTTCAAGAATACTTTGTCTCCTTATTTTTTAGCATGTCAGATGGTACTGGTAGACCTGTTAGTTTCCTTGATGAGTTCACAGACATGTTCAGAAGAGCTAACTCTTCTTCTGAGGATATTTTTGGAGAACACACCTTGTACGGTATGTATGGAGTAGCACGTAGCAAAATTCAGAGGCTTAATGAGTAAAATGAAGCAAAAAGAGCTTCTTTTTCTGTCCAAGTATTTTGGGAAATAAAGAGACTAACAGCAACATTCCAACTGATCAGAGCAAATAAAATTTTGTTGTGGAAATAATTCATTCTCAAAGCATGGAAAGGAAACAGACAAGAAAGGAGAGGGTTTTGAAGTCAGTTAAAGTCCTGGGAACTCTCTTTAGCACAAGAAAACAAGATTCCTCTTGAGGAGACTGACATTGTGGCTATGGATGACAGAATGCTAATACCGTAAAATTTGAAGCCATCCCTTTAAAGTTATAAAGCATGTCACTATTCCAGAAATGCTCTAGCAGCAGGAATTACTTTCAAAATTGTCTTAAGTTGGCTTAGACTTTAAGCTTAATGCTTAAGCTTAAGGACTTAATGCTGGAATCTACTGCCTGTGTGGGATATACTGGTGAAGTACCTATTGGTTTGTGTGGAAGTTTGTAGAAAAAAAAAAGTGGAAGGAAATTAAAAAAAAAACAACTGTGGTGTCTGAGTACCAAACCAAACAAGGAGACATGAATCAATTTTTCAAAGGTAGCTTGCAATAATTGGCTAAGTAACTGGAGGAACTTTTTGGCTTAAGGGCTCAGCTAGCTTTGTTACTGATTATGCAATAACAAAGCGATGGCTTGTGTGCATTCTTAACCAGCCTCAAAAATGGGGTAAAAGGGGTGGTCTTTTGTTGAGGTATAAGTTAATCTGTTAGCATGCTAACAAATGTGAGATAAGATTGTGCAATGACCACCTGCTGTGGTTCAGCTGATTCCAAAGCATGATAACTTGAAGATTGACCTCCCCTGACTAAATCCCTAGAACTGTTGGGTCATAGTCTGTTGAAATTGCTTGATGCTTTGTAAATGTGTGTCAGTTCGGATATGATACCCCACCCCTGTTGGGAAAACATGAATCCAAATTTAAATAAAGAGTGGGGTTTTTTTAGTTAGATGACACTTGACTACGTGGTATAAACAGTTTGGTGGTTTTTTTTTCCTCTAATTTGTTTGGTTTATTTCTTCTAGGAGATACTACTCAAGGGTGTATTGAAGATAATAGAAACTAGTATTTATATGAACCCATTGCAGTACCTTCCTTTCCCTTTGCTACATGGCACAAATTTGAGTAGTAGTTCTTCACAAAAATGTGGTAGCACTTCCAACAGCAAAACTCCTGGACTGTTAAAAAGAGCAAAATTTTCACAGAGTAAGAAAGAGGCAGATGGTGAAAATTTGAGTCACCAACTGCTTTCTTCTTGGCATGTAGCCCCAATTCACTTGCCTTTAGTTGGACAAAACTGTTGGCCACACATGTCTGAAGGCTTCAGTGTCTCACTATGGTTTCATCTGGAGTGTGCTCATGAAACGGAAAATTCAACAGAAAAGGGGAAAAAAATCAAGAGAAGGAGCAGACTGGTAGCTGTAAGAGAGAACAGCTTTGACAGCACAGGTGAGGATATAGTAATTCCTGTTTCTGTAGCACTGAAGGATTCTGGTTAAAAGTACTAGTAATTGATGTGCCATATACAAAAGGCTGGATTTTCCCTTATGATGGGTATTAAACAGAGGTGGTAATCTTTCTGATTTTTCTTTCAACTGTATCATATACTTAAAGACTAGACACTTCCAAACTTGTTCATTAAGTTAGATTAATTCTTGCTTCCTTAGAAATTTAGTATTCTTACTGAATTTGTAACCTAAGTAAAATGTCTTTATATTACTTCATGTTATGCTGAAGAAAATATTAAATGCTGCATCTCAAAGGTCCTGCAAAAAGACTGCTCTCAAGTGTATTTGGTCTTGTGTATTAATGAAGCAAGTGGCTTTTGTGCTCATTCTGTTTAATAAGGAGTTAGTAAATCTTTGTGATTTAGGATTTAAATATTTGAACTCTTAACTGAAAGATGCTTTGAATCCATATCAGAGCCTGAGGCTGAGTCAGTATAAATCCTTTAACTTTTTGTGCTATTGTAAATGTCAATAGCTGTAACATGTGTCTGTTTATACTCTTGTAGAGACCTACCTGCTCCCAAACTCTTTTGAGCAGATTGTAGGAGGAAAAATTCCTTAAGTTATTTAAAATGCCTGCCAGTAATAGCACCTGGAATATCTTTTACTCTTTTTCTTTTTTACTGTACTTGAAAGAAAAGCGGGGGGGGAACCCAACCCTGAATCTTGGGACTCGCTAGTACTGCTTTTAAAGTGTAGTATGATTTGTATTTAAAAAAAACCCATCAAAACAAAAAAAAACCCTAAAGATTTATTGGTGCACAGTAAGACTACCAGTTTGACAGGAATGAAATATGATGCAGCATGTCGAAAGCATCATTGAATTAGATAGTGTATTCATGCTTAGTGGGTTTACATGATTACAAACAAAACCATGGGAAGTGCTAAGTTAATGTCAAGCTCCTCTGTTTCAGTTTGAGACCTAGGTTTCTGAAGAGAATTGCTCACATTAGTCAGCTTGCTTTTTGAAAAAAAAAAAAAAGAAAAACTAACCAAAAAACCCCTCAACTAAACAAAACAATTCTCTGCAGTACCTGAACTATTTCTTTTCACACTTGGTAGCTGGCAAGATAGGCATTGTTGTTATGTTGTATTGTAATTGTGTATAAACATGTTTATATTTCTAGAAGAAACCAAGTCTATAGGAATGGAATACCCAAGTCTGGGAGATAAACTTGTTGAAGATGGCTGTATTCACATAATTTCACTGGGTTCCAAAGCGCTGATGATCCAAGTCTGGGCAGACTTGAACACCAGAGCATTCATATTTCGGTATGGTGTGTTAGTACAAAAGCAATCTTGTGAAAATGTGTATTGTTACTTTCAGTAGCAGCTTGTAGGGAATACTGCTGTAGGCTAGAGAACCAATTTCTGTAGTAGAGTCATCTTGCACACTAATGGCAACATCAAGTTTATTGTCTACAGATCTACAGGATTACTTGCTTAAAATGTTAGTGTCTGGTAGTCATAATTGCCCAAAGCAAGATGCAAGATCAGTCATAAGCATAATATAATGCAAGGTAGCAGTTCAAGTATTAATGGAATGACACAATAAATGTGTGAAGATAAGCAAAAGCTTTTGTAGATGTAGGCTTTCACACCTTAGGTGTGAAAATTGTTGGGTCTAAAGCTGCAAATTTAGAACCCTTTATTTCATGGTGTTCAAAGCACATTTATTTTTTCAATAAACAATGTAATATCTGTTGTAAACAAGAGATAATATTCTTACCTTAAATGTAAGCAGATTCATCCAAACAAGTTAAATAAGTTGAAACCGTAAAGTGAAGATTTTCCTAGCTTATGTTGAGCATTCTAAACATAGCATTGTGATGAAAAAAATTGTGTGGAAGTTTAAAGAATGTAGTCTCAAAGTAACTGAGGCCAAAAAAATTGCAGATTGGGGCTTAAGATGCAAATTTGAAAACAAACACACATACTTGTTTTTCCTTTTCTTTTGTTTTCATAGTATGTGCATGGATCCAAATGATGAGATGAAAGCTGGTCTGCTGGCACAGGCTGACTCTCCAGAGAATGTTTTCCTTACAGGCAGGTGGCAGCATTTGGCAATAACGTATCTGCAGCAGCCAGAAGGCAAGAAAAATATCCATGGAAAGCTGTCGCTGTGGGTTTCTGGTCAGAGGTAAAGTATCCATTAGCTGCACTTAGGTATTTATCTTCTTAAAAAGGTGTTCTCTGGTAGGAAAACATCTGCACTATTCTGGTGCAAGCTGATGTAATGGTTGAGTATTCTTCTGGGGGCAGGAGGGTGGTGTCTTACACTGCTAGGAATTGCCTAGAAATATCCAGAATAGTCTTGATTGCTCTGAGAATCTTCAGTTCATACTGTGGACTAATGTAGACATCAGTGTTTTTCTTCATCATGAATAAGTGAAAGACTTAAGTACTACACAGTTTTGCGTAGGATCCAAAAAAGCTATGGCATGAAGTTAGCAGTAGGCATAATGTCTCTAAGGTGAGAATCTAAATTAAGGATGTATATTTCAGGTACTGGCAATATTGTTGAAAGTAGGAATGAATAGGAGATGGAGAGAAGGTAGTCATTTTGCTCCACTGAGAGTAATGGAGAGGGGAGTTGTTAAAAACACCCAAACCTTCAGACAAGATCTAAACTGCCAGTGGAAGTATTACTTTTTCCTCGAAAAACTTAAGGTCCATGCTCCTAAATGAGATAACTGATGCTAGGTTGGGTAGGCCTGCATCTGCATGAAATACTGGTTAGAGAAAAAAAAGAACTTATTAAATATCACAGCTTTTATCCTTTCTTCCTAAACTTTATACTATGAAGACTTCCTTTGTGTCCCAAATATGAAACGGGTGGTCAAAATTCTGTTTTAAAACAGTTAAATGTATCACAAAAAAAATCTTTACTATTCCTCTAGAATTTGGTCAGAAAACAAGCAATTAAAGACATTCCCAAACCCATACCTGAAAAAAGTTCTTGCACTGGTTTTTCTTCCTGCAGTTAAACCTGGAATTGTGAAGTATGATACTTGTTTCACTTTGTTCATGAAACTACACAGAATTAATAATTAAATTTTAATTTCCTCTGCCCCATTGTTCAATCTATGTGTGCTGACAGGCAGTGATGTACAAATAGGGAGATATAGAGGAAACTAAAAATACTACAATGTCTTGCTCACATGCAGTTAATGAGGCTGTTCTATATATAGAGTTAGTTGCCAGTTTACTAATGGTTGGGCTCTTCCAGAAAGCTTCAGATGACCTTTACGGTCCAATTGGTCTGTTTATGTAAATGCATATAAGGTTAATTGGATGCTTTCTGAAAGCATCAGGCTTACTGCCCATGGCTGTACAACACACTAACTCTGACAGTGTTCCCTGGTATAAGAAAATCCTCAACATGGTATCTTCCAGCATATGTGGACCACAGTTTTCATGATGTGCATTTGAAAAGTCAAAGGTCTTTGACTTTTCAAGAGTTTCTACCATTCCTTAAAAAGTCTTGATATTTTAGAAGTGTGTGTAGTGTTATGTACAGTTTCTTCTTTGAGCTCAGAGGAAAGAATTTCAGATCAAGGAAGTCTTGACTGTATGGCAACCCTAGCTGGGACTCTGTTCCTCTTTCTGTGCAGTGTTTGAATACATACATCATCATGTAATTTAGAAGCTGAAGATGGCTTTAGTAATTTAATGTTAATAACAGCATGGCTTCTCATCTACCAAATATTACAATCTATTTTAAGCCTAAACTGTATACCTTAGCCATTTTGATCATTACTTAATATTTAAACTTGTTTCTTTATATGTGTTTTTAGGAAATGTGAGATTAATTTAGATTATGCGCTACCAAGAAAATCAAGCTTATCCTCTGACAGTAATAAAACATTTTGTATGATTGGCCACTGTACATCATCTCAAGAAGAAATGCTTCGATTGTCGGGTAGATGGAATCTTGGAAATCTGCTTCTTTTTAATGGTACTTTTGTATGCTTTTTGTTTGAATAAGCCTTTCCTGCTCCCCCTCCAAGATTGTTGTTGTTTTTTTTTTTTAACATGCCAAGCTTTAGGACTAAAAACAACAATCCATTCTTTACCAGCATAATGTATCAGGGAGAAAGTAAGCAAATGTTTCAGTATTGGGTACTGCCTAATCTGTCCTTATGCCACTATTGTCTTGCTTTCTTTTTAGTGCCATAAGTGGTAATTCCAGTTGCTTTAAACAAATTTGAAGAAACACTAAATAATACCTTGGGGTAGGGGATGGAGAGATGGTGGTACTTGCTCTCTTTGTTTTCTTAAAGCACACAGGCTCTCCCAGTCGGAAAATTGATTTCACTTACCTGCTTCTAAGCTACTAGTTTCAAATTACTTAAGCATATTAAAAAGTAAACAAAATCTGAGTTAAACATGCTTATTCCTGAAACTGCTGATGTTATTTGGGGCTTTTCTAAGATATATAATTCTTCTTCCTCTTTGGAAAGTCTTGTCCAGAACTTCTGGATGTTTGCTTAGTGATGAAGGCTGGAACCCTGCTCGTTGCTTTCTGGCACTTCTTCAAGTGCCGTGGCTTGGCCAGGTCTACTATACAAGTGAAATCAGTTTGCCAGGGTGTGTGGGGTGTGCAAATGTCATGTGTGGATATAGTATATTTGTGCAGACCACAGGTGAGATGCTTGTGATAAATATTAGCTCTACCCGGTGAATCTACGTGATTTGATTGCTGTGTGGCTACAGCCAGCAAAATTGATGTATCCAGAGAGCACTGGATTTACTGCCATGTATTTGTCATGGATGCCTCTTCTGATTTTTTTTTTTTGTTCTCACAAACATGACCTGAGATGTGCTGCCCAGAAAGTGGAGGGAGGTGGAGCCTTCTACTTCCTACATATTTTTAATTTTTTCCTCCCTGTTAGTTGTAGTGAGCTTTTATTGTTGCTACATCTTTCTCAGTCATTCTACCAGACTCTCCATGATGTTGTAGCATGTTGTTGCTGTTACCTTGCTATGCTTTCAAGACTGCAAGGAGGCTGGGATAGACGACTTTTCAATTTAAAAAAATGTAATTGACTGTTCAGAGCTGTTGGTCTTCGGTTCATGCGGATCATTTTCCTGGCTTAGTTTCAGTTGTCTTTGCCACTGAATTGATCTGGCCAGCGATGTGTCAGAAGTTGCTGATCTACAGTAGCTAATAGCAAGCATTGGGCTGTACTGATTGTTCTTCTTCAGCAGGGCCTAAAAAAGACAGCCAGAGATCTTCCTTGTAAAGTCTTTGATGCATTAATGCTTTGATGTATTAATTTTGTTTTATTGAATATTAAAGAGTTAACAGCTTCTTTTCTGGATTTTAGGTTCAAAGATTGGACCAGAGGAAGCATTTTATTTGTACACATGTGGGCCAGACTTTACATCTGTAATGCCTTGTAAATATGGCAAAACATTGACTGATTGCTCTAAGTATATAAGTAAAGAGATTCTGCAGTGTGAACAAATTAAGGAACTCTTCATGGCAAAAAAGGAAGTGGATGTTGGGCCTTTAATTGTAAGTTTCTACTTATAAGTGGTTCTTAATCTCTTAAAACTGATTAAGAAGCTGGGAACACATTTCCTGCTGTCTCCCAAGGTGCTTCACTTGCTCAAAGCAGGCAGGAGTAAATCCAGTTCTCATTAAAATCACTGCAGGGTTCTTCCCACTTATTTCAATAGGTGTTGAACTCCACACAGGGTGGCCATTTCATCTTGCTTTAAGTTGAATTCTGACAACTTCTAGATGTTCCATCTTCTTTAATATTGCATCTTTAATCTATCAAATAAGTAGGCACCTCCAGATGCACTAGCATGAATACATAGAGATACATAAAATACTCTTCCTTAGTATAAAGGTAGCCAAGGACAGCTTAATTAAACTTTTAAAACAGAGAGGAGAGGAGAAAGAAGGCTTTATCTGGCTTTAACAGGAAGCAAAAGACCTAAAACCCTCAAAAGAATTGGGGTGGAGTAAGTTTGCACCAAGTTTGGTTGAAAAGTCATTTTCCAGCTGGCAGATCTTAGCTTTTCTCACTTTTCCTGCCTGAAACAGACATGACAGATGCAGGTGTAAGTATAGGTACATTAGAAAAAGAATAAAATAAAACTTTCCTGTCAGTGGTGCCTACTGTAGTTGGGGAATTGTCTTCGTGCCCTGGTAATGCCTGCTGTATGAATTGCTTCCACTAGAGGGATTTTTCTGATCCTGTAGCTGTAGGCAAAGGGTCATTCTGTCTGGATGTGATCCTTGTAAACAACGGTACTAATTTTTGAATACGTTAAGAAGGAATTAATGGAATAAATAAAAAGCCTAACAAATCAGTAGTGCAACTTGTAAGCTTATTTAACCTTACAAAACAACAAGAAACTAGAGAGAAGAACCATGTGCTCAAGTGATGAATTAGCCTCTGCACTTTTGGCATAGAATGCAAGTACCTTAAATGTAATTATTTCTCTATTTTAAATAGCCTCCCAAATATGACCATTGTGTATTTTCTATGAGCATGAGACAGTTACTTTCCATAGGAGCTTTGGTTTTGGTCTAAGTCTTCATCAGTAATGAAACTTCTTCCATTGAGATCCTTTTATGGCAAAGCTGGTTACAGAATAGGCTTAAACAAAAAATTGGAGAAACTTGGAAAAAAAAGATATTAGTTAACTGTCTACTTTGGACTCACTACTTTAGAAAGGGAAGCGATTTGCCCAATACCTCTGTAGGCTCATTTTCTTTTAAGTTTGTCAGTAACTCTGTGTTACTGCAAAATAGTTGCAATTCTTCTTCAGGTGATGAGGAGTATCCTTAGTGGATATTTAGTGCTTTCTTAACTTTGTGATATTGTGTACACTTGTGGAAATTTAGGAATCCTGTTGCTTTTTAGCATGCATGCATCTACGAGAAACTTAAGTGTATGCTAATGGTAGAGTAGAAATGAACTGCCAAAGTTGCTGCTACTTGCTGTTTGGTGACTTTCTTGTGTGGCTCTTAGTGTTTTGAGGTGTTTGTGGGTGGTGTTTTGGTTGTGTTTTTTCTTAACTCAGAAGAAAACTTTAAACTTTTCCTCTTTCAGGAGAGTCTTGCTGTTGTTTATACTACATGCTGCCCTGGCCAGTACACCATATATGAACCTGTTATTCGACTGAAAGGTCAGGTGAAAACTGTACCTTCTCAGAGACCTTTCAGTTTGAAAGAAGTTCAGAGCAATGCATTGGACTCTCATCACCTGAAAACACTTCAGCCTGTTGAGAATAAAACTCTTCAGGGTATACTACATGAAATTGGAGGAACTGGTGCATTTGTTTTCCTCTTTGCTAGGGTAAGGGGCCTGGAGGAGGGACGTGCATGTATGTGTTCTCCCATATAAAATTTTCTTTGGATCTTGAGTAGAAAATCACATGTTCTAGCTGCCTTGCCTTAGTCTGCATATGATTTTTTTTTTCTTAAAGAAAATTTGTTGAAAATACCCATGGCATAACACAGGCTTTGTCATGCTGTTTATCTGAGATTGGAAACTTAATTATAATTCTACTATGTAATGTTTTTTATAATATTGCTAGTATGTAAAATATGGTGTTATGTTCTGATGTAGAGAGGGGCTTTCTGATTGTCAAAAGAGATTATTTTTAGGAGTTCTGTAGAACTGATCAGAATTTTGGTCTCTGATTTTTTTAAAGGCGCTTAAATTCATTGTATGTCTTCAATACTCTAAACACTGGATACTCACAATGCAAGTATGAATACATGTAAGATTAGAAAGTGTGCAGAGCTTCAATTTTATCTAAGAAATAGTAAGTTTTTTCAGATAATTGTTCAGCCACTTTCAAAGGCTTATCCTTTTAAGCAAAATTGTAATTTCAAAAGCATTAAGGCTATGAGCCTTACTACTTAACTGTGACCTTCATGTGGAGGCTAATATTTGCGCTAGGAGTTTCCGAAGTACTACAGTTAATTCGAAGTTAATTTTAATGTAGGCCTAAAACTTGTTTGTTTCATATGCCTTTTGTAATGATGTGTTCTGAAAGGTGTGTGGAGAGTAACCAATGCATATTAGACTAGAGACTGTCAGGTGTTCGGGCTTCTGGTTGTAAAGACACTGCCTGCTGTAATTTTAACATTGATAATGAAATCTGAGATGAAAATAATTGTTCCTGTTATTGTATTATGTAAATTTATGCTAAGCATGTGCTACATATCCTGCTGTAGACTCTATTTGCATCAGTAAAACAAACAATAGATCAGCTGTCAGACAATACAGGTATACGTGTGTATAATTAAGTACAGCAGAATTAATGGGTACATAGCAAGGGAGCCTATAGGAAAACTGAAATTCTAATCATGTGAGATTTCCTTCTTGTACATTTTTGGTAGAATTGTTATTTGCTCTCGGGATTCAAGAATCACAGGAAGCAGAGTGAAGAGTGTCCATGGTCTTCATCTAGCAAATTGCTTGTCTCTTTATTGAGAAAATAAAACTCAAGTGTTGTATGCTTCCAGGTAGAGATGGTCTAGAGCTTCAGAAACCTGAACTTAAATCTTTCCTTAAATGTTTAAGAAATATTTTTCCAGGGCAAACAACAGAATTTATTCTTATTAGTGGCTTATGTATTTCATGGCCTTGTGACTTTGTAGCATAGCAAGAATAAATTGGTGCCTTCTACTTAAATTTTATTTTAAATGGATTTTTTTTCTTTAAAATGGATTCTAGTGGAGGGACTTGTCTTTTTTTTTTTTAGCAGATCATCATTTACAACAGGAGGAATTACTTCAGATATATCTGAACGTACACACATAGGCAAAAAGGAAGGTTAGGTACATAACCTCAAATGTTTAAAACAGATTTAATCCAAAAGTTATGATTTAAGACTGCAACAAGGCATTTTTAAGACTTCCGTTTATATGTTTCTCATTTAAACTATTTTATTAAATTTGCCTTTTCTTCAGGTTGTGGAGATTAGCAGCTGTGAAGACACTCAAGCTTTAGCACTACAACTTATACTATCTTTAACAAAATACAATCAACAGAGGATACAGGAGATGGACAATTGTAATGGTTATTCTATGATTCATCGAGTGTTGATCAAGCCAAAATGCATTGTTGGATTTTGCGTGCTGAAGGTAGTGCTCTTTAAACTTGATAATTTTTTTAATGTTAGCACAAATTGAGAAACTTCTTTGTGATTTTAGTTCTCCATTTGAAGCTGTCTTCACAAAGGTGGAACAGTGATTTGGAGCAAGTTTTGTCTGGGAGTGTTTTGCTTGAAAGGATGGAAAGTGTTGAAAGACCCTGATTTCAGAGGAGAAGGTGGGGGTCGGGAAAAGTAACTTTGTTTCTCTGAAAGCAAAGGTCTTTAAACTTAAACACATGAGCACTTAATAAAAACACTTGAGTGCACTTAAATAAAAAAAAAAAGAAAACTTATACTGGTGTTATAAGAATGAAACCTCTTAAATGCCTCTGGTGTTGTTACTAAACTCAGTAACTGTCCTCAGAGTTGACCAGGTAGACATATGCCTTCCCTATCAAGAGTTTCATGCCTCCTTAAAGACTTTTTTTGATAAATTGGATAGGACAACTGTACTACTGGTGCTAATGACATTCAAAAGAATTTTCCCTCTCCTTAAGACTCTCCTTGAAGGATGCTGCAGTGATGAGATTCTCTATATAAATGAAAATGGGCAATTCATGCTTGACACAGATTCTACTGCAGTTATCCAAGATGTTCAACTGTTAGAAAAACTGCTGCTTGACTGGAAGATATGGTCTAAAGCAAAGGTAATTACTTTCATTTTGGAAAGATTTTTAAGTATGAAAGTCAATATTAAAAAAAAAGAAATATTATGAGATCTGAAATTACTCACATCTAACTGGAGAAATTAAGTACTAAAAATTTCTAAAATTAATGGTCCTTGTTATCCTCGAATAGCTGGTAGTAGCATCAAGCTCCCATTATCAACAATGCAGGTAGCCTTACTGTATTAAATTCTGCAAATGTGATTTATGTAAATCGATTCATTTTGTAGGGAAACTTAAGACTGACGAAGACCTCATTTCCCTCTGGAGTTAAACTGTTGAAAATAACCATCCAATGTTAACATAGCAAAGAGTATACAAAACCAGTTTTAAACAAGTAATATTTTTTTTGTAGCTTAGTCATTAAAATATGCTTAATTTTGTATGAGCATAGCTTTTCTGATTAGCTTCTGGTTCTGACTGGACCATTTGCAGTCATTTAGTCTTTTTCTTAGCTGCAAAAATTAATTTTAGTGGTTATGTTCCTAAACTGTTTGGGTTTTTTATTCTCAGTGTGTGATTCAGAAATATATTTTTGAAGCCATGTTCCTGTTTTGTTTTTCAGCAAGGTGTTTGGGAAACTCTATTAGCAGCTCTAGAAATCCTTATCAGAGGAAACCACCACCAACAGATGTTTAACATTAAACAGCTGTTGAAAGCTCAAGTGGTACATCACTTCCTGTTAACTTGTCAGGTTCTGCAGGTACTTTCACTCTGAAATCCTACTTTGTGCTTGGCAAATACTCAGTTTTACTTGGGGGGTGGGGGACATGGGGAAGGAGACTAAGTGCTATAGAAAAAAAAGACTTCAGTAGACTCTGTCTTCTGGGCTTCTAGATGCCTTTCATCTTCAATAGGCATTGTTGCTGGTGTGTAGCTCCCTACTGGGTACCCTATTATGCTCGACAGAAGGGGCAAGAGATTTTAACCAGCTGGTACTATCTGAAAAACTCAGCACTAGGCTACTTGCATAATCCATACATGGGTAGGAGCCAAAATGAACTGTGCCCCTTTTTTTATAAAGAGGGTGTGGGATGTCTGTTACTAGTTTAAGTCTTCACTATTGAAAAACATAGATACTGTGCAGGTAGCAGAAATTGTCTAACCTGTATCTCACCAGAGCGAATACAGCAACTGGCCTTTAGCACTTGGTCTGAGCAGTCCTCTCAACATTTTGATACAGTAGTAGCTTCCTCTGTGGCATGAAGATAGCTGCTCTACAAAGGACTTTGGGGAAGTGCTTTCATCCCTTTGATAGACATGTATTAGGAACATGATTTTGAAATGGTTTCCTGCATATAGTACATATGTTTGTGAAAATACATGTTGTAATCCCCTATTTTCAGTCTTACATTCTTCTTTATTCTGAGTTTCTCACTCTAACACTTGAAATACATTTACTGTTTTTCCCTCTTTTATTTATTTTTTTAATATGCCTTTTAATCATTTTCTGTGCTGTAAATTTTGAATTCCTCATTTTTATGTGATGTTCCCAACTTTGGAACTTGTTAGTGGTATAGTTAACTTTTAAAATCATATGTTAATGCAAATGTCTAGATACAGAATGTTGTGTAGTATTTTACCTGTCTTTTGTTCATTCATTCCTGCTGGGAAAAAAATAATTTCTTAGTTTAAAAAAGCCTACTCAACAGTGATTTGGCAATTTTGGGGGGAATGATGGAATGGAAGATAAAACCATATAAACCAGTGTCTTAGAAAACCTCTACTTAACTTCATTTAGTCTTTTCATACAGCAGTCTGTTAAGGCACTTGGGTACCAGAAAAAGAGTGAAAGAGGTGGAAAAAAAAAAAAGGTGAAAGTTAGAAACAAGTTAGTCACCATGCTTACATTAGTGAGGTTTCCCACAAGTTCATCTTGAAGTCCTGTTCTAAAATCATTGTTTGGTTAATAGATAACTTTTTTTTTTGTCAAATAGCCATCATCAAACTATATGGAATAATCAAGCAGAAATTATAAATATAATTATCAATGAAATATCAAATGTATATGTTTATAGAAATGGCTATTGAAGTGGAAATACAGAAGACCCAGTGTGGCACTCTTCCGAAAGTTCTTAATATGTTTGAAATGTTAGTATTGGCAACTATTTTAATAATTCCCTACAAATATGTAATACCATGACAGTTAACTACACTTTCAATGGTGATTCATGTCCTAAGGCTCCAGCATTTCAAGTCAGAGTAGTATAATATACAGATGATGTTCATTTCCTAAAAATAAACCTGCATAACATCCACACTGAATTTTGAGCGTGAAGGACTTGAGTACATTGAGTAGATACACTAGTTCTTCTCAAAGTAAAGAATACAGGCTTTATTACTTAAGTTTTTTCTTGTCTGTTCTGCAAGAGCACGACAGTCTTAAAAAAAAAAAGACAATTTCTGTCAAATTAAAAATACAAATACCTTACAGTTGTGCTACTCTTCCTTTCTAGGAGCATAAAGAAGGGTACCTTGCATCGCTGCCTCGGGAGGTTTGCCGGTCATTTGTGAAAATAATTGAAGAAGTACTTGGATCTCCCCCAGACCTGGAATTGCTGACACTGGTCTTCAATTTCCTCTTAGCAGTTCACCCTCCCACTAATACATATGTTTGTCATAATCCTACCAACTTCTACTTTTCTTTGCACATAGGTAGATACGTCACATCTAATTAGAAATAAACTGAAAGATAAAAATCTAGTAATAAATTAGTGTCTTAAAAAAAACTCTCACTCTTAAAAATCACTATTCTGTGAATATATTCTTTGATTTGTATATTGTAATAACTATCTATAGAATTATTGAACTGTTGTGACTTAGTAAAGTAGTAGTTTACTGTATTGAGAGACATTGTTGCTAGGCTTACTTGGAGAGCTTTCTTCTGTCTACAGCCATAGATAATCTCTTTGGTGGTTATGTCTTTAAAGTTCCATGCTGCTAAATAGAATGCATAACGTTAGCTGCTTATATGGACACAGTTGCCTGTGGACAAACTTTAGAGAAAAATGTGTAACTTGTATATAAATGAAGCTTCTTCAGAAATGTGTATAAAGGCCTGTTCCACCTCTACTTTCTTCCTGTAACTGAGTTCCTAGAAAAATAAAAGGCCTGAGGAGCAATTTAGCAAATGATTAGTTGCACTACAAGATGGCATTGGCAGGCACCATCAGTGCGCTGCATAGAAGTTACTGAAAATGCCTGTGTGCTTTGAGGGATGCAGATCCTGGACAACAGCTGTCTTAAATATACCTGTACTAGATGATCACTTTGGCTAAATGAGGGATACTAGCTTTAAATATACTTTCTTCTAAAAAAATTAGAAACTGGTAGGTATATAGTTCATGCTTTAATATTAGCATTGTACAACTTAGTCATAGTTTATGTAAACATGGAAAGTGTCATCCAAGTTTGAAATGTTTTTTTTCTTTGCAGGTGTTCAGGTACCTCTAGTTTTAGTAACCAGTTCCAAAGGCAGTACAGTTGTGTTTATCTGCATATCTTTTCTAATACTAACAGATGTAAAATTCTGAGTAAGAATAGAATGTACTTTTTGATACTTTGAAGCCTTATTAGATGAACCTGTTTGAGAACAGTTGCCTGGTTTTGACATGGCAAAAAGTCAGTTATTACTGCTTGTATGCCTGCATGGACCATTTTTAAATATAGTTAGTTGAGAACATATTTTCAGTGTTCTAAAGAAATTTTACAGATATCACTAAAAAAATTGTTCTCAAATGCTTTTTCTTAGATACTTGTGAATTGGGCATTTCTCGTTAGCCTGCAGTGATCAGCTTGAAATGTAACCTGGCTACTATGAATCTAAATATATCAAGAATGCAAACTTTAAAAGCTTTTATGTAACTTTTCCCCTTATCTTTTCTTTCTAGATGGCAAAATTTTTCAGGAGAAAGTTGAATCACTTATGTACCTGAGAAATTCCAGCAGTGGTGGGAAGTCAATAGACAGCACTGCATTTGTGATTACAACTCCAACTGGATTCACAGCTTTACCACTGGAAGGTAAAACAGTGATCGAAAAACAAGGATATTAAGACACAGTCCCTTGGCAGATGACTAGAGTGCCTTAAAGTGTTACTGTCCCACTGATATTTCTCATAAAGCTCCCCCTGACCCTTGGAGCTTGATGCTTGAACAGCAGAGTAAGGAGGATTGAATGGAACACACTGCTGGTGCCTAAACTGCTCTTCATTGTCAAGTTGAGGCAAATTGCCACATTGATGGCTCAAGCAGTGAAGTGGACCAGACAGCTGAACAATTTCATTTGTTAAACAGACCTGCTAGAAATGTATGAGACTGTCTTAACCAGACGATAATTGAAATAGTGAGCCATAGGCAGCTATCCTATCTGTGCAAAAAAGCTGATGCTTTTCTTTATTTGTGCATAATTCTTAACATCCATCTAAATATAGTATTAAAGTATTGGCATTTACTTACACTGCAGGTATATATACTGTTCCTACATGACAGAAGACAGGAAAGTATATCTTATAATAACTTATATACCTTCTTTATACATATTAAATATGAATAGTTTTCTAGAAACAGTCTCATGTAGGGTGCTGAATAAGGTGAGGTCTGTAAAGATAACTGCTTTAATCAATTTTGAATTCCTGTGCTTTAGATGCTGAAATAGCGTGGAGTTATTAGCTCAAGCTGGTAACTTTTTTACTTGGTGTGCTATCAATGTGATGATTTTTGCATCATTATTGTATTATATTTTTAATCATAGTTTTATGCAGATTTGCATAGGCAATCAACAAATATCACCTATAAAACAAAAACTAAAACATAAGTTATGCCTAAGCCTTTACTTAAGCTCATTGACAATAAGAAAAATTCTGTGTAAAAATACATAATCTAAGCAAGTTTGCCAATATGTACAAAGTAGGAGTGGAAACACGTTACTGCGATCTCTAACTTCATTGCTATATTTTTCAGATCATGTATGACTTACACAGAATTTAGCTATCACCAATGTAATACCTTATACAAACGATGTCTTGTTGCTGCTTTGCTTAGGAAAAGCAAATTGAGTTCAAGCACTACCTCAGTTGAAATGGTGTTAGTTCAAATGCCTTTCAGTAAAAGCAGTGATGTGAAGAGCACACTGCAGTACTAAATTATCTATGGAATTAGTCATTCTCCCATATATATCATATATGAAATCTTATTCTTCTAAACTTGAATACTTTTTTTTATATCAATTGTACCTAACTGGTACCAAACTATCAATAGTACCAAATGGTTCTCAAAGGTTATTCATGCGTGCCAGAGGAATACTCAACATAAGTTTTTGTGAAAACAGGTGTTTGAATGTTGTGGTTCTGAATTTGAATATCTAAATTTGGATAGTCTGTTTGTTAACTTTCTAGTTTTCTAGTTTCTAGTAGGTTTGTGGTTTGTTGCCTTACCTGCTAATGCATGTCCAGGATTGGATGTAAGATTGTTGTAGCCTTATAGATCCTTCCTGTTGTCAGAAGGGCTGGCTGTGTTTGCACATGTCTCTGTGTGTATATCTCTCTCTCTCATTAAAAAAAAAATTCCAGATGCATCACCATTACATTAGTACTAACTGGTGCATAGTTCTCAAAATACTTCTGAATGAAGATAGTCTCCCTTTCCTAGACCAACAGCCAGCTGCTTCTATCAGTCTGGGCTGCAGACTGCTTTCCCTCTTAAAATATATTTTATGGAAGATATCTGTAATATGCTCTGAAAGTTTGACTGTTTCAGGTCAAAATGTGTACTTAAAAGGAAGCCCTATTAAGTAAAATATGCAATGATTCGTTATAAATCTGAAATATATGTAAAGTCTTAGTGCAAAATAGTTGGTGAATAATATTTGAATGTCCACTGAAATATGTTGGTAGATCAGACCTCTTACACAAGAGCTCCAGAGAGGGCAACCCACTCTAATTGACCCTGCTTTGAGCAAGGAGGTTGGGCTAGAAAACCTCCAGAGAGTGCCTTTCACCCTCAATGGTTCTATGATTCTGTATAAATTCCTGTTCAGGGTTAGTTGAGAGGTTCATAATGTAAATCCAGAAACTCCAGTATATATGCAAAAATTATTTTTCATTTTATATATCCTTTAGATGTGTGACTTGCTAAATATATGGCTGTGTAAGAGTTTACTATCTCTATTTGATCAGCCAAATCTGAGCTGTCAGGTGTTCAATCAGTTATGCCACATAAAATGATCCTGGGTCATCACTGTGTTAAATGTATGTGGAGTGTAACATTGAGGGAAAAGCTTGTCTCTTGTGTAAGAGAAACGCTAAAGATATCCTTATTTCTCTAGAGAAAGCTTTCAAGGCTAGTGTGCCACAGAAGATAAGCTATCAGGCACCTAAAAGACTTTGCAAAAGCTTACCAGCATCTCCAAACTCCTCACCTCAAGTTCATCGAAAAAGGCTAAGTGAAAGAACGAGAAGGAGTGTTGATGACCTGCAGATTATTGGCAAGCGTGACTATGTTGATCTCCAGGGTAAAACTGGTTTTGTAGGAAGTTCTGAAACTATAAAGAGAGTACAAGAAGAACTCTTCCTTAGCAGTTGTGAGTCTGCAAAAACAGTTTGTGAGTCAGAGTTAACATCTGCCGAAACATTTGAAGATATTGCAAAAGAAGAGTTATCTGAAAACATATTTGAGAATAAAGAAACAGATGCAGACCTGAAATGTAATGAAGGTGGTGGTGCTGCAGCTGATCCCTTGCTACGTCGTCCAGACAATTTAAAAGGGCTGCCTTCATTTCAAAGGAGTCAGAGTAATTTTGCAGGTCTGGGCTTAGCATTTTCCGTTCATGGAGAATCATCAGCCATTGCTCGCTGGCCAAGCTTTGCTGACAAAAATATACTTCCTGAAGACTGGGAGGGTCTTGCTTTTTCTTCAGCTAATGAAAACACTCAAAAACCATCTGAAAGCCCTGAGGACAGGTAAGTAGAGAAGCAAAATAATAAATTAGCATTAGCTCAGTATATGAGCTTTAATTTCACAGTCCTTGGTTTTGATTACTACTCTACAAAAATTGGAAGCCTGAAAATTAAGGGAATGTTTTCAATGACTGCCATAAACCAATTCATTAAGCTTTTAGTCTACAGAATTGCATTGGTTCAATTTTTGCATTATTTACATAGCTAACTTTAAAAATCAGGAATTTTGCCCTCTACGGTAGGTTTGGGAATTTGTAATGCTCTCTCACAAAAATTCTCAAGAAGTAGTTCTGGTCAGATTATCCTTTTTGATATCTGCCATCCTAAATAAGTGTTAATGAAGGAGTACTGGAAAAATGTTTGCCAGATTTCTTCTTCCTCCTGCCCCTCAAGAGTAGCTAACAACTATGCGTTTTTTTTTTAGTGCTTCCTATTGTAGACAAACTGTGGTAAAACATATTCCTCTGTTTTCAGATGTACAGAAGATTGGCTTGTTCTTATCTGTTGTGGATTATATGACCTCTTGCGTGGAGTTCTCCTAATCCTACCAGATATCATGCTAGAAGATGTGATGGACAAACTTATCCAACCTGATTATCTTATAGTTCTTGTGAACCACCCATCTCCTCTCATACAACAAGGAGTCATTAAAGTAGGCCTATATAAAATGCTTTCAGCTAAAACATTGTGAGCTAGAGTAGTTAACATGTTGGAAACATGAAGTTTTGTTAATATTCTTATTTTGCATTCTTCAGTTTTCTAGACTTCTGATTTTTAAAATGTTTCCACCTCCACCAACTCTAAAAAAAGAAAAACACAAACATAGAATCTTTCAATAGATAAATACAGTCTATATTATAAGCCAGAGGCTTTAAAACCATATGCTGGCATTACTGATGTAAATGGAAGCAACAGTGCAGGAAGTTGGGAATCTTCTCTTCAACTTTAAACACACAATACACTTACATTAAATTAAGGTGCAAGCAACTTACTTCTAACACTGACTTTCAGTTATTCTGGAATCATCTACACATCTGTGGTCTGAACATAGACTTGAGACTTCAAAATGTTTTCAGAGATTTTTGTAGTATTGACAAGGACCATGTTCCTGGATGGTAACATTGTCTAGATTAAAAGCTTTGAGTTGTATTTTAATTTGAAGAAGAATAAGATTATATGGTTTTAACAAAATGATCCAAAAAATCATGCATGCACTTGCAGACACACTGTTGTGCAGGATTTAACAAGTATTAAAAGTTTTAATGTATTTGTATGCATTCTGTAACTGTTGTGTTTCTGATCCTATCTCCCTCAAATTTGACTAAAAACCTAAGAATCTTCAGATTAAAAGGATTAAGTCAGATGTTGATTGTAACAAGGGCAGTGTAGATCACAATTGAAATAGTGCAATTGATGTTTTTAATCTGGAATCTTAAAAAAATTTATTTCAAACTGTTGAAATCACAGACAAGAACTTAACTTTCAAGGGAGTTATATTAAATGTTTAAATCTTACATCATTATTATGCATTTATTTTTAGTTGTTGGATGCATATTTCAACAGAGCAAGGAGGGAGCAGAAGGAGAAATTCTTAAAGAATCGTGGCTTCTCCTTGCTTGCCAACCAGCTGTACCTTCACCAGGGCACTCAAGAAGTTGTAGAATGCTTTTTGGAAATGCTCTTTGGCCGCTCTGTTGGCTTGGATGAAGAGTAAGTAATGCTTTGCCTTTGCATTCTGTCTCAGTATTTGAATTACAGCACACTTTGGAGGCAAGGATGGGATAGCTTTCTAATTCCTGTTCTCTTCAACAATCATGTTAACATCATGAAGAGTTCATTCAAAACTGTTTTGAAATGTTTTGCTTCTAGTTTTAACATTTAAATGTATTAAACTTCTTATGACTACTGTATGGCTCTTTAGCTGTTTAGAAGCAACTTCATCTTATGGGTGCTGTCAGCTGGGATCTTCTAAACTCTCACCCCTTCTGAGGGCCCCAGAAGCCTTTGTGCTTCAAATGTCCTGTAGTGAGTTCATCTCTTCCTATTCTTTCTGATCCTACATGAAATTCTAATTTATATCCTCAGAAGTTTTTAGTAGTCACTAGACTGCTGCTACTGGGTCTTGGTAGGTGATTAAGGGAAAAGCTTGATGCCACTGCAGCTTTCTGGACTTGGCCCTGAATTTAAATACCTGTGTCCTTTAGGGAAAATCCCACAGGTACAGTTTCCTTAAACCAAAATGCTACCTCATATCAGCAGGAAAGGAGATTACCTTTAAGTAGACAATCATCTAAGTAAATTATATTTTTTTAGAATTAGTCTCACCACTTAATGATTGTACAAGGAGAACATGCATCTAAGTATAGTCAGCAGTGCAAAAAAACTGATCAGCTGCTGCCTATTTATAGGCAAATTACTTCTGCCTGTTGGCCTGATCTTCATACATACCACCATCCCACCCCCCCTTGAAAAATATTCCTGTTTAACTACAAGACTAAAACCTGGCTCCATAACTACTCCCAAAGGAGAGAACTGTTACTTCCTTGGGATTGATTATGGGGCTGGAAAGGTAGTTCTAATGACTCGGATTTTTCGGATTGTGTATAATAGTCATGTAATGGGCTGATAACCTTAGAATAGCAATCCAATTTCCTCATGCACAAGTAATATTGTTCTGAATTCTACAGTTGCAATAAGCCAGAAGTTGACAAACTGAATTAAACTTCAGCAGTAATGGATCTAAGATATCAAACCTGCTGTCAGTCAGTATATTATTATATTGGTGCCAGGCTGTATCTGGTTTCTTGATAGTGTCTGTGCCAGCTGTAATACTTGTTACTGGAAAGATGATGCATTGTGTTATTTTTCTACAATGATTAGAAACCCCCTCTGTTTTCATGAAATCCATATGGTAGACAGTTGTAGGTAGCTGAGGCTTCAGATAGAATTTCTAGGCACTTCTCTCTGAAGTATTTTATTTTGCTCATACTTCATTTAGTAGACAGGCATTGTTCCTGCAATAAAATGGAGGAAACTGCCATCTATATCCTTACCAAAATACTGGCAAAGATCGGTATTCCAGTTGCACATACTAGTTGATGTGCCAGGTTGCTAGTTTAAGGATGTCACTCGCTTATATTTATTTTAATAGATTTGATCTGGAAGATGTGAAGAATGTTGGACTCTTTCAAAAGTGGTGTGTCATTCCTGTTCTGGGTCTTATAGAGAACTCTCTGTATGATAACGTTCTGCTGCATAACTGCTTCTGTCTCCTGCTGCAAATCATAAATTCCTGCTCAAAAGTTGCAGACTTGCTGCTTGATAATAGTTTGCTCTACGTGTTGTGTAACACGCTGGCTGCTCTCAATGGACTGGAAACAAAGTGAGTATCATTGGTATAAAGTAGTCCAGTAGACCTTAAGTCTAGCATAAATTGTTTATTGTATTTGTTCTACTTCCTAAAGTGATCAGAGAGCTTGTATAAAAGGAATACTGGTTTTGAGGTTTTCAGCTTTAGTTACACTTGTAAGTGAAAGTTAAAAGTGTTTAGATGCTCAATTCTGACAATGGATATATGAAATATTCTTTTCATACCTTAAATTTTCAAGTCAAATGACATTTTAAAATGCAACTTTCTCACACGGTGTGCACTTGAAAGCTTTTCCTAATAAACTCACCTGAACAGTTAGATAAAGGCCCAGGAGAAGGTAGCATTTTACTGTATCTATAGCCAATATTAAAACTTCAGGTAAAGTCTCTCCTATGTTGCATGTGATTTATTATTTGAGATTTTTAGTAACTTGAATGACTTCATTTATTATAAACATTCTGTACTTTAAGAAGTTTATACAGTGAAGGAAGGAGAGGTGGGGTGTTGTTAATTTATTTCATTAGTTTGTACCCTGAAAAAGCAGACAGATTTCCCTTTTATCCCAGAATAGTTTTTTCTTTGTGGCTACAAATTGAGGTATTATCCTGCATTTCTCAAAAAAAAATAATATTCAGGATTTCAGACCTGTCCTTTAACTCAAAAATCTAGTAATACATCGTTGCTTTTCCAATAAAACTTTGTTACAATCATAATGTTAGAATGTCTCAAAGATTTGCAGGCTCGCAATATGCCAAAGTTAACACTAAAGAGGTGGGTGATTAGTTTTCTAGCCTTCAGCAGTAACATTTCTATATGAATGCAATGTAGTATTAGGTACAGTTGACAAAAATAGGGGAGTAGTAATGGGTCTTGTTATGGGTTACGATCTACGAGAATTGTCATGTTTCTGGTAACTACAACTTTGTTTGCAGCATTCCCTTGAATGACTACAAGTTACTTGCATGCGATATACAACAGCTGCTGGTAGCAGTTGCAATTCATGCCTGCAGCTCCTCAGGTTCTCAATATTTTCGTGTTATTGAAGACCTCATTGTGCTGCTGGGTCATCTTCAAAATAGTAAAAATGCAAGGATGCAAAGTAAGTTATCTGCTTATTTTGGGGTCATGGGACTGGATAAGTAAATCCCTTTCCCGTTAATTTGTTTAAATTAATATTCTTGCCAAGGGAGAAGGGGGAGTTTTCTGGTGGTCGATCTTCTTTCTCTTCCAAGTGGTTCTCAAAGTAGTAGTTTTCCTCAGGAGCCTGCCTTGTGGTAAAGAATTGTGTACTGCTAATCTGAACCAATGGTGACTGGAAAAGTTCTTTAAGGGTATTTAAATGGAAATGTTCTATACAGTTTCATTTAACTTATTTCAGACTAATCAATTTCAATATTTTTTGCATGAGAATGCACTTGTGTACTGCCTGTATCTATAGAATAGTGAGGTGACTTTCTACGTGACTGTAGAATTGAGAGTTTTATGGCTTTCAACACATTTTGTGTTCTTTTACTCTTTACAAGCATCTGGTAAAAGTTCTCGAAGATGTGTAAATAGTGTCATATGTTTGTCTGCCTCTCTCTGTAGATATGGCAGTTGTTCTGCAGTTAAGAGTACTTCAAGCAGCTATTGAATTAATAAAAACTACAGCAAACCAAGATGCTCAGGAGCAAACTGGTTCAGTCCCATCACCGTCTGCACTGCATCGGGCAATGTTTCAAAAGCGTAAGGGCATTGCTGGTGAGTAGAAAAGCAAAGAATTCTTGTATTTTCTTCTCTGTGTACTTTCAAACTCCAATTTCAGTAGCACAACAAGTGACTTGGATTTGCTTTGCTTTGCTTTTTCTGTGGATTTGCTTTATAAGTCAATATGTATATTTTTGGAATAGTGTAGCCTGTACCCATTTTGAACTTGTGGGGTTTTTATATTATGAGGAGGGAGAGGGGAACAAAAATGAAAGTTTGGTCACCTTATTCTTACTCCAGTGTCTAAAAACATCTTTAGTAACCAATTTGTGAATTGAAAACAATCCCAAAAGAAAGTAAAATCTGGCTTTAATTCATAGTGGTTTTAATCGTCATCTTCACAGTAAGAAAATACCAAAGTAAAGTTAGTGCTTGTAACTTTTAACACAGCTGTGATGTGTGGATTGCCTTGTTGCACAGCTTTTAATTAGTAATCATCCTGAAATAGATGCCTAAATTTCCTCCTCAAATTTATAGATAAGAACATGAGATTCCTAGATTCCACTGTGGTTGTGCTTGTTCTGCATTTGTGCAGTTCTAGGTTTAGCAGTGATATTTTCTCTATATTTGATAGATGGTGAATCACTCTGTAAAGGTTTTGGAATCTTCTTGCTGGAAACTGATTTTTTGTATATCTCTCATAGAGGAAGCTGTGTTTAAGAGACTCTGTGGAAGATGGAGCTTAACCTGATATTTGAATTATCTTAAAGCAAACAAACAAAACAAAACAAACCACTACTATTCCCTGTTTATTTTGGTCAGCTTCTGAGGACCCTCTCCATCAGCCTAGTAAACGTAGTGAAAATGTTTTTATACTAGAGAGTCTGTAAAGGCATTCAAGATAAAAGAAATAATATAAAATAGTTCTTTCTGAAAGAAGTGGATACAGTCAAGCCTCACCAGTTCATTTCAAGAAAATTTTAAGGAATGTTCATATAAGTTAGAAATAGTACTTCTTTCAAAATTAGGTATAGGTAATAGATATGGTACAAAAAGTGTTTGTTTATAGCTGTTAATATAACTGGCTCCTCATTTTTGCTGATAAAGCTACTTTTTGATATGCAATAATTTTTCATTGTATCATTGATTTTTAATCCTTTATTCTACTTCTACAGTAAAACCAGGGATAAATAACTTTTCAGAATCTGCTTTACACAAAAATACTCAAGCTGTACAATGTCTGATCTTGAGACTAACTCATTTCATATTCCTTCTTGAATTTTATATATTTATTTTCAAATAGAAAAGCTTATAAAAGAAAGATAAAAACACCCAAGTGACACCTATGTTCCCTTCAGTATTAATGTATTTCAAATGCTTTGTTTCCTTAAGCAATGTGAACTCTTTGGATGAAAGCAGTTGCTGAGTGATTAATTTTTTGGTGCGTTTTAGTAGGATGATATTAATGCTGTTCTACTTGCAGGCTCCAGAAAGTTTTCGCTTGCTCAGTCTGATGCTCTGCTGATGAAAATGCGTTCACTAGCAAGTGAGGAATTCAACATGATGATGCAGCGGAGAATGAGCCAAGAAAATCCTATCCAAGCTACTGAGGCTGAGTTTGTACAAAGGTTACAAAGGCTGACTGTTCTAGCTGTTAACAGACTCATTTATTTAGGTAAGGTTTCTTTTTGTTCGCTTCTGCTTTGACAGAGCCAACATAGTACTATATGAAAAATGGGTTCTTGCTTTTGGAGATTTGAAGTATTTGAGAGGAAAGTGATGCCGTTGAAGCTAGTTTAATGGATTTAAACATAAAACATCGTTCTCTGTTATTTGTCTCATGGTATTATGTAACTGACAATCTGGATACAGTTTTTATCTGAATGAACTGAACAAGTTATTTTAATTCTACATTAGTCCATTCATGTGTTAACTGCCTGAATTATTGCCTGAAGATTTAACTCTGCCAAAGGGATCATCTGCTCTCTTAAAATGCATCAATTTGCATGTTTCTATGAAATTGCTACGTTTATTAGCAAGACTTGATGACTTTTGGGGTTCAAATTCCACAGAAGCAAAAGAAAGTGTTTAGCACTTGGGACAAATAGTTGAATGGCTCTGTGATCAACTGTAAATGCTGAGTAAATTGTTTCATAAGGGAATTGAAATAAAGACTAGGTTTTTATATTTAAAATTAATAAAAGTATGATAAGTATAGTGGTAAAACCAATAGTTGATTTAATGCTAACTAAAGGATCATAGGATTTTCTTGCTTGAGTTGGTACTAATCAATATGTGCCTTTTTAAATTTTAAGCATCTACTGAAGAGTGCCTTGATGTACTGGGGATAACAGAAACCACAAGTCAAAGCAGACTTTCAGCAGCCCAGCTGGAAGTTCCTGAAGAGGAAAGCCAGCAAGAACTGCCTAGCAGAACAAATCCTTTTCTTAAAGAAATGTTCAAAATGTTGGTGGAAGGAGTCAGAGTATCCATTGTAAGAATTTGTGTTGTCCACATTAAAGTATATTTCATAAGATTGCTTTGAGGGACTTCTTATGCATAAGGTCTTCTGTCGATAAATGCTTTCCTTACTGCCTCTCCCAGTTAAGCTGTGGTATTAAAAACATGGTTCAGCTTCCCAGTTATTCTGCAGTTGTAAAATAATAAATGCACATGCTCTGATTTGTACCTTAACATGTAGCAAAACTCTGCTTCTTGAACAAGCACACAAAGGTTAAATAGCTTTCTATGTAATCCGCAAATTTATTTTTTCTCTTAAACCTTAATGTTTTAAGTTTACTGGAGCCTATAAAACAAGATCTGCTGCACAACCACAGATGGAGTGTTGCTGAGCAATTTGTGTCTATAATATAGAGTTGATGATGTAATTGGAGGGAAGGGGAACTTTTTTTTTCAGTTGTTGCCACAGGGCTGAGAGTTTTCTTTTCTAGTATACAGGTGTTACCTTGTCAACCTTTCCAAGGTGATCAGATTCCACTTGGGTAATTTGAAATGCTGTTATTGGAAAAATTAATTTACTGCTTCTTGTCTCTTTATTTCTCTTGAGCTACTTTTTATAAAGATAGCTTAACCTAATATTCTTTGTTAGGTCTGTTATCTTTCCATCCTGCCATACTTGTAGCACTTTTCAAAGATGGCAGGTTTATTCTTGTGAGCACATGTACCTCAGTCCAATGCCTGATTTCTAATTTCTGATTACCTTCTGAGGTAATGCATTCAGAAACTGATGATTAACCCAGAAGGGCTATTCATTAAAATAAGTAAAAAAAAAAATAATTCTTTTTTTTTTTAAACCCTTTACATCACAATTCTCATTTCTTGGATTGTTGTATAGTCCCTCTAGCTGAATATGCAATTTAGCTAGGAGTTACATTCCTAATTTTGGCAGATTCAGAGAAAAATCCTTATATTAGAATGAATAAGCTCTTTTGTTTTTAGGAGAATGGCTTTTAACCTACAATAATAATCCATAAACTAAAATGAAACACTGTTTTCATAGAGAAATCCTTATTTCCTTACATTTTCATCATATAAACTGTGTTTTGTAATGTGAAAAACTTGATAAAAGGAAGCCCAAACACTGTAATATTAAAACATTATCTCTTTTCCTTAGGGCACGAGCAGAATGAACACACCAAAGCAACAGTGGAAGAGAATCCTCTTGTCATGTAAGGACACATTCCGCACACAACTTGGTAGGCTTCTTGTGCACAACTTCTCTCCAACAAGGCCACTGCAAGAGAGAAAGCAGGCTTTGGAAATGGTACATGAAGTAAACCATCAAGAGATTATGCGTGACTGTCTTAGCCCAACTTTGCAAGTAAGCTCAAGATTGTTTTAGAGTAGTTTGTAAAACCTGTATTCAATTTTTTTGTTTACATTTTGTCTTTATTTAAAACATTATGTGGCTAAGGCTGTTCACTGTTGGTTTAGCAGTGTTTAGTATAATAACAAAGTCACATAATACAAAATACTTGTGTGTATCTCTGCAATTGCTATATTATCCTGAGGGTAGACCATTTTGTAAGAGGCAAGATAGGATTACATCTGGTATGTTGACTTTATAGCACATGAGACATCACATATCCTGTGTAGTGCAGAACCAAAAAAGTGGTGTTAGTATTAACATTTTACTGTGGGTGCTTGAAGTTAAGGCACCTTGAAAAATCAGATTTAGGGAATTACCCTTGCCTTGGAACTCTAACTACAGACTTCCTGAAACTTGCAGGAACTGATTGCCACTAGATTTTAAGAGGCAGTCAGTCTTCAATCAAAACAGTACTCTATCTTTTCTTACTTAGCCTTTATTAACTCTTAAAATGGAATTGTGTATTCTGTGTTCTTAACTCAGCTGAACAGTTTCTCCCTGCTTTTCTGGGTTTGTTAGGAAAAAGCTTTTTTGATTTTACTCTGCTAGTGTAAGCTTGATAGAAAACAATTTCTTAGAGTCATGGTCAGGATTCAGGTAGGAATGTTGCTTTTGAGATCTTCAGCAGCTGCAAGAATGAAATAAATGATGTAAGATAAGCCATATTTATGACTCGCTGTATACTAAGGAGAGAAAATATGTATTAGATGAACCTATGACATTTCTGCTCACGTATACATTATTCAATTAAGCTACCGGCTTTCACTGGTAAGAGAAGAGCTGATATATTAGCAGTGTTTCTTTGGGGAAGTGTCATGTTGAGTGCATTTATGGCTTGTCTGCTTAACTTCATTATCTGTCAGCTTTAATTTGATTAATCAAACAAGGTGTAGCATTCTTGGCATGCAAAATTAGGAGTCTCTGGCATGTATTTCCTGAATTATAAACAAGGCTGCAGGATCTGAGTATTTGGAAAAGAAACTTAGCTTTCCTGTAAGCCATTTGAAAAGTCACAAGATGCTGGGGGATGTTTTGTCATGTGGAGGGTTAAATGCAGTATGTTCTTTCTAGTTCTTTAAGAGTTTGACTCCAAATGTTAAAACAGCCATTTTCTTTAAATCACAGAAAAATTAGTAGAAGAAACCTGTCCAGGCTGATTAGAAAAGGGAATAAAGTTGGAGGAAAAAACTGCTCAGTGTTTGTGGAAATGAGAATGACCATAAATCTTTTTTTTCCCTCTTACTTTCTTTTCATCTTTTAGCATGGACCTAAATTAGTGCTCTATTTGTATGAATTAATACACAATCACAGTGATGAAATGACCAAAGAACAACAAAGAACAGCAGGAGACTTTGTGAATACTTTAAAATGTTGTGGCTATAAATGCATTCCCCTGAGCCCACGACCAAAACCAGATCTAATAAAAGCTTTGAAAGAGGTTTGTGAATAAAAACTTTACTTTAAAAGCTGGTTATATTTGAGACAATTATCTGTTACATGGTGTCAGAATTTTACTGCAGAAAGCTATTTTGTTTGCTCAATGCATGGCTTATGCTTTGGGTGATTTTCTTTGTGTTCTGAATATTTCTGTTGCGTATACTCAGTGTTTCACAGCAAACTCGCATTTTAATGTTTCTTGGTTAAGCATATTACCTAACCCAAAAGAAGTGAGAGCTCATAATAAGCTACTAGTATCTCTCACCACCAGGGAAAACATAATTTTTATGGTTCCTTGCAAAAAAATAACATTTAAATATAATAAAACTGCAGGAACTGAAATGAAGTAATGATGGTTTTAAATGCTGTGAAGATGACAATTGAACATTTGTGTTAGTCTTCCGTCTTTAAATTGGCATACCCTTTAGCCTCTCCTTCCTTACTTTGTCCATCTGAAAAAAAAAGTAATGTGTAAAACTTCCATTCAGGATCAGAAGAAATATGAGATGGAAGAAAGTGTAAATAAAGCTGCCTGGGAGAAGACAATGGCTAATAATCGGCAAAAGTAAGTGCATTCTGAAAGGGACTGCAAGAACTCTGTAAGAATGTTCTCTGTTCAACATACCCCATTGCAGAGTTGCCTTTATGATTATATTAGATATTTTTCACACTAACAGCACTGCTACATTTTAGTTTTTTATTTTACCGTTTTAAAACCAGCTTGATTATATGTATAAGCATTTTGATAGGTTGTATAATAAATGGCGTTGTGTGAACTTCAGAATAGTAAGTAATTTTTTGCATATCTGGCATTCCACCCTTAGTTTTACAGCTGTTGTATCTGTGCAGTTGCCTCTCGTTGCTGTGATCCGTGCAATTAAATGTAAGGCAAATGTCCCTGCAACTAACCCTGATTTTCAATGTATAAAAATATCATCATATTCAGTATTTGACCACTTTTGTGAGCTACAGACACTGCTGCTAATTGGAATAATGTAAATTTAGGTAGCTTGTGGTAGATTAAGAGGTTCTTTCCATTAACTTAAATTTCAGGCTCTGCCATAAAAATCAAATGAGATGTGCACACAACATACTTCAATACAGGCAACTCTAGTAGCTGTAAAGCTTAGCTTGGTCAAATCTGTCTTGATAAGCAAAAATATCTTATTACGTTGAATAACATACAGATTTCAGCAGATGGAAATTACTGTTCCTAAAATTTTTATTGTCACGAATATATGTTAATTAATGAAGCATGTTAATATCTGCTGATCTTCTGATTGTCTTGTCTTTGGCTGCAAGTTACAGCTTTTTTGAAGGCTCAGAAGCCGAAGGTATTCATGAGTCTTGTGAAACTCTTGTAGTCTAGGTGACTTTGTATCTGCAGTAACAAGAACTGTGGCTATTTACTGCCAAACTGATTCTATTTTATAGGTGGTTTTTGTGTCTTGCCTTTTCAGTGTGTTTATTTGACGTTTTAAAACACAACTCTTTCCTCAGTCTCTTCCAACGTCTGGATACAAAATCTAAAGACATTTCTAAAATAGCTGGAGACATCACACAAGCTGTGTCTCTGTCACAAGGAATGGAGAGGAAGAAAGTAATCCAGCACATCAGAGGGATGTATAAGGCAGAGCTAAGTGCCAGCAGACATTGGCAGGAGCTTGTTCAGCAGCTTACCCACGATCGGTAAATTGTTCTCGCATCTCAGTCGGAAAGTGAGAGAGGGAGAGAGAGACACTCAATGCTTGACGTGCTTTTCATTTTACTTAGAGGCGCATGAAATGTTGATGATATCAAAATTTGAATTACTTTGCTAGTCATCTGATGGTTAAAGACTTGTAAAATACTTGATTTATTCTCCTTTTTTTTGTAGCATGAATAGCCCAGTAGTATTTCTATGCCATTTGGACAGATTTTTTCAGATACATTTTGCTGTGCCTAATACAATGAGGAATGTCATAAAGTTGTTATATTTGCATTAAATTGGAGTAACAAAATACTTTTTGTGTAATGTTATTCACATTAGCATCCAGATACTGTTTGCTAATCTGCATAGAGCAAAAGATGTTAAGTTGTGACAAAAAACTAAGCGAGTATTTTTTCTACTGCAGAACTAGTATTATCTCATGTTTGCAGCAGCTGAGTTTTTAAAATATAGTATCAGGTGCATTATATTGCTGTCTTCATCAGAATTAGTAACTTCAAGAGCAGTCTTACAATAGCTCATGAGTAGTCAGTGGGGTAGCTCATGAAAATAACCTATAGAATTCAGTCTTTTGATACTTTTTCAGAAATAATTGTCCAGTGTACTACTGTGAAGCTTCTGCCTTTATACTAGTTAAAGCAGAACAGAATGAATACGCCTGTATACTACCTCTGCTGCCAAACTCTAACATACTGTGACTTTTTTCAGAGCACTCTGGTATGACCCAGTCTATTACCCAACTTCATGGCAACTGGATCCAACAGAGGGCCCAAACAGAGAGAGGCGCCGCTTGCAGAGGTGCTACCTGACTATTCCAAACAAGTACCTTCTCCCAGACAGGCAGAAGCAGGAAGGTAATTATAACATCTTCTAAGAATATATCTGAATTGCAATGACTGCAAGTGCCTTAATATTTGTGGGGTTTTTATAGGTGTGATAAAAACTCCATTATCTTATCTATTTGAAGACAAAACACATTCTTCTCACTCTTCTACTGTAAAGGACAAAGCTGCAAGTGAACATATAAGGTAAGGTTTGGGTAACATTCACCTTCCTTTCCCACATTCTCCCATTCCAAAGAAACAGTCCTCCTCCATTTTTTTAATCAAACTAAACATTTAAAAAAACCAATCAAGTGAGATAAGACAAATGTCAAAAATGGTAATTTTTTTGATATATTCATAAGTAAAAGATTAGAGCTCCCAACATGTATATTTTATGAGTCTTAAAACAGTCCATCTCCATGACTTCAAAAATCAGTAAAAGCAAATACCATCTGGTGCAATGTGGGGATATTTAGATATTTAAGACAGACAGTGCTACTAGATCTGGTAGGTCATTCCATCATTTGTCAAAAGCAAATTGTGTTTCCATCCTCTCAGTTTTTACCATTGACTCAACTCTGTTGTTGTGTCAATTTACCAACTATTGCTGTCACTAATATTACTTAAAATAATTCCCAAGACTATACAAAGAAATAAGCACATATACACTAATGCACAAGTATTGGAAGTTGAGGTCCTGTTTTCTTTCCCTCCTTGGGATTTGAACCATTAGAGTCACAGTGTTGAAAAGTCTTCCCTCAACTGTAGCCTTTGAGGCTGTTACCTTTAGGTATGTGCCTAAAGGTGCATAAATCCATAATAAGTAATACACTTTAAATATTACAGGGTAAATCGAAGATGTATAAGTGTAGCACCTTCTAGAGAGACTGCTGGTGAACTGTTGCTAGGTAAGTAGAATTTTCAGTCCTCAGATATCCTTTTTGTCTAAGATTCTGCTGTATATATAAAGTGGGCTGATTTTTTTTAAAGTAATTGAGCTTTTGCCTGACTTCTTATGGATTATATAGATCAGTTTTGCATTTCTTTCCTGCTGTTAGAATGAGTGCAGTTAAGTTTTAAAATTGCAGACCACTTGCTAAAAGACGTAGAATGCTAAATTCTGTTTCTGTCAAGTACTGTCTTGCCCAGGTACTGCTCTTAGTATTTGTAACACCTGGAAACTGTTCATACCACATTAAGATGCATTATACAAAGCGTAATATCATGTACCTGTTTGCAACTATTTTTTCCTGCAGGAAAATGTGGCATGTATTTTGTTGAAGACAACGCTTCAGACACAATTGAAAATTCGGTAAGCATGAGAGCATATTGTACATCTTTAATTTTTCCAAACTATGACCACTTCTGTGGCTTTTGTCTACTGTCACTGAGATTGCTGGAGTAATATAGTTTGATGTCTCTGGTTGCAGCCAGCCAAACTGATTAATTTTGGTTTGGTAATGCTTCTGTTGATCCTGGCTGTGGAATCAGTGGTGATAGCAAAAACAAGATAGATGTGGGCCTAGGGCTGGGAGGGGGTGAGGTGGGGGAGCTTCTGGGCCTTCCTGTCCATTGTTCTGAGTTCATCAGTGTATGTGTGCAGAGCTTGCTTTGGTCTGCACCTGAGATGACTTGCCTTACTGGAAGCTGGAGCACTAGGAAGTACAGAAACTCACAAGTGTATGAATTGTGCTGCACTCTACAGCATCTAGTTCTTGAATTTTCCGTTACATGGGATATTCCAGCTCCCCCCTCAGCCTATACAAGAGAGGACTGTTGCATGGAGGAAACTGGAACTGACCTAATCTTTCTAATATACAAAGGCTCTGTTGTATTAAGTTTATACATCCAACAGATGTTTAAAAAAAAAAAATAAATCAAGATATGGGGTATACTGTTGGAAGACTTAAACTATTTTCAAGGAGCTCTTCCTTGCCTCTACTAAGCACACAGCTTAGTGTGGTTTAAGAGGTTACCAGACATTTTGCTGCTTTGTCCTTCATAGACCTGTTAGATGTATGGATTCATGGCAAAGCGTTGCTTTCTGTGGTTGGCTGTCCAATAGTTTATTTTAAGAGCCAGTGAAAGTATGGCATTGCATGCTAGTGTTAGATAAGGAACAGGAGCAGCTGAGCAGTGTACATGATGTTCTGCCTTGAGAAGAGTGGAGGATGGTAAACATGAAGAAAATCACAATGATGTCTTAAAGCATCACGGCAAAATTATATGCTGCATGGTTATAAAGTGGCCTCATTGAAGGGTTTCTTGTTTGGAAAGCTTACTATTTAAAATATCATTTTTAATTGCAAATTCTGCAGAGTTTTCATGGAGAAACTGAACCAGCATCATTTTCTTGGACCTATGAGGAAATTAAGGAAGTTCATAAGCGCTGGTGGCAGTTAAGAGACAATGCTGTGGAAATATTTCTAACAAATGGCAGAACTTTACTCTTGGCTTTTGATAATACAAAGGTAATGTGGCACTCATGGATAATAATAGATCAAAGCATTTTGCTGTGTCTTCATAACATGTAAATTCATGCATTAGTTCTTAAAAGACATGTTGCATGGACTAATTAAATTCTGCTAAATACCTTTGAAAAAACTTTGCTCAGCTGGACTTCTAGACAAACAATCATGTTGTAAGACACATCTCTAATGTATTAAGAGATTAAAGAATCTTAGTAATCCTAAGCATTATTCCAATTCAGCAGAAATTTGTAAAATGGGAGAAACTTGCTAAGTCTCTGTAGTTTGAAGTTTTTAACTTATATGATTAAATCTATGGTATTTTCTTCTAGGTCCGTGATGATGTGTACCACAACATCTTAACTAACAATTTGCCTAACCTTTTGGAATATGGAAACATTACTGCTTTGACCCACCTGTGGTGCACAGGACAGATTACTAACTTTGAATATCTGACTCATTTAAACAAACATGCGGGCCGTTCCTTCAATGATCTCATGCAATATCCAGTATTTCCTTTTATACTTTCTGACTACACCAATGAAACGCTGGACCTAAATGATCCATCAGTATATAGGTAATATGAAATGCTTGAGAACTTGTTATTTCCAAATACTTGAACTGGTTGTCCAGTATAGCTCTTTAACTTCATTGTACTAGGCTGCACACATAATGAATGGAACTATTCAGGGACAAGCCTCATCGCTTTTTACAATAAGCGGCTTCACTTTGGACATTTAAATTAAATGTGTAGTATTATGAGTGTGTATATTCAAAGGATGCTATGAATTGGACTTACGTACTTTCTTAATGTGATATACATAGTCCACAGATTTAAATAAAAGCTATATGTTAAAACTTATGTGATTAAAGACTTCCAGGACAATTACTGACAACTAAATAGGAAAGAAAATAATATTGTAAATTATTTGGCCAGTTACAAAATCATTTTCTTAATTATGAATGGACTCAAGTGAATTGTCCTACCCTAGTAAACTTGTGTTAAGCCAACTTAACATTCATGTGCACAATGTCTTTGCCTTTATATGATGCCTCTGACAGAGGCACTTTGCATTTGCTTGGCTGTTACTGTGTTATAGGGGTAGCTTGTGGGATCTGAGTTTGCTGTTGCACTAACTAAAAGTGGCCTTTTCATTTTCTGAAGTCTCTTGTAAAGTGCTATTCAGTTTTGTTTTACCTTTTTGTGATGTTATTCTTAATTATGCATTTTTGAATGCATCCTTCTTAAATCCTTATTAAAGATTAACATCCTTATTAAAATGACAAGCTATCAGTACTACTTCTGTTACAGAAATCTGGTCAAACCAATAGCTGTGCAATCTAAAGAAAAAGAGGATCGTTATGTGGATACTTATAAGGTAATTTGGATAACCTTTGCTTCTTGCCTTTTTCCTGTGTATAAATGATATGGATGCTTTAATATTTGTAAGATACATTGGTGGTGGGAAAGAAGCCATAAATCCAGTATTTTATGTCTATGGAATTCTTACTTCTAGTATACTACATTATAACACGCTTGGAACCTGTGTTTGTCTGTTCCTGTGCCTGAAATCATTAATCAGTTTAGTCTTTCCATGTGATACTGTTGAGGACATTAAATGGATATGAACATAGATATATTTAAAGATTTCTGAAGATCAGGGGGATAACTTAGTGTTGTTTATTTGAAATTATTTTAGTGGAACTGTAGCTATTCTTTTTGTTTTGTAACAGAAAAGCTATTTTCCCTCTAGTACTATATTTTAACATACCCTACTATGATTACAGTGCTCTTTGATTTTTGCTCTTTAGAGTATTTTGAAAGGTGTAGAAAAGAACATGCTGGGGATGGAAAGTATCTGTAGCTGGACATTTAAGCTTATGTCTATATCATCATGGTCTAGTGTATTATTTGCAGATTATTTTTTCCATTTAGTATTGTAAAACCTGTATAATGGATCTCCAGTGTTAGAAAACAAGAGGCGGGGGAGGAAAACCAAAAGTAATAAATAATGGAAAACAAATCATTTAAACTGGCTTAAGACTTTGATACTAACTGGATTGTGAAAGCGATCACATCTTTAGACACTTAGAATGTATTTGATTCAAAATCATTTTTAAATTTATGTTCCTCTAAAAGTTTAAGTTTTATTCCTAAACAAATTAGGCAAGCTTTTATTTTTGTTATTGGAATACAGTCTAAGTAGGAGGCTGTGATTTTAATAATTTTTTTCCTACTACTTTTCTAGTATTTGGAAGAAGAATACCGTAAAGGAGCAAGAGAAGATGATCCAATGCCTCCTGTACAACCATATCACTATGGATCTCATTATTCCAACAGTGGAACTGTGCTTCATTTCCTAGTTAGGCTGCCACCTTTTACTAAAATGTTTTTAGCCTATCAAGGTAAGGTTGCTTTTACTTGCACTTCTTTCACATCTGGACCTTGTCCCAGTGATCCAGGAATGCTGTACGTTTCTCTGTTTAGCATAGTTTATCGATTCTAAGTAGCTGAGTTGAGTAAAATTTAATCTGGTATGCTTTCATAGTAGACCCATTCTGAGATTATCAATCTAGACCATAAAGCTGTACCTCTTATATTTTTACCTTAGTATATGTAGAATCAAAAGGTGACCCATATTTGACTTGTAGTCCATGTGTAACACATAGTAATTGATATAGAAGAATTCTAAATGTTCTCAGCTAACTGGAGAGCAGTTAACTTGAAGTTGCAGATGTGTAACTGTTATGGTGTCCGTCACTGATGTAACAAATTCAGTTTGGATTTCTTTACAGATCAAAGTTTTGACATCCCAGACAGAACTTTTCACTCTACCAATACAACCTGGCGACTCTCTTCGTATGAATCAATGACTGATGTAAAGGAACTTATCCCTGAATTTTTCTACCTTCCCGACTTTCTAGTTAACAGAGAAGGTATACTAAGAGGATACCAAAATTATGTACCCAATACAACTGTACAGTTGAGGCTATGGGTTGAAACCGAGAACACCTATAGCTCTCGACTGAACATGCTAAGCAGTAAATGTATGGGAGAAACTTGCAGTCCTGTTATCTAGGACTTAAGAGAAGTTTTTCTTAGAACTCTGAGGTGCAAAGGAGTTTCCTGTTGGATTTTTTTTTTTCTATTTGAATCAGTATGTACAGCTTGAATTTGGGGGATGGAGGGGAAGGCTTGTTAATGGTGCTGCTTTGTTGATCAGCAATCACTGTGCTTAATAGTTAGCTTTCATAGAACCCTGTAAAGACCTTTTTGAAATTACTGTCAGCTAAAATGTTGGAACCCTTACTCCCCTCTTTCTAGGTTTTGATTTTGGAGTACGTCAAAATGGTGATAGAGTTAACCATGTCAATCTCCCACCCTGGGCTCGTAATGATCCTCGTCTATTCATCTTGATTCATCGTCAGGCTTTGGAGTCTGACCATGTTTCCCAGACAATCTGTCACTGGATTGACTTGGTGTTTGGTTATAAGCAAAAAGGCAAGGCCTCTGTTCAGGCTATTAATGTCTTTCATCCTGCAGTAAGTATTTGTTAAGCACTGTGTGTGTTTGTGTACTTGGGAACTTAATGGGGGAAAGTTCCTCTTACATGCTTGAAAAACATCCAGCATTGAAACAAGATCCCTTGCTCCCTGAAATGTAGAAGAGTAAGAAAATGCTTTAACCATTTCAGTGCAGAACTGCTAAGATCTCAGGGATTGTTGTGACACTTGGCAAATTTGCTTTCGTCTTTCTTTCCTTGAGATAGCTATGGGGGAGAAGAGGTACAGAGGTTAGACTTTATGGGTCGTTTTTTGCAGTCGTATACAGGTATTCTGTTTGTACCTGCTCCTATCTCATTCAAACATGTAGCTTTTGATACGAATAAAATAGTTCTGTTTTTCCTGAGCTCGCTATTTGTGTTCTTCCTTTCATGTACATCTTGGTTTCTCCCTCTAATGAGCACTTTCTCCTCCTCCAGTAAATTCAATTTCAAATTAATTTAATATAAAGAATTCAGAGTTTCATTACTTGATTTTGATATGAATATCTTAGACTGTCTTCTTTAGCTTCAGTTCTTACTAACAAGGCTTGCTCAGCCAGGCAGTCGTGGTTTCAGATGCATTCAAACATGTTTTTTGTGTTTAGTGTTCATTCTATAGCTGGAAGAGGTAATAAAACAGTAGTGTTTGGCAGTGGAGCCTTTTTCTTTTCAAGTAGCCATCTAAATGCTTTCCCTTTTTTTGTGCTTAAATACTGATTTAGTTATTACCTTTAACTTCAAATATTAAGTTTGTTGGGAGCATGTTTGTTTCTTAAAGTGAAAAGTCAAGGCCTTTGTCAGTGTGACTGAGGGAAGAGTATGTGGTACACAATTAGAGACATGAAAAAGATAAGCAGAGGAAAGAAAAGAATTTCCACTTTCCTGAAATATGAAGGTTCTTCCTCCCACCCCACACTAGAGCTTTAATCCATTAATTAAAAAGAGGTACAGAAAACAAACTTTTACAATTGTTTGTTAATCATCAGCAACTAATCTGGTTTTGTACAGATTAGTAAAGGTCTACTAAGAAAACCTCTTTAACAGAAATTAGTCATGGAATGCATGTAGGAGCAGCTCACATGATAAATCTTAGTGGTGGTTATCTCCAATAAAGAAGTGGGGATAAGGTTACTGTTTTCAGTGGCTCTTCAGTCAGCAGAGCCATTGTGAGATCGTTTCTGGTCCAAGTCTTAACCAAACAACTGAAGAGCGTGCCTCTAAACTTGTGTACATATGTTGAGAAATCTTTCCCAAAGACAAACTGGACAAGCTTATTCTTGTCTCTTCCCTTTTGTTTTATTCCTCTCTAGACTTATTTTGGGATGGATGTTTCTGCTGTTGAGGATCCTGTTCAGAGAAGAGCCCTTGAAACAATGATAAAAACATATGGGCAAACACCTCGCCAGCTGTTCCATGCAGCTCATGTGAGCAGACCTGGATCCAGGCTTATCATGGAAGGAGAACTTCCTGCTGCCATGGGATTACTAGTACAGTTTGCTTTCAGAGAAACCAGAGAACACACTAAAGAAATAATATATCCAGTATGTCATTTTGATTTGCAAGATGTTTTAAATAACATTCATATGCTGTAGGAAACTAAACATAAGGATATAGTAACTTCCTAAAATTGCAACTTACTACCCATGTGGTACTGTAAAGAAAATACACAAAACTGGTGAAGCGATAGTGAAAATTATTTTATGCATTTGTGATATATTTTGTCAACCAAGAAATTCAGATCTTAGTTTATAGCAAATAGGTGTTGGAAATTCAAAATTCATTCAATGATGACTTCTGAAATCTGTATGCAAACTTATAGTAGGTAAACACGTACTGTATTTTCTTCCATCCTCAACTTTTTCATTGTTGATTGTTCATTCAGCTCAACTGTGGGACAGTTCAGCTTTCTCCACTTCTAACGCTTGCTTTCCCTAAAGTCCAGTGAGAAACTGAATCATTGCATATAAAGAAATTGGTAGCTTTCACTACACTACATGAGGTGCCAGCTTGCTATCTCAGCTTTTAAAGTGGGAGAACTCCCTTAAAGCTAATAATGTAGCTGATGATAGTACAGTGATTCATACTTGTCTCTCTAGTATCTTTAGAATACTTCAGCAGTCCTTACCATGTGATTGCTTACGCGGATGTGATATGAATGATTCTCCCTTACTAACGCAACAATATTTTTCTAAAAACTTTTTACCCCCTTTTAATTTGTATTTGTGTTTGGTTTAGAGTCCACTACCATGGATCAAAGGCTTGAAGTGGGGAGAATATGTTGGTTCCCCAAGTGCTCCAGATCCTGTTGTCTGCTTTAGCCAACCACATGGAGAAAGGTTTGGGTCTCTCCAGGCTTTGCCAACTAAAGCCATCTGTGGTTTATCCCGCAAGTTTTGCCTTTTGATGATATATAGCAAGGAACAAGGTATAAACTTGTGCTTTTTCTCTATACACACAATGCATGTGAAAATGAGCCATAAAAAATTTAAATCTAATGCTATTATTATTCTCCAGCAAACTTCTCAAATTTAATTACTTTTGCTGAAGACTGATTTATAAATCCAGTAACAGCTTCCGCGTGGGTGGTGTCTTTCCTGGAGGCTGGATTTTACTTGTAATTTTCAAAACTACATAGAAGCATCCTGTAATTAAGTTAATATTTTTCATTAAAGTAGCTGAAGCATGAGGATTTAACTTTAGAACTTGCCAGCAGATTCAGTTGAAGAAAAGCTGAAGAACAGTTGAACAAAACATGCTGCAACAGAAAGGAGAATTAAAAGAATGGTTTTTAGAGACAAAGAATGAAGAAAGTTACTGATAAAAAGCAGAGGTGAAGGATCTTCTGCTTTCAGATAAACTTCCTGGAGGGATTCTTATTGAAAATGTACAAACAGGTTCTTGTACTCTTTCTTTGTTTTCTAGGTAAAAAAAAAAAAAAACAAAAAAAAAAACAGTGAAGGTTTTCTTAAAAATTACCAGCTTCACATTTAGTCAGCAAAAATAAGTAACATTCTTGAAATGATGAACAATCATTTCTCTAGCCAGGAAGTATTGTCATCTTCTCCCCCTTTTCTCCACTCCCAATAGGTGCAACACTTCTTCAAAAAAGCTTCATCCAGGTTGCAAACTGGCTTCAGAGAACACTGAATGTTTACCTAGTCTCTGAAAACTGTTTGCTTATAGCACATTACAGATAAAGCCATAGCCTAACAGAAAATATCCTATTTTGAAACTTTGGAATTGTTTACATTCTAGCTTGTGGTAAAACATGGATCTGAGGTTTTCATTGTTGATTATCAAAACGATCAACTCTTTGGTTGTGTATGTGACACAGTATTATGTCATCTTTCAGGTGTGAGAAGCATGCACAGTACTGATATTCAGTGGTCAGCTATCCTGAGCTGGGGATATGCCGATAACATTTTACGATTGAAAAGCAAACAAAGTGAACCTCCAGTGAACTTTATACAGAGTTCGCAGTTCCATCAGGTAAAAATATCAGTCTCTTGGTCTCCAATTTAATATTGCTAGTTTAAGCGGTGGCCTGACTTGGCAGTAGAAACTCTTGCTTTCATTTTTCTTGGAGATGAGCATCCAAACAGAACTGGTTTAAATCTGTTTGATTCTCCTTTGGAATGTGTCCCTCATTGCTCCAGTGTATCTTGCTCCTGGATGTGTACCTGTACTAAGTAAAGATCCAGTTGGAACGTGCTTGATTTTTGTAGTTTTTCCTCCTATGCAATATTGGTGTGGATTTATAAAAGCTTACCTTCTGGGCCAAGAAAAATGAACACCAGAAAAAAAACTATAGATGTCTCACATCAGAAGCAGGACTCCACTGTAGTTAAGGATTCCTCTGAAAAAGATTGTCCAAAAGATTGTTTGGGAACACTACATAATCTCAGTTATGCTCCAATGGTTGGTGAGATCCTACCAGAAAGATTCTTGGCTGATGATTTGGCTGTAGATCTAGAAGCCTGCAGTAGTGACTGTTCTTTAGCTGTGAATTCTAAGCTACACAGCTTCCCCTCTTTACTGTAGTTTCTGAGGTAATAGCTGCTTTGTCAGATTTGCTATATTTTAACTCTTGGATTTCTTTAGGTATTTTACAAGACTTTTCTTAGGATAACCAATAAAGAATCAGTTTGACCAAATGCTATGACATAGTGAAAATAGCAATTAGAATAGTTGCTGTTCTAAATTTTTCTGGCTTTTTGTCTTTCCAAGGTAACAAGTTGTGCTTGGGTGCCAGACAGTTGTCAGCTGTTCACAGGTAGTAAATCTGGTGTCATCACAGCGTATATGAACAGATTCACTAGCAATACGGTAAGTTCCACTGGTCAGGACTTAAATTTCAGGATTTAGCTGTATTCACTGTTACAGTCTTTTTTTAAAACAGGAAAAGTCAGAAAAGGGGAATATGTTACATTCAGGACAATTGCTAAAAAGATCAAGTCCTTGTTTAATATTTATTTTTGAAGGATCCTCTTTAACATTTTTAAATAGATTTATCAGCATGTTTATTTGTGGGTTTTTCTTAAGCTGTTGTTCACATACTGCTAGCTTTTAGTCAGCCCTCATCATCTGGGTGCACAACTGATTACACATAGAGCACTGACTCTGTTCAGGCTAGAGCTTGGAATTGAAGCTCTCTGGCACAATGAAGCTCCCTACATTAAGGAGTAACTTCGTCTGTGAAGGAGACAGAACCTTTCAAAGCCTTAACCGAAATTGTGGAATGCATTTCCCCAAAGCAAATAACCTTTCAAATGCAGAAGGCACTTATACTGCAGAGAGCCAGGATGAAATCTTTGACAGCATATATAATAACCACTAAACCTCTTCACTTTGTCATATTCCCCAAGGGGAAAAGCTGTGAGGAGAAAAGTAACTCGCATTGCTTAATGCATTAGTGAAAGATACTGGTAGAAATCACCCTGACACTGTGGTTATAAGCATGGTATGAAAACACAAGTAGAACTCCAAATTCATCTTGTAGTTCGGACTGAGTTTTTGAGCTTCTGTCTGACCTTCTCCAGCAGTAACTGACACTCTTGTTAGTTTTAACAAAGAGTTTGTAACTTCCTTGACAGGTCATTTCAGGTGTGTCTACAGGATTACCCCTAGCGCCAACTAAACTATTTCTCAAATTTAGCTTGCTACAGACACAGGTACTGGCAAACACATTTGTAGTATTGTACTCTTGATGCTCTTGAATCCTGGCATTAGCATGGGCTAGAAGGAAACTTCGTATGATCTGCTATACCTACCCCGTTTCCACTTTTCAACAGTGGCAAACAGCAGGTGCTTAGACTGGGAAGAACACAAACATAAAGTGGTTTCCTCCTTGGCTTTCTTACAGCTTCTGATGATCTGCCACTTGGACTTCCTGAGCTCAGCAGCACTTTGAGTTTAAAAAAATGAAGTAGAACTTGAAGCCTGCAAGCTTCAATCAGTTGGGTCTGAAGTCAGGCACCTTAACAACTCACCAGAATAGTGATCTTGTAAATAACCTGTTTTGAGACCTGAATTCCAGTTAAAATTTTTGTAGGTACTAAAATGGAAATTTAATATACGTGGCTTCTGCAATGCTAAAAAGAAACTCCAGTAGTGGGGTTATGATTCCTGTATTTCCTAGAAACAAGAGGTTTAGTTTGTTGGTGTGTTTTGTTGGTTTTTTTAGCTGTGCAGATGTTGTCTTAGAGACCATCTTTGCTGAATTTCTCAGCACTGACAGTTTTATATGCCCCAGGCAGACTGACCTTGCGCCAATTTTGTAGCTCCTGTTGTTGAGTAAGTTACCCAAGTCAGAGCTGCAGGGAATGCAAATGTGCTTCCTAGCATCTGTTCTGTATGCATCTTGTCAGCTGTTCTGTGACAAAGTGAACAGCTTGTTATAATGCTGTACTTGAAATATGAATAGTTTGCCCTGTTTTACATGTATATAAATTCAGCACATAGGCATAAAACAGATATCATGTTGTTAATTGGATATGGGAATTCAAAGGCATGCTCTCAGAATTCAAAAATACCTCAGTGTTGTACTTCAGATGCTCTATTTTTCCTAGCCTTTGTTTAAGATGATTAAAAAAACCTAATGAAGTACTGCTTTAAAACTGATCTATCTTGACAATGTCATACCTTCAAGAAAATCTCAACCAAGGTTTTCTGGTTGTACAAATTACTCCAGCCTTCACTTGCTGACCATTAAACTTGTCTTGCAAACAGAAAGAGAACGCTTTAATAATCTGAGTAAAATTGGGCACTGATCATCTAAATTCTTCACTCAAGTGCTGTAGGTGATCATTTCAGGTAAACAGCAGAAAGAACTGCTATTTAAAGGTAGATACATACCTGCATGTTTTTCCAATCTAGATATTGTTTTAGTTGTCATCTAAAAGGAAGCGGGAAGTTAAAAAGGGATGGTATCTTAGGCATGAGGTAATTATCTTATAATTTATCAGACCTTAATACAGTTGGTGCTAAAATTCCAGCTCATCTCATTACACTATTAGTACAATAACCCAGTGAAGAATCAATAAACCATAGCTATTAGTGCTATAGAGTGAAGCTGCTAAAGGTGAATCCTGCTTTTCAATTCAGGTGTTGAAGTGCAGATCAACAGCAAACACTTAAAGGAGGTGTGGGAGCCCCAGTAAAAGGTTTATTAAAATCAGTTGTTCTTCAGAAAATCAGAAGTCTTGATAGTTGCTGTTATGGAAAAAATTGGTACAACTCTTCTCTCTAAACTGAGCAATGATTAAAGAAGGATCTGCATATGTGAGGTATAACACTGTTCTGAGAATGACAACTGGATACTTTAATACTTGACTGACTTGGAAGAGATACTCAGTAGCAAGAGCAAAATGTCAGGTCTTCCTGTTCTCAAAGGGTATTGACTTTTGCAATATTACATAGATTATAGTGTCCCTTTTAGCACAGAAAGGCATGTCAATTTTCTACAAACTAAGACTAAAGCATATGTATATTTTTATCTTGTCTTTTTCTACTTTGAAGCTTTTTGGAGACCTGTATGCATCCTGTATCCTCATACAAAAATGGAGACAATGTGCTCTGACGTGTGAGGAAACAAGCAGAAAAATGTTCATTTTTATTTTTACAAAGATTCTAATCTCTCTACAGCAGATTGTCTTAATTAAAACATTAGTATTCTGATTAAGCATCTCCTTCAACTTAGCCAGTTTTCAGGAGGTCTGAATCATTTCAAATGATAGAACTTGAATAAGAAGTCATTTGGTGTTAAATTTGCTGCTTTAATTTTTATCTAGCATTTTCTATATTTAAACTTGACTTCCTGCATATTTTTCCAACTTGGTATCATGGAAGGATTTGACACCAACTTGAAGAATTCCCAGTAATTTACTGTACACCGAGTGATAACTGCTGCGTTGAGTTTTCCTTCTGTACTTCCAAGTGCTTTCTCTAGATGCTGAAATATTGAGGATTGTCATGTAGAAATAGCAGTCTTGCAGAAAACAAATCAGCTGATTTCAAGGTGTGTAGCTGAGAAGTAGTACAATAGTTATTCATTTTGGTTCATTGGACTATATCAAAATGTTTGCTTAGCCTAAAGTACTGGAAGCAAAAATTGGAACAACTGATTTTAATGAACCTTTTACTGGGGCTCCTCCCACCTCCTTTAAGTGTTTGCTGTTGATCTGCACTTCAACACCTGAATTGAAAAGCAGGACTCGCCTTTAGCAGCTTCACTCCATAGCACTAATAGGTATGGTTTATTGATTCTTCACTGGGTTATTGCTTATCACACTATAAAGCATTAAACAATAAAGCACTAACATTGTTGAATGGATGACATGGAAAGCAATGGGAATCATTTTTTTGAAATCTAGGAATTAAACTTGACCCTAGGCTTACCCTCTTAACAAAAAGGCTTTTTTAAAAATTATCTTGTGAGAGTCTGTGTTTTATTTTGCTGTTTTTCAGCCTTCAGAGATAGAAATGGAGTCTCAAGTCCATCTGTATGGTCATACAGCAGAAATAACAAGCTTGTTTGTGTGCAAACCATACAGTATAATGATAAGCGTCAGCAAAGATGGAACCTGCATCATATGGGATTTGAACAGGTACAAGTGTATCTGTAACATTTCCAATGGCTTTCTTTTGAATGCTCATTTTCCAACTTTTTGGGTATATTGACCCTTTTAAAGTTTAACTGAATTTGTTCCATGTATATCTTAATGTGAAGTCACACCCTTACTGTTTTTTCCCCATGAAGGGAGCTAGAGTTCTAGAATGAATATGAAAAATACCATAATCATGGAAAATGTTGATTGAAATTAATATAACTCTTAAATATTTTCCTCAAAGAACACTTTCTGTACTTGAATTTGAACTTTAGGCTTGTTCTCTTTATTTTTTTCAGGCTGTGCTATGTCCAGAGTCTGGCTGGACACAAAAGTCCTGTGACTGCAGTTTCAGCTAGTGAAACAACTGGTGATATTGCAACAGTTTGTGATTCAGGTATATTTGGCAGTCAAGAAAGTTATTTTGACTTGCAGACCAAATAAATCATGAGACTTGCTCTTATATTAGTTAGAGTGTGTGTTAATCATCTGACTATGTATTGGGTCAAATAGGAGTGCTCTTTTTTTTTTATGCAGTAACATACAAATTTCTCCAGTAATAACTAGGCAGCTGTTTGAGTAAAATGTAGAGATACAAAAGGTAACAGGTTGATCTCTATAAAAAGAGTTGAAATTTCAACAGATTCCTGGGAGACCTAAATTCTGTGAAGCTGGCTGCTTTCGTTTTAACAGGGATTTGTTGTCAAAGGTACAGTTCTTCAGAGGAGTACAGTGTATTACAGAGCAACAGAATTTTTGTTACTCACTCTCTCACTTTAAATGCTTTCATATACCCAGAAGCAAACAGATTTGCTTAGCTATTCACTAGTTTAAAGTGAAGAGGAATAACAGCTATACTAAAGCAGAAATAGTAGATATTTGTATTAGGGCTCCTACAGAAGGAAATAATTCTGTCCCATCTTATTTTAAAGCAGGTTTTTATACTGTCTTGTTTTCCACATAATGCACTCATCCAGAAACAGTACAAAGACCTATTTGAGCAGTGATTTTTTGGGTATTTTAGAAATGGCAATGCTCATTGACTTGAAGATTGACTGTGTGCTACAGTGCTGTGTATTGGGAAAGCAGGGCAAAGTCAGTGCCCTCGAGCCATTTTGCTGTCTCTAAGGATGCCTGCATGTATTGTTAACTTGAGACTGAGGGTGCAATAGGCTCCATCTAAATGACAGAGTACTGTTCCATTGATCCAAGGAGGTACAGAATAAGGAAGAGAGATTAACTTTGTTTATTCATATTGTTAGAAGCCAGTTATTGACCCAGTTCTCACTTTGAACCAATTTTCTTTCTCTCTTGCCTTGAATAAGATAGATTTTACATACTGCGGTATCTTTTAGCCACCTTCTCTCACTGTAGATCTCCATAGACTGAACTGAAACTAATATTGTTCCAAATCTGGAGGAGAAAAGAAGAGGTAAAATCACACAGTCTATAGTACTAAAGGACAAGGGGAAATGATTTCAGAAACCAAATATTTACATTTTAAACAGATATGGAGACTTTAACTCCATTTCTGTTGCTCACAAACCAATTTATCTTGTCTGGAAAAGACTGTATTCTTCTTTAATTGGTAAGAGACATGAGTTTCAAGCCCTTTTAAGACAAAGCAGTAGCTAGGTTATTAGCTCTTTGATAGAATCAATCCCAGGTAACCAGATAAGATAACTGTGCTAGCTACTTCTAAGTATTTTGCTTCAAATGCAAGCCAAGGTACAAGAACTAGCTGTTTAAAGTGGATAGTATGAGTTCCCTCTTAGTGCTTCCCTGTTAGTCATTATTGGCCAAAGTATGGTTAGTCAAAATTGGCCATTAAAAGTAAATTCATATAATGTTTTGTAAGTGCAACATTCCATAAATATGAAGTGATGTCTTCTAAATCACTGTAGTGGCTTGGTGGTTTGCATGCCCCCTGTCACAAAAGGAGGGAAGAGTTAATTGTTCATTGCACTACATATCACTCAGTCATTTAAACCTTCTGATCTTTCAGGAAGTTGAATTTTTTAACACTTAAAGATTCTGCTGCATAGACCTAGCTGGAGTCTAGATTTATTTTTTTAATACTGCCATGCTATGTTCTGTTGCAGTTGGAGGGGGTAGTGATTTGAGACTTTGGACAGTTAACGGTGATCTTGTGGGACACGTGCACTGCAGGGAAAGTATTTGCTCTGTTGCTTTCTCTAACCAGCCTGAAGGAGTGTCTGTCAACGTGATTGCAGGGGGACTTGAAAATGGAGTTGTAAGGTAAGCATTTGAAACTTTATAACTTAGGCTCACAGTCTGAGAGTATGTAGCCAAACATCATGCTGATACTGGGCTTTAAAGAAGGTGGGCAAGTTGTTGTTCAGATTCCAGTCTTAGTAGTTGCTAAACAGGTAATGTTTATCACTGAAATACCTGTAAAATTAAATGTGAAGAAAAACTAATCTTACTTTCAGACTGTGGAGTACGTGGGACTTGAAGCCAGTACGAGAAATAACATTTTCGAAGTCAGCCAAACCTATTGTAAGGTAAAAAGATCTTAATTATACCACAAATGGATTTTTCTCTTGGGGGGAGGAGGGAGAAACAACAGAACCCCCCAAAACCCACAGCAAAGTAGTCTTGAGTATTGAATGTGGATTTGACATAACAGGAGGTAAACACCCATGTCTAAAAAGAGCAATGCGATCCTACTAATTATTCATGAAAGCAAAATGAGCACAAGTGTACTGTATTTGTAATGACAGTAATAACTAGGTTCTGCTGCTGGCAGATAGAAATTAGCAGGATTCCCTTGAGAACTGAACAATAGCTACTCTTCTTATTCTTAAGATTAATATTTTTCCCCCAGAATTAGTATAAAAATCATGAGATAATATTAACTTTTTCAGACTTAAATAGATATTTCTTTTTCTCTCAGAAATAAATGAAAACACTGCATTTTCCCTGGTGTGTTTTTTTTTTTTTATGCTGGAGTGAAATGGTGGAGAAAGGGAGTAAAGAAAACTGAGGAGCCTGGAAGCTGCCATTTTGGAATGCTTCTGTAATTTTCTTTGAGTCTCCTTGATGATTTATATAAGCAGAATTATTTTCATGCCAAAGTGTTTTCAGAACATAGTCAAAGGACTGAGTCTTTGATATCCCCAGTGGTACAGTACCCTGCACAGAGGTCTTAGTTTTATGCCAAATTTTTATCATTTTAATGTTAGCATAGTAACAAATTACTCTGAAAAAAATTTTTGACCATTGCTGGAATATCATTTTAAATCCAAACCAATAATTACCATTTTTAGCGACAAACAGCATCTGACAGCAGTTACTGTCCTTCTGTTACCTCCTTAAAGAAGCATATTTAACAAAGCTTGTTGATAATGATTTAGTAGCTACTGAATAATTTAAAGTTTCCTGCTTAAATGAGACAGAAAATGGATGCTGACCTTCACGCTCTCTAACATCACACGTGACATAGCTGAAGGGCTTTACTAATGTTATAGCTTAAGAAATGCCTGGCTGAACAAAAGTCCTGTGCTGTGCCATGAAATCTGATGGATTTAGTTTCTGCTTTTGTCAGCAGCAAGTTCAGAGGGCACTGAGTTCTGTTGCTGAACAGCCTTCCTTTCAGTAGAAGGGGCAGCCCAGGGAAAGAGTAGGATGCTGCTACTGAGCCAATCCTTTTCTTTGGCGCTGCAAAGAAATGAGCACTAAACTGCACAGTGTGTTGAAGTGCCCGACAAAGCTGTAGTTCGGCCTTTTTGGTTATAAAAATGAATAAGCAGGTAAATGCAAATATATCACAATGCTAATGTACTTACTGGGTCTTGCCTGAGAGCTAATCTTCGTTAGCTATACTCTTATGGATTTTTTTAATGTCTTCTACTATTTTAAATAGCCAAATATATACATAAAAATAGCTTGTCTTCTTGTTTTTCAGCCTTACATTTTCCTGTGATGGGCATCACTTGTTCACAGCTAATAGTGATGGAAATGTTATAGCTTGGTGTCGCAAGGACCAGCAGCGCTTGAAGTTACCCATGTTCTATTCATTCCTTAGCAGCTACGCGGCTGGGTGATGACTATTGTTGCTGCTAACTCATGTCTCTGCACTTTAAATCCAAAATAGATCATAGAATCTCATATTTAACTGGATTTTGAAGTCCTTTGAATGTCTCTAGAATGACTGACCAGGTTTTTATAAAGATCAGTCTAAGGTGGTTGTAAAATTGCCGAAGTGCGTGCATAAATTTGAAGCATATCCAGGTCACCAGGAAGCTCTGGTCATATACTCCAATACCAGCAAAGTGACTCACAAATGCTCTAACATACAAGTCAAAATGCTGCAATATAAAACAGAATAGTATTTTTTAAATCACTTCTTGGACAGAAGTATTTAAAAAAAATAATGCTTATTACCCCTCTTATGTTGTAAAATATCGGCAGTGTAAAGTTCTGTAAATATATATTAAAATGTCAGCATATGTATATCTGATTAGTTGAGTGTGGGATAGTTAGCTCTGGGATAAGCCACCCAAAACTTAAAAATCCAGGACCACTTAAAATTGCTTTTTCTGAGAAGCAAAGAACTTAGTAGGTGCTTTTTGCACCATTTTATGGTATTGTAATGCTAAAAAATTAACTTCTGTTATCTTTATATTTGTAACTTTTGCCATCTTCTTTGTTAGTGTAATAGTCTTTACAAAAGGCAAAAATAAAATACATGTCTTAGTGATGGGTGGACACACCTTATGGCATCATGAAGCAATAGTTAGATCATGTTTTGTTTTGTTGTGTTTTTTTTAATGTAGTGTTAACTCCCTAACTTTGTAACAACCAGCTATTGCGATTCTGTGGCAGAATATATATATATTATGTACACACACAGCTTATCTTCCAGAGCTCTAAAAAAAGGTGATTAAGGCGGCACAGATGTGTGCCTGTTCTAGTGTCATTGAAGTTCAATACACTGTAAAATGTTTGAATCTAACTGCTTGAATAATCAATGTTCATAGGCATCAGATGATTTGGAAAAGAGTTTACACAGATACACTGTGCAAATACATTATTTATTCCTAGGTGCTATTTTGGGGGGGGGGGGAGGGGGGAATAAGCCTCGTTTGTGGAAAGGCTTAAATTTGAATTCTTAAGCCAGATCAAAAATTAACATTTCAGTCGATGGGTTTGAAGACCTCTACACCTGACTCAGTGAGTGAGTGCCTACTAGTCATGCAAATGGTAAAACAAGAATGCTACGCAAGTCTGATGCACTTACATTTTTCTTTTAAATTGCTTTGCTTTTTCATCTGACATGTTCTGCTGTTGCCATACAGATGAACTGCTGTATCTTATGTTTAAGGTTCATCTGCCTTCAAAACACTTATATGAAACTGTCAAGATGTGATGAAGATGACATACACACAAGAAATCTTTATACTTCTTTTGAAAATTCCAGTCTTTGGAAATTCTTGCGACTTTGTGATTGAAGAACTTTTCAAACTAGAAAACTTAAGAAAAATATTCTCCTAGTCCATGACACACGGGCTGATCTTTGAATCAATTAAGCAAGTGACTACATACTGTATGAATTGAATTTTCAATTGCATATATTGTAGCAGCATTGTATGGGATGGCTTTAGTCATGTTTTTCACTGTCTAGATGTTAATGTAAGGTCGAAATACAGACTGAAAAGCTTCCTGGCTCATGTTTAAGTGATGTGCTTTATTTAAAGGAAAGAAATACAAATAATGTGGTTTTGGGGTGCTTTTATGCTCCCTGGTTTTGGGGTGTTGCTCACAAAGGCTTATTTTTATAAGGTAGAATTCCATTTGTTAAAAATCAATATGCAAAATTGCTGGCCTTGTAAAGAGTGCAATATTATATATTTTTACGTAAAAGTAAAAATGATTTTTTGAAGTAAGGTATATTTATTCAGCTTAACATTCTGGAACTATTAAAATAACATTGCAATAGTATCTGTGCATGATGTACTGAAATTTCCTGTAAATGTCACATTTCACACTGCCTTTGTATATACACTGTCACATTGTTGGGTAATAAACAGATCTTTGTATCAAATTCTCTGATATTATTAGAAACATGTTTTTTGCTTAGTTTCATCTCTCTTTTTAGGGATTTTTGCATACCTTACTCCAGATCAATGTCTGCTGGTTCTCATGCCTCATATTTCAAAAATCATTAAGTGGGGAAGTTTTGTTTATAGCCTACATCATGTGGCTGCCAAACAGAATGGGGGGGTACAAGACTGGCAGTGGGGAAGCCCAAAAGGGTATCACTTGGCACATGTGTGCATGTGCCCTTCCTTCCCATGGGATGGGTGGCTACAATTCAGGTGCAGTGACATCTCAGAGATGTTCCCCTTCCTTGCAGCCCCCTTCCTTGCAGCCCCCTTCCTCGCAGCCTCATTGAGCTAAGGCAAGGCAGAAATGCAGCTCTGCTCTGGATTCTCTGAGGGAAGGAATTAAAAGGTGCTGGGTGGAAATCAAAGACTGGGATCTCTGGGAGGCTTCTGACAGAATGCAAGGCTCTTCCTGTTGGACACTAGGGTTTGGGAGAGGTTCATGTGGCAAGGTCTGTCTGTCTGATAGCACTTGTGGGATTCTTGTGGCCCAGTTAAGTTTCTGGATTAGTTTCCTCTGGTTAAGGTAAGCTTATGAACTTACAAATTTGTATTTAGTGACGTTTACCTTCTTCCTGTTGCATTTCCTTCTCCCAAGTCACCAGCAGTTTTTGATGAGGCTGTCCTTGCTCCAAAGCATTTTTAATAAAGGGGTTCTTCCCCCATTCTCTTTTGCATACTAAATAAATGTGACTTGGAAATGCTTCTGCTTTATTAAGATGGAATTGAGGAAAAAGTGCTGATAACCAGGTAAGAGAAGAGGGTGACAAATGTACATCCCTCCAGGAGGAGCAGCCATCTTTATTGGGGAACAAAATTAATGAGATTGGGGTGATGATACTCCTGTCAGCATGTTAATTAGTGGGGCCGACAAATTTTTCAGTTAAAAATGTTAATTGGGAGGTGGCACTTTATGGCTCTCAAAGTTGTAAGGGAGAACTATATAAAAATCGATCTATAAAGCTGAATCATTTTCTGCTGACTACTAGCTTTTGACAAGGTGAGTCTTATCAGTTCCTTTTTTCCACAGGGGGTTTTGTGGGTTTTTAACTTCATCCTTCCTCTGGTCGGCGTGAGGAAGGGACAGGCACTATGGGCTCTACCCCCCAAACCCTGCTGTCGTACAGGCTTCGCCCGCTCCGTGGGTGACTGAACCCTGGCGCCTGGGGGGACCGGGGCAGGAGGCGGCTGATGCGGTACAAAGGAGGCGATGCTGCCCGGGACGGTAACGCTCGAAGGCGTCTCCGGCGTCCCTCAGGGCCGGGGCCGGCTTCCCGCCCCACGCGCCGTGGGCCGTTAACGGCCACGCGGGGCGGCCCGCGCCGCGGGAGGCGCGAGGGCGGTGGCAGCCGTTGGCCGCGGCCGCCCCGCCCCGCCTCTTCAGCGCCGGCCATGTGCCGCCGCCGGGCTGCCAGCAGCCTGCCTGCCCGCCTGCCGTCGCCCCCGCACGGTGAGTGCCCCGCCGGCGCCGGGCGGGACCCTGCCGCTGCGCGGGAGGCGGGGGAAGGTGCGGTGCCGGGCGAGGAGGGGTGAAGGCCGGGCAAGGCGGGTCGGGTGGGGGCCCTGGCCGGGGCGTGGGCTGGGCGGCAGGGCCGGTCGCGGCGTTTCCGTGCCGGGGTTTCTCTGTTGCTGCGACGGCTCTGGTGTCCTGGGAAACCCACGGCTGCCTCCCTGCGCCCGGCTGGCCCCGTCGGCTGTGGGTAAACAACGCAGCAGCGGCCGCGCCTTGTGGAGTTACCCGGTCATCGGCAAAAGTCGGCTTCGGGCTTTGGGTTCCGCCGCCGTTGTCTTCTGAGCTGCGGGGAGGGGAAAATCGTCCTTCTCCGAAAAACCTCAGGTACCTCTTCCCGCGGGCGGCGGCGTGAGGTCTGTGCCTAGCCTGCCCCTGCCTGCAGCTGGCGGGGGTGAAGGCGTAAGAAAGCGGCTGCTTTTCCTGCCGGCTGGTTCGCGCTGATGGAAGGATAAATCTTACAATCTTACTGCCCGGCTGCTGCTGGCGGTAATTGCTGGTGTGCGGGGCTATAAACTGCTGTACAGCAAAACGATTAAGGTAGCGCAGTGAGACAGAAAACTCGGAATAACAACTCGAAAAACACTTCTGTCTAGCAGGTAATAAGGTGCCAAGCTTCTCGGAGGTGTTTGCTCTACTTTAATATGTTACAATTCAGTTACAGTATGTTTTAAACAGGATTGAAGTGGAATAATCGAACTTTCTCGTGTATTTCTTTAAAAAGTCACAACTATCTTTTAAAGTTAACTGAAGAGGTAAAATAGTAGGTAGGTCTCATCTTTCTGTCACAAGCTTTCTGGAACTCTGATGGTTTGCTGGACTGTGTGCTGTAGGCTGATGATATAGATATTACCTAAAAAGATTGTCGTTGTGAAATGTCACATTGGTTCAGACATTGTTTTCTTAGGTTTTTAAATGTTGAGAAGCCAGATGATGTTTTTGGATAAAAGATTTGGGCATGGTGGCAAGAATTTTTGGAATTTGACAGTTGGACTGGGTGTAGTACCTCTGTTAATGAGCTGTTGAAGTTTGGCTGTTTTGCCAAATCATGGCATGATTTACGCGATCAGCAGTTATTTGTGAAGTCACCATATTTGTGGAATGGAAAGTATATTTTCCTCCTTATCACGAACAATAGTTTTGCCTTTAATAATTCCTACTTGCACTGCTAAGCTTCGCTTTAATGGATACAGTATAAAATTGTAGTAACTTTCTATTATTTGTTCCTCCAGCCATGGGACAGAGGAAACAAAAGGGTTCCTTAGCCTCAAGCCTCTCTGTTTACAGAGCTACATCAGGTGTGATAAATCTTGGAGTGAGAACTGAGGTAACAGGGGCAGTTATTCCTATCCCCTTTGTGCCCTGCAAATGAAGGGAAATTACCTGTCCTGTGGACAGTGATGCTAGCTCAGATAGCTAGTGCTCTTAGCGCAGGGATATTTCTTAAGTTCCTCTTACCTAAACAGCAACTATAGAACTCTTTATTTTTTTTTCCCCTCTTTTTCTTTCATTTTTTTTCCTTCCCCTGAAATACCTTTGATAGACCAGTTTAGCATCAAACAACTGAGAGACTGTAAATTTTGCTGTTGTATTCCTGTGTTGTATTTGTGTTTGCAAGTGGGTGATGAAATGTGAGGATCTTTCCACAATTTAGAATGTGATTTGCAGGTCATTATTCAGGGATGATTCCCATTAGTGTCACTGGGACTTCATGTTATGATTGGGTTAACTTTTCTGTTGCACTGTGTTGTCCAAGGAGTACAGAGCTTGTGTGGAAGGTGTTCTTCAGAGTTGTGAACCCCAAGTTCTCTAATCTAGTAGTTTCAGGTCCATCACTTTAGGTTGCTGAAAGAAAATAGAAGACAACAAATGGGTTAAGGGCTTTTGAGTTTGAATTCTACAGGTCACTCTTTTGGTAAGGTGTTTTTTGGTTGTACTTGGAACTGGAGGGGGGCAAAATTTTCAGGGCAGCTTTTCATCCTTGTTGCTTGTAGAAATCCATACTGAAGAGCTTGAAAATTATATTTTGCTTTTGTGTTACTCAAAATTTCAGACTTCTTTCAGTATTTATATATAAAGCTTGGTAAATGTAGGTTGCACTCTTTATCCCTATGCAAGGTCAAGCTGTACCTGCAAATATTTATGCAACTTCCTGGGTTATCATAAGATAAGTTGGCCTTTGAAGTGCTGTTGGGTACAATATAATCTATTCTAAAAACAAATAAAGAAAAGTTACTCTTCACAAGCATATTTATGAGCCTGGAGATTAAGATCTTTGGCACAATGAGTTAACTGCACCCAGAAAAACGATGAAGTTCGTGTGAGGTAAAAAACCCCAAAACCTCAGAAAATTCAGCTGGCTGGGAGGCTGTTGCTCTGCTGCTTTCAGGAGCAATGCTTTACGAAAAGGTTGTTTAGCATGGTGTGCCAGTCATCAGAAACTACTTGGGTGAAAAAGGCCATGTAGCTGCTGTCAATATTTTTTGTTAACACGACCAGTGTTCCCCTTAAAGAAAAGAGTCACAGAGACTACATTAATGAGCTCAGCGCACTGTGTATAAATACAGTGGATAAATGAGCTCCTATATAAACTAGGTCTGTGAGCGTGCATCAGTAACATGTAGGCTGCTCGTGGTCTGATCACGAACATAGTTACTGTTACTACAGTGATTATCAGGACCTGTGTACCTGTGTATTGATCTAACTTAATAGGGGGCTGCTGGAAAAACAACCAGGAATGCACAGTAGTGAATCCAGCAAAGTAATTTCTGATTCAAGGCTTTTTAGGTAATGTAAAAGGTGGGAAGAAGTTATTCATTTTGAGCATCAAAAAATGTGGGGTCAGCAGATTGAGGGAGGTGACTCTGCCCCTCTACTCCACTCTCATGAGACACCGCCTGGAGTACTGTGTCCGGCTCAGGTGCCTCCAACTATAGAAGGACATGGACCTATTTGAGCAGGTCCAGAGAAGGGCCACAAAAATGGTCAAAGGGCTGGAGCACCTCTCCTGTGAGGACAGGCTGAGAGAGTTGGGTTTGTTCAGCCTGGAGAAGGCTCCAAGGAGACCTTATAGCAGCCTTCCAGTACTTAAAGGGGGGTCTACAGGAAAGATGGGGGCAAACTTTTTAGTAGGGCTTGTTGTGACAGGACAAGGGGTAATGGCTTTAAACTGAAAGAGGGTAGATTTTAGACTAGACAGATGAAAAGGAAGAGATTTTTCACTCTGAGTGTGGTGAAACACTGGAACAAGTTACCGGAGAGGTGGTAGATGCACCATCCCTGGAAACATTCAAGGTCAGGTTGAACGGGGCTCTGAGCAACCTGATCTAGTTAAGTCCCTGCTAATTACAGAGGGGTTAAACTAGATGATCTTTGAAGGGCCTTTCCAACCCAGTCTATTCTATGATCCTGTAAACTGCCTCCCAGATACAATACAAAGCTAATTGTGCCTTCCCAGGATCTAAATACCTTGAAAACACTTGACTGTTTAAAAGGAGCTGTCTTAGGAGAGAGGATTGGAGCCATTTGTCAGGCCGCAGCCTCAAAGGAGAGACACCACATGAGACAGTTTTTGAAGGAGGAGGCTTCCTCACGTTCCGGGAATGGTTGTTCAGGGAGAGGGTGTGTTAATAGACTCTCTTTTTATTAAAATTTCTTTTCTCTCTAGATCTTTATTTCTAAGTAATGATATTATTTCATTAAAAAGTATTAAGCTTAAGGCTGTTAAAGAATATCACAGGTCCTAAGGAGAGCTGAACCAGGTCTCAGCCAAAGCTTTGTCTGCAAAGAAGACTAGTTCATTGCAGCCTGGTCTGAAAATTAGTACAATTCTCATTGTCACATCACTTCATATATAATAGGTGCATCTTAACTGATGCACAAATACATACAGTATCAGCAGAGAGTGAGAGAAGGCAAATGTATATGTAGCTTGGTAAGTGACATGTCAAATGGGAGAAATCCGTCTTATGAAGTTGTGAAACTAGAACTGTTTATATGAAAAAAAGCAATTAGATACTTAAATGGATGCTAAGCACTTCCAGAAATACTGTAGTTAATTATTTAAGTGCGTGTAAAGGCCAGAGTAGGAGCAGGATTTGGAACAGAACAAATGTTTGTGCTTCAGAGTATAAACAAACCTCTTACTCAGGATAAGTGGAAATTTTCTCCAGTGGCTGAAATGCCTAGTACCAAACTTCTTTCTTTTTTCAAGTTCTTTTTTATGAAGCCTCTTATTCTGATTGTTTTCTGATATCATTAAATAGTTTACCAGAGAGGATACATGATTTCTTTTTTAAGAAATCTTGAATCTTTTGCTGTTTCAGAATATAGGTAAGGGCACAGTATGTTTATGGCATTGTTTTGGAAACACGATTTGGATTTTTAAATGTTTTTTGTGCCTGATAGCCTTTTCAAAAATCCATTATGGCCTTATCTACTGAAAAAGAGATTGAGTTACTTAAAAACTAGCTGCAAGTTCTAGAAACTGTTCTTGCTAACTTCAATGCAGCAAATGACAATTCAAATTGTCTACCTCTAATGTTTATAACTTTTACAGTTTGAGTGAATGAATTGCCAGAAAAGCTTGGGAGATCTGGAATTCTCTAGACTGCTCATGGAGTTTCAGCTGCTTAATTCAGTTAAATTTAAATGTATTATTCAAAATTAAATTTCTAATTTGCCTCTGGACTTGGGCTGTGGCAAATGTAGAAATTTCTCTGCGACTTCATTTTGCTTTGACTTTTTTGGCTCTGTGGTCATTAGTAGTCTAGCTGTAGAGATGATAACAAAATTTAAATGATTCATACATCATATGGCAGTATAATTTTGTAAACAAAGATAAATGTGGTTGTTCTTATCATTATGGATAGGTCAAGACTTAAAAGCTAGGGGGTTGGGTCGAACAAAAAAAGTTCACAGATGAGCTTTAATTCAGAACCTCCTGCACTTGTGAATGTCTCGTGTCCTTTCTGCTTGTCCGCTACAAGTCAAAACACATCTGAAAATTGGTTAGTTGTAGGTTTTTGTACTGTACGTGGTATTTTATGCGAATCCAGTTCCTCCACATGTATTTAATCCTGTGCCTTGTGAGGAATATGAGTTAAAAGATTGTAAACAAAGACAACAACCGACAAAAAAGCTACTGTGTTCTGACATGATTTTAGTTCGTCAGAGTGCATGCAAGGGGGAAACTTGTGTTCCATTCTAATGACACACATGGGTACAGAAGCTTAGAGTATTCATTTTGAAAGACCTGAGCTAAAAACTCTTTTGGCAGCAATACAAAATACCTCCATTCATGTGTTTTCTCCTGTGTCCCATCTGGTTCTCACACTGTGTGTGTCCTTTACGTTGCCTAACTTTGTATTGGTTTCTAACACCTGGTGCTAGACTAATTTTGCTCAGGTGGCACTTGTGGCATACCATATATGCAAGACCATAGCTGAGTGTTTTGGCTGATGGAAACCTCAGCACCTGGTCTTATTAACTAATCCCAGGGCTTGTCTAGGTTGTATCCTATTCTTTCCATGTGGCTTAGCCCAACTTGCAGTGACTTCAAGATCATAACTGTTACTCGTGCTGGACTAGTGCTGCATAATGGCGTCCGTGTGAGGTCTCCTAATGTGCAGACCACCTAGGGCATATATGTTGTAAGTTTATTCAAGTTGGAATGTAGTCATCCGGTAACAATGCTGAGAACTGCATGATAACAAGTTGATTTACCTTCAAGTCCTCAGGGAGTAGCAGTGCAAGAAAACCAAACACTGACATACCTTAATTAGATATCCCTTCCCAAAGGCTGCAAATCTCTTAAAAAATAATGCATTTCTGTACTTAATAGTATACTTTACCGGTTTGTAGTCATGTTTAGACTTCACTGGGGATGTGTAAGCAGAAAGTTGGAAATCACTGCATTATTTCTTCTTAATCTGTTACTTAGTTCCTAAACTCCTTAAATCTATAGTCAGAATTGTGACTCATTCTCTGTCTTAAAATTTCTCTCTTCTTGATGCTTGCTGGGAGCAATGCGGCATTCATTTCCATTGTGGGCATTTCTGAATTTGTTTTCGTGTTACTGGGTGTAACTGGGGTATGGAGCCAAACTGCGCAATGGCTGCAAGCTCTGTGAACAGCTGTTCTGTGTTGGCAATCTGAACCAGGGCAACCATTTCTACATGGAAATAAAGGCCATGTACTCTGCATTTCTGTGTTGTTTGCAGAATTCCGACTGCACGCTGAGAGTTGAGGATGCAAACATGTAATGCAATAAGGTGCTTTGGAACAAAAGAACAGAAATAAATGGTGTCAGGTTTGTGTTTGTGACCTGAAACCTGACAGTGTCAATGTGGTGGGCGAGGGTTGGTTAGATTTCAGTAGCTGTATTTGCTACCCGTGCTTTTAAATTGTCTCAATTTTGTCTCCTCTAGGAAAACCAAAATGAAGGAACTAGTGTCAAATAGTACAACCAATATATCTCAAGCCAGGAAAGCTGTGGAGCAATTGAAAATGGAGGCATACATGGATAGGATGAAGGTAAACTTAGACTTATTGTTGATATTTTGAATTCATGTTTGTGGTACAGCCTCCCTTTAATATTTCAGAGAGACTTCATCACCTGAAATCAAAATTCTATGGTGAGCTATAAAACAGTATTCAGTACTGTGAATTAGTTACATGCTAACTGCTTGGCTCTAGCGAAGCAATTTTCTGCCTCTGAAAATAAAGAATAATTATTTGGATGAAAAATCCAGCCTCTGCAAGTGAGAAGAGTTTAGAGGTGGAAAACTAGAAAAAAATGCATTTAAATAATTAGGTTTTTTGCAAACAACTGTAACAGAGCTGTTACAAACTGTAACTGAGGTTACAAACTCAGGAAGACAGTTTAGAAATGTTGTCCATTAAATTCTTCATTCTTCAGCATGTTCACATTCTTCAGTCTGTTTGTCTGTCCATCTTGTGTGCCAAAATCCTGCATGTAGTCAGCACGGGGGCAATAGTATATAATTACAATTTAAAAATAGTATCAGATCATAAACTCACTAATTGGAAAGATAGTATTTATAATTCAGAAATATCAGTGTATTTCACAAGTAGTCAATCTTGCTTATATGAAAATACAAATTTCAGTTGCTCCATTTTGTTGTACTTTATAACAACGCCTTGTAAGACCGTTGAATTTGCAAAACTATAGTTTCTATCTTGTATAATGTCTTGGCAAATTCATCACATAGTAGATGCCTATTGACAGGGAGATGTATTTCTGTTTTCCTTCAGTAAGGGAAGGTCTGCCTTGTCAGTGTTGAATGATTCAGGTCATACTGCAGCTGCACGAACAACAAAACTGACTAGAAGGAATGGGTGTGCGTGAGCGGCAGAGGAAAGGGTTGGAAAAATATGGCCCGGTTTATTGGAATTTGAAATTGTTGATACTTAGTAGATTGTCTTAAACTTGCTTTTATAGAATCAGTGATCAATGTCACATACCACATTGTTAGCTCAGTTATGCAGACAGCTTCATCAGTTAGATGTAGTTCTTAAATACAGATGTTCTTAAATAAGATGAAGTTCTTAAATACATATGTAACAACGACATAGGTTATTTTTATAGTTAGTTTAATTGAACAGTTATTAGCAACTGTGGTGGACCTAAAAACCAGCTAGCTTGAAAGTACAGTTTATTATGGCTGGACTAGATGGTCTGAAAGGTCCCTTTCAACCTAGGCAATTCTATGGTTCTATTTCACCTTCCCAAACAGCTAGGGACCAAAAAGGCACCAAAGAAAATTCTAATGTGTTTCAGTATTCTGAGGATCCCTATACTGATATAACCCAAATATGATTTGCAAAAGGTTGAAAGGTTAATTTCTAGATCTTCTTTGAACAATTACATTAAAAGATTGTGAGAAGATATTGATGTGCTTTTTATTCCCTTGAGATCTGCTTCACCTTTTATTCTTGGAAACCGTTAAGTGTGTGTTTCAGTGTAGCCAGATTTTACCAAGAGATTTTTGAGTGATTTCAACAGGAGATTTTGAGTTCCCAGACCGTAGCTGTAAAGGTAGAGAAATTAACTTCCTTTTTTTTTCCTGGTGTTTTGCATCTGCTTAAACTAGTTAGATAGACATTTAACAGAAGATCAGTGTTTTCCAAATAATTTAATTAAACACTGTTTTGTAAGTAGCTATAACCAAGTTGTTATTCCCATAATAGACAAGGCCACATTGTTAACATTAAAAAGGAAATTTTCAAGGTGCCTGCATTATTGACTAGGGAAATCAGAAGTTCCAGCTCATTTTTCTACTACAAAGGCGTTTTGTTTTCCATACACAGTAGATGCTGTAATCAGCGAGAGTTTGGTCTGCTCAATTAAAGTCCAGTAGTTCGAAGTATGTTGATAGTTGCCCGTTCCCTGCTGTGTTCAGGATTTTTCAACTGATTTAAAAATCAAGTCCTACAACCGGTCAGAGCAGTGAGCAATGCAGTGTTCTGAGTTTCCACAAAGACAACTTGCTGTTGAAGTGTGAAAGAAATGGTACAACTTAACAGGGGAGAGTGAAGTTATAGGTGTATTGATTGGTAGCTGGAAGGAATATTACTGTGGTGAGTTTTTGTAAACCCTAAGAAACCCAGAAGGATCGTAAATTGACCTTGTCTTACTTCCCCGCAGAAGGGATGGCTAGAAGTACGTGGAGAAGTCAGTAGGAAGCAGGAAGTGCAGATTTCAAGCTAAGAAACATCAGATGAAATCAGATGAATGGTGACCTCGCAACTAGTAGAATAATGTGGCTTCCAAATATGCTGGTAGTAAAGTTGAGACAGCAAAAATAATATTGGTGCTTTACTACAGTTATCCCCAGAATAAAGCTTTACTCTTTGCAAGCTGAAAAGCAAGGAGTGCTCTGACATTTGAGGATCATGGTGTATCAGTTATTATTCCATTTTCTTTTTTCTTAAGAAGATAGAAAATATTCCTAACTGTTTCTGAATAGTGTTGGGAGATAAGCAGTGGGATTGCCAATAAATGTGTGTGAATCTCTTTGTTTTAGATGTAAAGGATAAGCAGAGTGGGTGTCATAGCAAGGATGGTAATTAGTCACAATCCATGACAAGACAGATGACATAGTAATTGCAGCATTTTGCCCTGTCATTGAAGCTTATAATTATTAGTGCAGCTAACAGGATTATGCTCTAACTTTGGCTGTTCTTATCACCTCTGTTATTTTGAAATATAATGGTAAAATTCCACAGTCCCCCTGAGACTAGTTCATAAAAGCATCAAGGTTGAGTGTTTTGTTGATTGGGGTTTGTTTTTTTTTCTTTTCTTCATTTTGGTAATTTGACAACCAGATGTATTTTTCACTACATGGAATAAAAATAATTGTATAAAATGTGGAATGTGAGTGGTACACTTATACTCGATCTCCTCTATCTATGCACTTTAAAAGATTAAGAAAATGAACTGTTAACTTTCTGTTATAATTCATCAGTCAAACTGGAGTCTGATTTTTTCTTTAGCCACTTCTGCAATATGTATAAGTTATTTTGAATCTGCAGACCAAGCTGTATTGTGTTGGAAAGCAGAAATGATAAATGTGCTAATTTCATTTGAATATTCAAATTACATGCGTTTATTTTAATTATTGATAAAAGCTATTCTGAAACTGTCCAGCAGCATTCAGCTACAAATAAATTTAAAGGTGAGATAGAGTGGCCTACATTTAACTTCCTTCGTGACACAAATAGGATGATCAGCACATAATTTTGTGTAGTAACAAACCACAGTATTGGCCGTTGGACACCCTCTGTGTGCTGACATAGGCTAAAGCAGCCGTCTCTGCTGTAGCCTTAATGCCACGCTGAGCGCAGAGGTCTGCCGCCACTGTCCTTCCGAATAACAACACTGAGTTGGAAACTTGCTGGAGGCAACTCTGTGTTTTGCTCTTTATTTGGCCACAGTTCTGACTTTGCCAACACTGCTCACAGCCACAGTAACCAATGTTTTCATTGCTCCTGGAATGTGAATCAGCTAGCAACTCCCTTTAGCAAATGGTCATCATTCCACTGCACGAGCCTGAGCTACTCCAGTTTAGGTGAAGAAATGTCCATAATTCAATTTTTTAACCATGGTAATCCCTATGGGAGGCTTTCTCCTCCCCAAACTTTTTATCTTTAAAGGATGAAAATACATGTTTAGTTAGTGACAATGTGCTGAAATGTGATCGTGTTCCTCAGTTGTGGTTTGTCTAAAAGCAAACTAATTTGTGAATTAAACACTGTGATGTTGAATAAAGTGCTCTGCTTCATGGTTTTTGGCATTCCTATCAGCACATTAGAGAACAAGTTAGATACAAAAATGTATGTTATGCTTTTGCTAGTGAAAATCCTTTTTATTGTTCTATGATATCAGAGCACAGTAATATGCAGAGAAACATAAAATTATGTTACTGAGTTTATCGCTTCTAAGAATGGTGATTGAAATTGTATTTCTTTTCCATTGAACAAAAAGCAATATACTTGGGCTTGGTGCTGCTTACCCATATGTGGAACAAACAAGATTGTTATGGGAAGGTCAGTCTGTTGAAATCCAGCATTGGTTCTCTGCTCCTATAGGGTCAGTCTACTTAGAAACAAAATAACTTATTCAGTAGCTTAATAATAGAAGATGAAATGTGCTGGGCATCTTTACTAAACCCTGTCTCTGGGACTCAAAGAATTAGACTCGTTCTCTATTACATTTTATGGCAGTAACACTTATTATGCTATAGCACTGAAAATGTCATTGGGCTTTTTGTAGGCACCTGTGGCTCTGAGTTTGACTTGCTCTGTTTGAATTAAGAGTTCAGGACCAGCTAATAAATTAATTAGAGCACAAAACTGCCTTAATTTGAGACACCCTGCTGAGCTTGAAGGACAATAGAAAAGTAAAAATGTGTATGTTAAATAATGATGAATGTACTGGTGATTGTTGTTACTTGAAAGTACTTTTCAAAAATTCTGTGGTGATACATTCCTCCTAACGTTAGTGGAAACATGCTAACCCCCTCTTCTGTGGGTGCATTCTGTGCTAGTTTATACTTTGCTGAGGGACAGCATAGGTCATTAGCAAAGAAAAGTATGTTTGCTGTCTTTTGATCTTTCTTAGGCTTGATAGGAATTTCATAGTCCAGCTACATTGTGCCTTTCTTTGGAGAATCTGCTTTTTACAAATTCACAAATTTAAATGAAAATTTGGAGTAGGATAGTTCCTAAGTTTTCTGTTTGACCATTATGGTTCTACACCTCTACTGTAGAGAATGCCCAAGCCTCATTCTTTTGTCAGTGCTTAGGCAAGTAGCTAATTGAAGTATGTCTGATAATAATTACAGTCCTTTGTATTGAAGGCTGTTGTTTTCCACGTTTTTGTTTGACCTTCTTCTCTTTTGAGAAGCACTGGTCCTTCTGAATATCTCTGCTAATTTGCTCAGTTTAGTGTTCAGTCTTCTGCTTTACATTGGCCCAGCAATTGGTTGTTCACATGCAGCGTCTCTGCCCATCCTTCCGTAGTACAGGCCAATTCAAAGGCAAACTAATTTTGAATAACCTAAACACCCTTGCTTCCTCTGTTAGGAGCACAGTGGGATGTCAACCACAGGTAGCTCATGGGTTTAAGCATTCTACAAAGCCATGTTTTGGTGGATATTTAAAAAATAAAAAGGCAGTTATTTTCTTCCAGAAGTTAATATAAAATTCATGTGAATCCTCCTTCAGTGCCCATTGACTTCAGAGGTCTAATCTGAAACCTACTACAGGCTGGACTCATGCCAAAGCAAGCAGGGTGTGGGGAAGCTAAAGCTAACAGTGATGACACACCTGCTAGAAAAATACCAGAAATCTGTTTTATTTTTCCTCTTCACTATAGTTGTGTAAACGTGCTGACCTCAGTGTTTGAATTGGGAGAAGCTGCCATGGTGCTCAGGGAAAAGGCATTTTTGTAGAGTTCCTCTTATTTTCTGAGTTCTGTCATAATATTAAAACCACAATAATTAAACAAAGCAAAAAGATACAGATAGTTGTAAATATCTTGTTAACTGAGCAGAAAAAAATATTTTATATATATGTTCTAAATTATTTAAAAAATAAATAGTCACAGTGGCCTGATGTCACTGATATTCTTTCGGCACAAAGCTGTGCCTTTGTTGGTTGAAACCAACAAAGCTGGTTTCGGCTACAGCTGAAATGGTTTAATATTTCCTTTTTCATTTCATCTTGTATTCCAGCACACTATTCTATTTCTGTAGGACTTTTTATGTAAGCACAAACCAACATTCTGAATTTGGAGACTTTAGAATTGCTCATTTTAGACGTATAAAAATATTAAGATAAAAAATACTAAGGTAGTGCTCTAGTTCAAATTAATTCTATGAATAAAGTACTACTTAATAACTTGCTAAGCAGAAGATGTTAGTCTGACTTCACTGAAAAGAGCAATATTTAGCTTAAATGAGAGGTATGAGAGATGATGATCAAGTTTTGCTCCTGATTTATTATTTCTTTTTAACCCATGGCCATGTGCCTAAAGAACTTTTTCCTTGTTTGTTTGTTTTGCATCCAGAGGAGCAAAGGGTAGAGAGAGTGTTTGTGGAAAACCTTACAACCTTGCTGTTCTAATGACTGGGAATAAGAGCTGAAGCAGGCAGCCTCTACAGAAGCCCACATTTTGAGAATTCCTATTGCTTATGGGACATTAGCATATACATGTTTTAATGAGTGTATGCTCCTGACCTTCCTTCTGATGGAGAGGAGCAGCTGAACATGAATCATATAAATTCATACCATCTCATGTCACTACGTTAAATAAAATGTATATAAGGATTACTAGCCCTAGTAAGAGCAAATTCAGAGCTGTGGACCCTAGTAATCTAAAGGATCTATTTTATGATAGCCTTCCTTGTCATACGTTATATGAAGAATATTTATGCACTGCTGACTGGTTCAGAATTAAGTGTTACAGTAGTTTTCTCTTCTCTTCTATTAGGTATCCAAGGCTGCAGCAGATTTATTGGCATATTGTGATGCTCATATTGGAGAAGATCCCCTTATTATTCCTGTGCCTGCATCTGAAAATCCCTTTAGGGAGAAGAAACTCTTTTGTACTATCCTTTGAGTCAATTTTCAATTAAAAATGTCTTCTGCTACAATTTGATATCTGTGTTGCATGGTTTTAGTTTTAACATTTTTCTCTTTAGATATTAGTACTTGGCCTATAACTGCAACATTTTTAGAAGGTAGTGCATTTTCCAGTAAAAAAAAAAATCCTAAAAAATCTAAGTTAATCCTTATCTTTCAGGCCAATGTACAAGTTTAATTTCAGTTCTTCATAACGATTCTTTTGGTCTTAATGAAAGTATTGAGTACAATATCAAATTGTAGGTATCTTTGCCAGTCATAGATTTTTTTGAGACCCAAGTGAGTCGTACCGATTCTGAAGCTATTTTTAATGTTCTTATTTCCTTTGGAAGGTGAATTTAATTCATTTGCTTTTACAAATTTATACCTAAAGAGAGTAGAGTGACCTTTCCTCAAGTAGCACTATTTAGGAAAAACTGCTAGTGATTTAGGATGTTTGGAACAATCAGTCTTATACAGTAAGTGGTGTTTTTAAATATGTTTTGTGATGACTGTAATAAACTTGATGACAAAAATAATCTTAGTAAACCAAGTTGTAACTACAAGCAAAATGAAGATGTATGGTTACAGACCAGGACTGCATCAATAAAACTGCAGAAAAACGTGAAAAACGTGGCTACTTTTATCTTATTTTGAATGATAATGATCTAAATTATTTTAGACAGTAAACTGAACTGTAATATATCAGCTGTTCCAGAGGGTCTTAGTGGAGAGTATAAATCTACCCCAATCAGTACAGGGAGGGGGATTACACTTTCTAAGCTGTTCTCTACATGCTTTTGGCCATGAGAGCAAGACTTTATGGGGATGGAGAGGAGTGGTAAAAGAAGTGTTTGTTCAGCCAAGTTTTTATATTTTGAAGCCATAGACTATTCATGAGATACCAGCCATTAATGTGGAGATTCTGGGACACTTTCTTGTTTTGACTTTGTTTAAAGTCAGTGATAGGAAAAGAATGAGGTATGGAATATGACTCATCTGTCATCTTCATTAAGTAAAATTAAGCTAAATAAAAGCATCTCGTGGAAGCAACTGTTACATTATTGACTTCTTTTTTTTTTTTCAAAAAAATTCTGCTTCTTCAAAGAAAAAAGCTCCTCTCTGGTATGATATATTAGGAGAGTTCCCTCACTGCAGTACTCTCTGTGTGCGGTGTGTCAGTGTACTGGAAACATCACTCCTTGGAAACGCCCATGAAGTCAGCCCCTCACATCAGGCGGGAGACGGTTTTGTTGGAGAACTGCACTGGTCTGACTGAGTCAAGAACAGCCACCCGTTCTGCAGCATGCTGCCTCTGCACAAACTCGTACTCCACGAGCATCTTAAATACCTGCAAGGCAAAGACTAGCTGGGGAACTTAGGACCTTGCGATATAATTAAATGCTGAATTTATGTGCTTAAAAAGGGCAGTTTGGTGAATGAAGGCATTTGCGTTTAGCCCAAAGTGCACATACCCTGCTCCAGCTTATTTTTAGCAGTTTCCATTGATGTTTGTTGTATTGTTTTGTGCTGTGAAAATACACGATGCCTGCGTTGTACAAGTTTTGGGGTTTTTTCTTTGCCAATGAATTTGGATGTGTGGCACCCAACTGCATTCAGCTGCCAGTCTGGTCGCAGCAGACTGATGGCTTTGGACTGTGGTTCTGCTGGTGGCAATCTCATTAACATAGAGGTTGTGTGTTAGGCAGAGGTAGTGAACCGCATCTGCCTAACGTGCAACCTGCGTGTTAATTTACTTCCTGTAATGTTATTGTAAAAAAAAATTGTATTCCTTCTAACCAATAGGCTTTTGGGATGTCTTTCATTTAAAGATTTGGGTTTTAATTTGGTGGCTGAAGACATGTGTAGTTTAATAGGCACAAAGCTGCTTCACAGTACCTATTCTGAAAAACATTCAAATGTCTTAACCGGGTCTTGTCTTGGCTAGGTTCTTCCTTGGTTCCTATTTTGAAGTTTTCAGCTTAAGATTCCTGTTCATAACAAAAATATTTCTTAATGCACTGTGTGTTCACATTTATTTTGGGAGAGTTGAGAAATAGGCTGTAGCTAACTGCTATTTTATTGACAGTGAAATAAAAATGGCTTTCTGAAAATATTTGTTAAAAAGGAACAACAAAATGCTTAATAAGGTTCTTTAGGGAATCCTTCCTACACTGTACATGGTTTGGTAACTGCTCTGATCACCATGGCAACATTTTCATTTGTCCTTCCGCATGTATGGTTTTAACTGGAACAGCAAGGGAGGGGAATATAGGGCATACAGCTTTATTCTCAAAGGCTTTGTAACAACTTGCATTTGTGGCTCATCATTAACATTCCCATCTAAAATAACAAAATTGCCACAGCTTATTACAGTATTGCAAACAGCTTGCTTTCTGTTTCCAATTAACATTAGCATCTGAGGTCCTGAGATTGCTCAAAACTACTGTGAAATGTTTCATCGCTAGTTACCAGAGCTGCATTTACAAAAATCTGGTATTATTTTATCAGGAGAGGTGAATGTCATTGTTTTGGACTTACAATTTTTCTCCAAATTTTTTCCTGAAGTAGTGAAGTGTTGGACTTCTTGAGTTTTTCATAGCTGACTCTCATATTTGTGGTCTTTTTCATCAGTTCATAACCTAATCGGGTGAAAAAAATATTGTGTCTATTAAGATGGTTTCATACTTCTAGTTTAAAAGAAGGAAATGACATGGAGTATTGTAAATTGTGTATTTATCTTAGCAGATGTCTATGATGTATCTGAAGAGGTTAAACAATATCATAACTCAGTGGAAAACAGGTGAGCTTTCTGAAATATAATTGGGCCTTATTTACCAGTTCCTTGAATGAATATGTACTACTGGCAAATTACTGATTTAAGGGGAATAAAAAAGGGGTGGGGTGGGCACTGGGAAGATCAGGAGTTCAAAATGATTGTAACACCTTTGGATCACATAATAATATATGGCTTTATGCAAGAACACCATCAAAATACTGATTCTCTGAAGACAATGACATCATTTGGGTTTTTCATGCCAGCTTGATCCACAACTCAACACTGAAAAGAATGTCTTTTCCTCCAATCCCTCCAAACCGTAAAATGTGTTTATGTATTTTTTGTTGCTTGAACCTTTGAGATGGTTTAGATAATGTGCTATTGATAGCTGAGTTTCATGCTCAAACATTTTGCCTCAAACACTACACAGAAATATCTAAAAATACTCTGACATACCTAAAAGTAAATACGTATTTTATCATGAACTATAGTATGATTTACCAAAAAAACACAAGCCCTCCACAATGTGGCTTTGTCTGACAGTAAGGTATCCTGTATGCTGAAGCAATGAGTTTTTATTTTCATCAGACTGCCTGATTTGATTCCCACTAACTTCAGTGAGAACAAGACCAGGCTTGTTATGCTCCTAGCATTGTACTCCTCTCGCTCTCAGTTTTATTTCATATGCTATTAAGCCTGTCACTTTTTATTTCAGGCCCAGAAAATAATGCACGCTGACTGCTTGCTGTGTGAGTTGGTGCTATCATCTCATGGAATGAGAACTTCAGAACGGAAGTTGGATTCAAGAAGTTTTGGACATATTACTAGCAATCCTTTCTTCATATCCCAGTGCTTGCTGCTGTGATGAAATGAGACTTCCCAATGGTAAATTGCAATGTCTCAGTAGTGCTTGAGGGGCCAGCTTTTTTGCATTCCTCAGATTAATCTCCTTGGTTTA
>JAOTQQ010000023.1:41355341-41474821 GCA_026546715.1 Gallinago undulata
AATGGTAAATTGCAATGTCTCAGTAGTGCTTGAGGGGCCAGCTTTTTTGCATTCCTCAGATTAATCTCCTTGGTTTACCTTTAATTTAAAATGTTATCATTGCAATACTGAAAGCTATTTCCCTCCTATTACATTCCAAATTCCCCTTCTTTGCTTCCTACACCACGTATTAAATTAGTAGCAGTGGGCTTGGCTTGGCAAGATTTTTAAGCTAGCCTCTACAAAATTGTGGTCAAAGAAGGGGAAAAAATGGAAGGAAGTTTAAATTAAGCTATTCTAGGTCACACCATAGATTAAAATAAATACAGACTTAGCTGTTAGTGACACAAAGGTAAATGTAGGAGGTGTTGCCAACTGATTTGGAAAGACATCATAACAGAGCTTTTTTGCAGTAACTTACAATAGGATTAGCTCCAGCAGAAGGAAAGGATGCTTTAAGAACAACAGTCTATAAAGGTGCCATTTTAAAGCCTGGAACATTAATATAACAGTCATTTATCCAATTGGATTTCTGATATCAAAGGACTAGCAAAAGATATACTTCACAAGGACCTCACTATGTAGTTTTTCCTATCTCTTCATTGTTTGGGGGTAAAAATCTGTGGACGTAACTGTCCTAGAAAATGCAATAGTTATGGCTCTTCTTTGAGTCTCCATCAGAATCTGGATTTGTGTCTTCAAGGAGACTAAAGAAAACTTGGGGAAGGAGTGGTTCCTAAGAAAAAGATGTTTCTGGTACTGAAAGCTAATAATACTTAAAGTCATTAGACTCAAATAGTACAGAAATGCATGAAAAATAGTGGGCAGAACTACCAGAATAAGTGCTATATCAAATATTACAGGCATCCATATATTTAATCTTTAGGGAGAACGATATTTTGAATAAATACTGTGTATCTAATTGAATTCAGCTTTATAGCACTATTAAGTACAGCCATGAAGAGCAGAACTGGTATGGGAACGATTTTTCTGTCTGTTAGGGGCCGATGTGTGTCTGAGTTTGTCGAGTACATTTACAGCACTCACTTGTGAACAACCAAAATGAGCAGCTTTGCCCTAAAGTAGGGTCTTTTCTTTCCCAAATTCCTGTTAGAAGTAGAAATTGCACAGGATCGTCTATTACCGCCACCTACTGTTGAAGTGATAAACAGCCGGCTGAAACAGAAAAAAATATCAACGTCAACTAGAAATGACCTCAAAGCGGGATTTTAAATGAATACCCATACTTTTGGAAAGAGCACTTCTGTTCCCCTGGTCTGCATCAGGTAAGGTGTCGCCCGTGGCCGTGGCACTGCTGGGGTGTGGTGCAGCCTCACCCTTCAGTTCCAGGCTTCTCAGTTCAGGAAAAGACAAAAGCCAAATACATGGTTTGGTTAAACAGGTCAGGTGTCTAGCTAAAAAAAGCCAACTTTAAAAGTTGTGGAAGTCTTTGGGTGTATCAGTTGGAATTGCTGCCTACTCCCTTCTTGAATTTCATTTTCCAGTTTCTCATGTAGCTTGGATGCCTGGTCCTCATTGCCACCGTCCAACTGGTTGTGCCACCACCTACACTTTTGCCTTTCGCTGCCTTGAACAGGCGATGTGACCACAAACAGCAGTGAGACCTGTCTCTAGGGCCACGCTGGCCCACGTGCAACAGCTTTCATGCCATTGACAGCCTCGCTTTTCCTTCACACTCAAACTTTGCTCCCGGCTGCCGAGTTTTTGTTTTGGGGTGGGGTGGGTTTTTTTCCCAATCATTGGAGTCTATGCCAAATACTTCCTCGTATGCCAGGGCATGAGTAGCCAGCCAGAAGAGAGCTTAGGTCACTGCCTTTGCTTTAATAGCATTTTACAGAAAATGCACTAAGCGTGGCACAAGGATGTGTTTCAAAAGACCACCCATTCCACAAAATCTGTTTGTTGTGTAGCCTCTCTCTGTACCGTATCCCGTTGTGCCTTTGAACTTCAGGCTGCGTGCCTCAGCCCTTCATTCTTTCTGTAGCATGCTCTAGAGAGATGCACAGGTTTTTCCAGTGAAAAGAAGGAATGAGCCAAAATTTATAGAAAAGAACCATTGTGACTTTTTAAAAACCTTTCAAGTAGCAGCGACTTTAAAGATCTTTACAGTGTAACAGCCTCTCTTTGGCAAGTGTGGCTCATGTGATTTTTGGCTGTAAAATTATCCTTAATTTTCTTGTTGCAAAGACTGTTCGCTACCATTGGTTCTTGTCCTGATTCTTGTCTGAGAGGTTACCCCCTGGAGAGCACACCAGCTTTTATCCTTCTCATCAGAACACAACACACAGATTTCCAATATATATATCTACAGTGCTGATATGAATATATTAGTCATATCCTTAAAAGATCAAGTGGAAAAACTTCAGATGCTAAGGTTCTCATGAAAAAATACCTAACAGAAACTTTGAGAATATAAAGAATGCTATAGATAATAGCCTCTCTGAGGCCTTTTCTTCTTTCTCAGACAGCATATGCATGTTTTGTTCTGGGAGTTTGCTGCAGACTCTGGGAAATAACTGTAGAGAGCAACTGTGAGATATCTATTCATGAGAAATTAGAAGGCTGTAAAAGTGATTATATTTCTTTACAATCCTGCCCATACCAGCTAAACAAATACTTGCAACAAGGATGTGAACGCATTTGAGGATATTTAAACAGAATCTGAATAAAGGCAAAAAATACATTAAAAGATCATTAAAGAAGCTAAGTTAAGCACTCATTTAAGAAATGTCAGAGCTAAATTTGCTTATGCATTTTCCACTTGCCTCTCTCATTTGTATGCACTACTATTCCAGATTGCCATTGCAGGAATTCCCACAAGGCCCAGTTAATGAGCAGTTACTCAATACTATTTTGGTGTCTTTATTCATTGTGCAGCCCCGGGCATGATTTACTCACAAATTTCTGCTTTTAGTGTAGAGCTATTCCCTGATGAGCTTCTCTGTGGTGCTCATCACAGATCGCTTCACAAAGTGTCTCTACAGTATCCTGGAGGAATGCGAGGGTGGAACTATTCCTATCTTACAGTGGGAAGCTGAGGCAGAGCCTGAACAGAACGGGTGAGATTGTCTGTGCCTGCCTCTTCAGAGCACTTAGCTCTTTCAACATCTCAAACAATGTTCCCATTTACTCAAGCTTCAGCTCCGAATCCTCAGCTCTACAAACTGGAGCGAGTTTGGCAAATCAAACGCCCAAAAGCTAAGGGGAAAAAGCAATGTGAAATGTTTCATTTTGTAATTTTCCTGGTATTGCACAGGGGAAATGACAGCATCCAGTTCTCCCCAGCAGCAATGGCTCTTAGCCTTGTAACACTATATTGTGGTCCCATCTCACCCACCCTGCATCTTCTGCAACAAAGTGTCCACCTGGTGCATTCTCCACCTGAGTATGTCCATCCGAGATAATCACCATGAGGGGAAAATAGGCCTGAGTCATGTAATTTTTTTTAAAATGAAACATAGTCTGCATGCTATCTATCCAATGATAAATTATAATGAAATGGTAAATAGTATGTGGCAAATCTTTGTAGTTCCCCCAACAGATTAACTGTCTATCAAGCTTGTGATTAAAGTGTGTATTTGGTGTTGTAGGTCTCAACAGGACTTCCCATAAACCTTATTCTCTCCTGTACCTGCTTCCTGAAGTCTTTGTGCCACATGTTAAAAATACCTGTATATTCACTGCACATCAAGTAGCACGCCCCATCAGCTGGCTGTTGCCTGATTGCTGGATATTTGCTGCTGTTCCACATCTCTGCAGGACATTCCCCATATTTGCTCTCTGAGATGTGCCTGTCGAGATTTAGCTGCTACCAAATAGGCAGTTTTAAGTCCATTTCTGGTTTTGATTAAAATGAAGTGCATCTGAACACCTTCATTCCAGAAGATGACAAGATATTTCAATTTACCTCTTTCCAGAATAAGGGATGGTGACTTGGTCATCCACCAGGATGTTTATGTGACCACTTTGTCAGAAGATGCGAAATGTGAAGCTCCACCTTTCTGTAAAGGAAAGAGAGTTGAGGAAAGCTGGGTTTTCTTTGCCTGAATGCAGTGCCAGAGCTTTTGGTTTGCTAGGTTCTTGCAATGCCAGTGAAAGGAAGACCCTACAGAATATTCTTAGACCTCAGAGAAGTTGGTCTAAACTGTGTCTTCTGCTACAAATCAAACCCATGTGCCAAAACTGCTAAAACTTCTGTATAGGAAACATCAGGGAAGAAGAGCAAATTGCAGAGGTGTTTTGCTGACATAATTCAGAAAAACTGAAAGCCACTGCTCCAAATGCATGAGGATGCTAAACTTAACTTTTCGGAAATTATTAAATTATTTTAGCTGAAACTTACCAAACATTGCAGTGGTCATTGTCACTACAATCCTCATTGTAAAGAATTTTTTCTTTATACCTAATCTAAATCTACCCTCTCGTAGTTTCAGACTGTTACCCTTCATACTATCACTACAGGTCTGGTAAAACGTCTTACTGCATCTGTCTTATAAGCGCCCTTTAAGTATTGAAAACCCACAAGTTCTCCCTGGAGCTTTATCTTCCGCAGGCTGAACAAGCCCAAGTCTCTCAGTTACTTGTTGCAGGAGGGATGTTCTAGGCCTCTGACCGTTTTCTGGACCCGCTCCAACAGGTCCTTTCTTTTTTTGGGCTGGGGCCCCAGAGCTGGAGGCAGTACTCCAAGTGGGGTCTCATGAGAGAGGAGTGAAGGGAGAGAATCACCTCCCTGGACCTGCTGGCCACTCTTCTTTTGATGCAGCCCAGGATACGGTTGGCTTTCTGGGCTGTGGGTGGACATTGGTGCCTCATATTGAGTTTTCCATCTACCAGTACCCCAAAGTGCTTCTCTGCAGGGCTGCTCTCAATCCCTTCCTCCGCCAGTCTGTACTGATGCTGGAGGTTGTCCCGACCCGGGTGCAGCACCTTGCACTTGGCCTTCCTGAATCTCATGAGGGTCACATTGGCCCACTTTTTATATTGGTTTCACATTTTATGTTGGTTCATAGTGGTTCACATTTTATGTTGATTCACATTGGTTCACATTTTATGATCAACCAGTACAAAGGGGTTGCAAGATTTAGTTCCATTGCAACCACGCCCTGAGGCATTTAACCAACATGGTGTAAAGAGTCAAATCAATGTGGTTTCTCTGCAGGAAATACTGCCTCTTTGACCTTTTCAGTTCTCTGAATTTATTAATAAAGGAGAATGTAGTCATGCCATATCCGGATTTTCTTTTTTAAGGGAGACTAGTAAGTCTCCCTTAAGAGCCCATTAAGGAAGATAGCCACGGGCAAAATCTTGTTAAGATTCTTGCCCCCATTCAGTGTACAAATGAGCAGAGGCTGCGTGCTGTCTCGGCTGCACACTGCGTGCTGCCCAGAGCTTTCTGATAGCTTCTCTCTTCACGCCTGTCCATCACAGCCCTTAGAGCTGGCTGGTCCCATACCACTGACTTCCCTTTGCTGCTGCTAATGATACAAACCGGCAGGCCCGCCAGCAAGACAGACTTTTTTTCCCGAGAGATCAGGTTTTGCAGGATTCATTTGTCTGTCCTCAGGAGACCCCAGAGACACTGATGGCATTAGTAGCCCACACCGAGGAGTCTAGAAACTGCTCTGCATCTGTCATCTGTACTTCATCCGGATCAGAAAGCTGAAAGGTGAGGCAGGGAGACATCTGTTCTGCTTGGGAAAATAAACAAGTTCTATTTCTTCTAAAGATCCTAAGGAAGATAAGAAAAGCCTTGATAATTCCTCAGTACATACAGCAAATCTCTTTAGGTTATGAACACTGGAAAAAAAAATAAGACGCGCTCTTGGGATGCAAATTTACAACCCATTAAACTCTAATGATATCCTTCATACCCAGATCTTCTAATATTTTCTCTTTAAATAACTGAAGGTACAACGATTTTGTGAAATGTAATAGTACTTCAGAGTACTGCAAAATGTGAAGAAAGTTAAGCCCCAAATCCCTAAAATGGAGTCTCTCACCAGTCCTTCCTCTGCTTTGAGACAGAGCACACAGAGATCAATAAAACACACAATTCCCTCGGGATGAACTCTGCTAAACAGGCAGTTCTCCCTGCTTCTTCCTCGTCTCATCTGCCGCTACTGTCCTGAAAAAAATCCCAGTCACCCACTTGCGGCAATAATTAGGCAAACAAACATTAAAAACCTAATGCTACAGACTGGCCAGCTGTGGTACGTGAGTGCCTCTCTGGTAGTCATCCAGGTGCACGTCTCCTCCCTGTCAGGCAGGAGATGCTTATCGAGAGACATTATGCAAATTTAACAGAAGCATCTTAACTTTGCAAGCAGCCTGGGGACACAAATTTCCGTCTCTTCTGTCTCCAGCTGTTGTGTGCAACATGTTGTGCCTGTAGTGTGCTCTGTGTGCCAGAGGTACAGCCCAACTCTGCAATGTCAGAAGAGTAAGTCTGCTCAGAAAGCGCAGGATGGAAATGGTGTATTTTTGGTAAAAGATACGTAGAATTGGCATAACCCAAACCAAAATTTGCTGTCTCTTCCAGGATAATAATACGGCATTATCTAGAAGTCATATTCCAGATCCGTTTGTCTTTTTGTAGTTTCATGATTCTAAAATCTCTGAAAAAAATGCATTTTTATATGGGCCAAGACTTTTCAAAAAGCATGCCTAAAACTCAGTGCCTTGAATTTAGACACTGATATCAGCTTGCTTCCCCAAAGCACTAGTCCTCAAATAAAAGCACTCAAGAATGCAAACTGAAACTGCTTTGCTAATGGGAACTTCTGAAAACAGGGTTAATGGTTGGGACTGATCATCTCACGGTTTATCCACTCGGGCACACTTCCAGTGTTCTACACAACATGCTCACATCTTCTACAGATGATGAAGTTGGGAGGCTTAGGTTACATCTCTGGCTTTAACAATCTTGCAGAGAATCTGATAGAAAATGGAGTAGGAAAGTCCAGCCCTCTACATCTAGACCGTATTTTTAATAATTTCCTGCATGACTAACAAAAAAATGCATATATATTATCCTTTTGAGCAGGATGCCATTTCTGTAATGTGGAATATAAAAGTAGGAACAAATTTATCTTGTTTTGTACATTATATAATTCTTTTATCCTTGAGCATGGCAAGGATACCACTGTATAGAAAGCAAGATACTAAGCAATTGGGTACTCTGTTTTGTCTGCAAGGAAGTAATCACCCCCAGACATAAGATGCCCATCAATTCACCTGGCATCGGTTAAGGCTTGAGGAGAGAACCTAACACACTCACTACAAGGAATGCAGGCAAATATAGAATAATATTAGGAGTTGGACCCATTTTTATTTCTGCAGCTGAACTTGCTGAAAGGCAAGTCAGATGTAGTGATTAATAACAATAGCATTTTTGTGTAAACACTTTTCCTAGCACTATTATTTGCTGACAAGGACACGCTCAATTGCTTATTAAATATGTGTAAGTATGCAAACAAACTAAAGAGGATGTATTTACAGAACATTTTCCTTTTGTTGTTTAAACCCAATATATAAAGGTAAAGTAATTGGGTTTCCTTTCAATATCCCACTCCAGTTGATGAAAAATGAATCTTAATTAAGCTGTTTGAAAGGATTTTAAGCATTTTCCAAACACTTTTCACAGCTTGGGGATTTTCAGAAGCAGACTTTAGTTTTCTTTAAAACTCAAGCCTTCCTTTCAATTATACTTCATATGTATCAGGTTCTTTTACTAAATTATGTATTTGTGATAGACCAGCATCAACAAGCATTAATTTAAGGCTTATGGCTATTACACATAAACTTCTAATTTATTTCTAATTTCTATTTATTAACTTCTGAAAAGTCTCTGCTTATTTATCCACATCCTTTTTTTTTTTTTTTTTAAGGTAGATTCACCCTAGAAGAGTCCAGGAAACATTTATTTGTGTTATCTGTGTTCAGAGGGACCAGAGACAAGTAACTTCTAAAGGTGTTGGTCTTGTCATCCTCTCCTCCATCCAGTCCTATGTAAGCCTTATTAACCAGTGTGGTGCTCTGCAGACGGTTGCCCTCTTGGCCAGTTGGTCCGTGGCCACCTGACTTGTCAAAGTGGTGGCTGTAGGTATGATGCAAAGCTGAGCTTGGACTATTAACATCTCATAGTGTACTTCTGCGAGAACAAGACGGCTACTGCCAGTTCTTGGCCACGATGCAGCCGCAGTTAAGAACGCTCCGATTGCCTAAAATCCCCCCCTGGACTTTCAGTCAAGCGTTATGTTCCTTGCCAGAATAAAACCCTCCACAAGCAGCTTTAAATGCCGTGGTAGCTCTTGGCCAAAGGGAAGCACCCCCTCCTCTTTCCTGGGCCGGTAGGGGATTGTTCTGGAATGCTATTTTGTCACTGTACGGTGATTTTTAATTTTAAAAGGGGCATTTAATGGCAGTGTTTGACAAATAAAGACTAACAGGGGTGAGGTTTCCCCCACGGGTGCTGCCCCCGCCCCCGCCCCGGCCGGCCAGGCCAGGCCGCACAGCCGCGGGGAGCGGGGGGCAGGGCCGGCCAGGCGGGAGGCCGGCGGTCGGGCCCGAGGCAGCCGGGGCGGTGGCACGGGAGCCCCGCGGGTCCCCAGAGGGGATCAATGCCCAGGGGAACCGTGCTGCTGCCGCCCCCGGCGACTCTCCCCAGACGCTCCTCTGCCGTGTCAAACGTGAGGTAAAGCCGCGCTCCCTCGGCGTTTCCCCGCGGGGAAGAAGGCCGCCGCCTGCCGCTCTGCCCCCGCTGTACACGGCAGACCCGGGCCCCGCTCTCCTCAGCCTCCCGGGGCCGCGCCGCCCCGCGGCATTGTGGGGGCTGTAGGCGGCCGCCGCCGCCGCCTGCGCCGCCGCTGCCCGCCGGGGGTTGGGGCGGGACTGCAGCTCCCGGCGGCCGCGGGGGCAGCGGAGCGCGGCCCGGCCCGGCCCGGCCGAGCGGCGGCGGCGCGGGGAGGAGCCGCGGGCGGCCGAGTCGGCCCGTCGCCCCGGCGCCGCTGGGAGAGGCCGGCGTGGAGGGGAAGGGGCTGGCTGCGGCGGCGGCGGCCAATGCGAAACTGGCTGGTGCTGCTGTGCCCCTGTGCGGTCGGGGTCGCGCTGCACCTCTGGCTGCTGCTCAGCTGCCCCGGCGGCCCCGGGAGGCACCCGGCAGGTAGGGGAAGGGGCGGGCGGGCAGGGCTCCTCCGCCGCCGGGGGCCCGTTGAGGAGCGGCTGGGCGCCGCGGGGCCGGCGCGTGTGGCGCCGGGGGAGGGTGAGGGTGGTGGGGGCAGTTAACGGGGCCGGGGGGTGAGGGGAAGGGGGTTGAGGGGGTGAGGGGCTGCGGGGGGGGTTGTGGCCGTTAAACGGTCGGGGCCGTCCCCCTGCTGCGTAACGCCGCGGCGGTGCCGGTGGCTCCGGCGTTTCTGCGGCTGAGGGCAGCGCTTCCACCGGCGGGTCAGGCTGAGGCGAGGAGGGGGCAGCCCGTCGGCCCCGCCGCCGCCCGGGGAAAAGCGCCCGGGTGGGTTCAGCGAGGGGGGTAAGGGCAGGTCGGGGCGGAGAGCGGCTGGAGCCGGAGGTGCCGGCGGTCGGCGGGGGTGCGTGGCGGCTGTCTGTGGGGCAGCAGCCCCTTCGGAACGGCCCCCCTCTTCCCCGCTGGGGTGCGTGGGGAAGGAATTCCCACCGATGTCACTCGTGTCGCGTCATCCCCGGGAATGGCGTTCCCTTTGCGCTGTGCCGCGTTTATCCCGGCGGTCCTGAAAACCCCGGTGGTGCAAAAAAAAAAAAAAAGAAAAAAAGAAAAGCTGTTGTCAGTGTTGGGTGCGATCCGACAGAGGTGGAATCAGACCCTGAGGGGTTGGGTGCGATCCGACAGAGGTGGAATCAATCAGACCCCGAGGGGCCCCCGGAAACACAGTCGCAGTTTTCTGCATCCCCTGGTAGAAACAGGCATCTGTTGGAACCGAAACTTTTGACAGCTGCCCAGAGATGCTGTTTGGGAATATAAAGAAATACTCCGCAGGACACCTGAAAAAAAAAGATAAGGGGAAAAAAAATGGTGTTTTTTAAACTTGAGATCTGCTTAGAAGTCTGTTTAGAGACCCGGCAGCTGCTCAGTAACAAAGCCGCAGTTTGCGACCGGTGCCTGTTCCCTGTGCAGCGTGTGCGCGACAGTGAGGAAATGAGAGCCTGCTGATCTCCAGTATTAATTAATAATGCAGGTGTGAAAGGAGCAAGGTTAGTGTGTTAGCACTTCAGTAGTCTGAAGGATGCAGAGTTGTATGGGTGTCTCTGGGGCTGTATTCTGGCCACTGCTGATCAAATGAGCAGTGGTCACACTTGGGTTATGAAATAAGGGGAGCTGCAGCTGTGAGCCCAAAGTGCATTTGAATTGTCTGGTCGGTTTTGTTCCTTCTCTTTTGTGGTGCTGCTGTTGTAACTTCAGTGCATTAATTTGGAGTTGAAAGTGGCAACGTGGAATCACATTATGACCTTTCTTGCAGAAATGCTTTTACCACTGACAAACGTTTCTAAAGAAAATCCAGAAGTTTCTCAGCTGGGGAGGGAGGGGAAAAGCTTTCCTCTTCAGAGGTTCACTCTTTCAAGCAGTCATTATTTGGTTTGTGTTTGTTACTGCATTGATAATGTTAGGATAACTAGGATAATTAGTGGTTAAAAAAACTGTGGTTTTTTAAATACTGAAAGAGTAAGTGTACATTTTGTTTGTGCAAGGGTTATTTAGTTGTAACCAATTGAGTAATATATTCATACTGAGGAGAGAAAAAAATGATGCCTCTTATAAAAAGAGAACGTCCAACATCCATAGGAAAATGCTCATTACTGAACATGTGCTGTCTCTTTGTAGGCCTGATCCTTGCATGATAATTTAAGGAAGAGTTTGCCTCTTAGCCTTCAAAACATTGCAAAATACACAAGCTGTAGGTATGGCTGGCTTGGCAGAGAAAAGAAGGATGAGCAGAGGGACTTCTTGTATCTGTTGCCTTCTGTGTTCTACTTTTGTATTAATCGGAGTGTTTTAGGAACATTAATGAATTCATATACAAGAGTAAGAAATGTCCCAATTTATTAAAAAAATTGAAGATATTTAAGAGGGTCTGGTACTGTCAGATAAAGACAGTCTTGTTTCATTTGAGTTTTTTTTTTTCCTTGTTTACTGCTATAGATGCTCTTTATTACTTACTATGAGAAATCACTGATATGAATAAAAATTACATCTCATAATGGGACACCATTTTACAGTAGCTGTGACATAAAAGTACTTTGTGTATTTCTGTGTAGCATCCTTGTGTCTCCATAGTTCTGTAGTGTCTCAACAGTTGCAAAATTAGCTGCCAGTGGAGGCCAAAGGCGGAGTGGAAAGCAGTTCTATTTTTTTGAGGAGTTTAAGTCCCCTCTCAATAGTCATTGTGCACACACACACAAATGGAAATTTGTTAAAAAGTTAAGCCTGTTCTAGTGATTTTTTTACCTTGACATCATTAACTCAACACAAGATTGGAATAGATATCTTCTTCCATTGATTTTGCTTACTCTTTCTAATAAGCAAGTCTTGATCTCTGTCTTAAGATGGCAACTGGGCAGCTTACAGTTATTTAGCGAAGGGTGGAGATGGCTTTTTGTTTGTTCACTTTGATTAATAGTGGTTTCAGGAAAAGTCTGTTCCAGAAGCTTGTTGCCCCGATTAGAAACACTTTCTCATTTCTGGCCTAAACTTACTTGCAACTGTTTCTGCCCTTCTGTTCTCAAGCCTTTCGCTTAAAAGGGTGTTTCTCCTCCTTCGTGTTTACACCTACATCATGTAACTGTAGAGATCAAAGATATCTGTTTTAAACCTTTGTTTTCTTAAGCTGAGCAATTCAGGGACTTTTGACTTCTTCTGGAAAATTTTTTCTTAACTCCTCCATGTGGAAGGCCTGTAGTTTGCCTGGGCGCTTTGGCCCTTGGTTCTGTCTCTCCCTGTGCAGGATTCTGAGCTTCTGTGTTCATGACCATTTTCACCTTGGTGTCACAGCAGATAGAGTAGCTATCTTGTAGGCGGTACTCATTAATTGGAAAAAAATAAATAGGATCAGTTCCGAGACCAAAGGCCTTTACATCAGTGTCCTGACTTTGGTGGCATCCTGTTTTCTTTTTTTTCATCAGTTAATGAGACTGTAATTCACACTTGTGAGCAAGACTTGTGCAAGAACATGCTTTTAGGTTCAATTTAAGTCCTTGTTTAACTGGTTACAAACAAGTGCTATCCAAAGGAAGTTTGTGGGTAGGAAGCTTTAATTAATTTTGGTAAAAAACTTAGATACATGCTAATTATAAAGTGACCTCAGAAACTTGAGAAAGAACAGACAGACCTGCTTTTAGCACTCCAGGTGGAGTCATTGCTAATTGTGTGTTTTAATTGATGGCACAAGTCTTGTTGAGTAGAAAATTACTCACTGTAGGGCTTCAGTGCCTAATCAGAAAGCCCCACACATTCAACGTAATATGCTGCTGCTTTGCTGATGCTAATGCCCTTTCCGACGTTATTCCTGTTACATTTCTGGGGGTGTGTGGCAGCTAAGAATGGGCCCTTTTGGTTTTGTTGGAGTCAGTCTTCTACTAGTGAATAATTATGCAACAAATTAAACCCCATCATTTTCTAGAAACTGCTTGTATGCCATCTGTTGTCCTGTGGTTCAGCATGTACTTCTTCAGGCACTGGCCTATTGGAACCGTGTACAGGGTTGGTTAGGCTGGCGCTTAGTGATCTGCCTTGCAGAATTAGGGCTGTCTCCCTCACGGACTAGCCTGTGTACGTGACAGTGAGACAGGAGGAAGGAGACCTTAACCTGCTTTGGGCTTCTCAGTACTGAAACAGCAAATTGTAGAAACAACCTCTGAGGTTCTGAGTGATGCTGTGCTTTATAAGCACATATTCTGCCAAGACGTGATACTTTCTTAAGAAAAGATGATGTATGAAATCTGTTAAGCCTGTCTGGGAGTAGTATGCTTAGTCACAATGTTATTTCATTTTTTGTAGGCATGTAAAGACTAATAGGCTGGTGGCCTTGGAAATTGAAACCTTCCATCAGCAGGTCAGGTTTGGTATTGGCAGTTGCTGTGCAGTTCTGCCCAAAATGCCAGTTGTGCCCCAGCCTTCATCTGTGAGATCTTACTGTAACATTCTTTTCCAGGGATGGGCCATCTCCAACAAAACCAGTCTCCTCACCTTGGATGGGCATGAAACAATTCACAAAGAACCCACAACAAAGCTTGTATTTTCCAAACAACAAAGCTTGTATTTTCCAACATATTGGGATTTTTTTAGAGTTTGGGATTATTCTGAGGACTGATGTTTAACACAGTGCAAACTACTAACAAGCAGCACTGGAGTTGGTTTTTGCATTTTGACACAGACACAGGGAGCAAAAGGTACCAGTTCTACCAGAGCTGGAGAGCAAGACTTGTGGCTGAATTAAGCTTTTCACCAGTTGCCTACTAAACTGCTCACTGAGTAGAGCAGCCGGAAGGGAGCAAGTAGCCTTCTCTGGGACTAGGCTTTTTTTGCATGGTATCAGGGATCAGTAACTACTTTTCAAAGGATAAAAATGCTGTGCTTTCTCCTCCTGCCCCCTTTCCCCCCACACCAAAAGAAAAAAAAATAAAAAGGGGGGCATTGTTTTTAGTGTTGAGAACAGGATTTGCTTATTCCTTTTGTGTCTACGCTTCTCACGCTTTGGCCGTTGTTCCCAGATTTGTCTACAAGTGTGCAAGCACTGTATCATTAATGGTGTTTAGAGCACCATAATCCCATCAGTATTACTGCTGCCATTTTGCAACTCGGAAGGACCGTGCTGTCCCATTTCTTTAAGGGAATGCTGTTGATGTTAAAAAAAAAAAAAAGGAGAAAGAAAATGAAAACTGCTACAGAGGTTTTCCTCTTTAAATCCGTAAAGCTTTCTTAAAAGCTTGTCTGTCTCAAGGAGTGCTGTGCTTCTGTGGAAATCAGGGGTGCACATCTTGGCAATTTTTAGCTCTGGTACAAAGTAGTACTGCAGGGGGGTCGTGTAGCTCTGCTTGCAGATAAGCCTGTAATGCAGATGAGCTGTACCAGATTACTCTAAGTGAAGAAGATTAGAGAGAGGGAAAGATCTGCTTTTGCTCTATGGTTTGTTCTTTTCTGCATGTGTCAGCATTCTGTGAATACAAACCTTCTTTATATTCAGTTAATTCCTTCCTTCGTATTTGTTTGGATCTTTCACAAAGCAGCACAGAAGAAAAGAGCATTTAAAAACAGGAACATGGTTGCAAAGTCGCAAGAATAGACCGAGATAACAACCTGGAATGTGTGGAGGTTTTTTTTCTGGAGGGGTGTTGTTCCTTTTTAGTCTTATCTTATGAAGTGGATTAATTGAGAATATTCTAAATAACTTCTGCCAGGCTTACTTAGTTCCATTCATTGATTTTTTTTTTTTAATTTCTTTTTTTTACTTAAAAAAAAAAGAAGGTAGCTGCATGAATAGCAGAGGATACAAAGCCCAGCCTTCTGTGGAGCTCACTTATTCTAGCAGTCTCCAGTGGCGGTTCTCTGGTGCCTGATGGTGCAGGTAAGCCTACACTGCTGTGTTTCTCAGTGCAGGCACTTACAACAAGTTTCTTTCTCTGTCCGATCTGGTTCCATGAAACATGGGAATTTAATCACTGTGGGGACTGCACACCTTGTCAAACTTGACAGAAAATGACTGGCAAATTTAGTAGTTGGTAAGGGTCTCATCAGTAGATATATGTGCAGCAAGATCGTATTTACCTTGTTTGTTGACAAAATCAAGTTAAATGATCTCTCAATCTTTTCATCTCCTTATAATGACAGTAAATATAATTAACAGCTTAACTTGACATTTTGCTTGAGAATCAGTCTCACAGGAAGAAGAGATGCATGTTAATCGTTGCAGTTGGGGATTTTGAAAAACTTCAAGAGCTGTTGACTGCTGCTGAGGCAGTTACAATCTGACTAGGGCCAGCAGATTGACTCTCAGCAGTCACCTCTGTCCATGGCCAGCTTGGCAGGAGACACATCTCTGCATCTTTAGCCTTGTCTTCTAAGGGCATAGCTTTGTGCTCTATATATGCACTTGTTTCCCTTTCCCTGCATCTCTCCCTGACTTTGATCTGTAGGCAGTACTCAGTCAAGCTTGACAGACAGGTGGAGGTCTCAAAGACCAGCGTTCTCACCAAGTTTCATGAAAGCTAGTGACTGAGAATCCTGTGAAAGATTATTGCAGCTCATACCGAGGTGAATAACGGTACTAACAGAAATACATGTATGGTCAGACATCAGAGAATTGTGTGGAAGCCTGTCCTTAGAAATATCACAGCCCAAGAAAGCTTCAGTAGGAGCTTGTTATTCACCATGTGACGCAAGACTGGCAGACTGGACTTCAGTAGTCTTAGAGCTGACAGAAATACTCCTTACAGTTGCTGTACAGAATTAAATGGATTTCAGTAGCTGAGAGAGGGCTGTTTCCTTTCATGATTTTGTAACTTACACTGTGTGTTAACAGCCTCAAGTTGAACAGTGAAGTGAAAGCAATTTTGTTCCTGATGCTAAAAGAGTGTAGGGTAGGCATTGTGCATTTGGCTATTTAAATTCCACTGAGAAGTCTGGGGCTGTGTAACGCAACTGAGATGCAGCTTAAAGACAGTAAGAATTCAAAAGCAAGGCAACTACTGATAGTGTCACCTTCAGATTGGAAAGGCTTCCTCTCCTTCTGCGTCCCTTTGGTTAGCAACACTTTTAGGGTTTATTGTGGAATTTGATGCATAGCTCCCTCCCCACTTCACTTCCCAAACCACAACACTTACAGGTCATCTTCTTTTTTGTCTTTGTTTAAGGGCTTAATTATTTTGCACAACCAGTTCAAAGTAAAAGTGATATAGTATGTATCTTTTAAGTCTATTACCAACACTTAAAATTTTGGCCTAAGAATGCACAAAAATAGAACTGTTAATAAGTTTGGTCCCCAGTAGCAAGTATTGATTGCTTGTATAAGCTGTTATTATTGACTTGGAGGTCAGCAATGTTTTCTCTTAAATTATGCTGCCTCAGAGCATGTATATGCACATACCTGAGTTGTCCTTATAAATTAATAATAGCCGTAGTCTTTTTTTTTTTTCTCTGTGCCTCTCACTTTATTTTCCCTTTTTTTAAATAGTGCTAGTTCTGAGAGAGACATATGAATCTTTTCCTGAAAGTTTAGCAAGTATTATTCCCACTTTTCCACAGGAAATAGAAACCTTTCCTCACAAGTTTGTTCATTAGGTTTTTGTGAAAGTAAGCTTCCTTTTTTTTCCATTTTCAGTGGTCTTAAAAGTAAAATGGCATAATCCCTGGGACAGAGAAGACAATCATATATCAACTGCTGTAACGCTACCGTACTAAGCCTGAAGATGGCCTAAACCAAGGAAGAGCTGTCTGTTCTAAAAGCAGTAGGATGTTAATTCTGAAGCATCTGTTACATTAACATTTTCCCCACACGAATGGTTCATAAGCAAAAACTTCATTCCTTTTAAAATATAAACTAATTAAAAGTATGTATATTTGATTTGAATAGCTTATTTTTAGATTGTTTTTTTTTTTAATTGATTTAAGCCAACTGATGGTATTCTGAGTCAAGTCACCCCATAGACTTCCACTCTTTGTTTTATTTTTCTTTAATTTTGATTTAATGAAATAGTTCTGCTTGTAATTAAAAGTGATATCTTAAAAACCAAATATGTGTAAACAATACCTCATGTGCAGTCTACAGACACATTAGTCTTCCTCTGAGATTTATACTGGAAGGCTTGTGGTTAAGTCTGTAGAGGCTGTTTAAAGAATAATCAAAGAATGGAAGAAGAAAATGGAAAGAAAAGGCATGTGTGATAAGAAATTATGAGATTACAGAGAAATTTGCTATAATGTTGTAGTCTTATAAACATGGGGCTGTCTCATGTGTACCTGTGCTGTCACGGAGACCTGGCAGATATTGGCTATGTAATGACCTCTGAAGACGTACACAGCCTCTGGATGGTTGGTATTTACAAGCATATAAGAAAAATAAAATTGTGTTTGGGTTGAGCAATGTGTTTGATTTACAAGTTTCTTCAGATGTTACATAGGGCAGTAGGTTTGTTGATGGCAGCAAACAAATTGTATTGCTGAACCTTGCCACCAATTCAGTGTATGGTTGTTATAGTAGATTTAACATTTGACGTGAGTGAAAAACCAAGGAATTGAACCAGTTGATTCCTGCTTGGGTTTTTAGGTCATTCTGAGCATAAATTGGTGTAAATTTCTCAGAATATGGTCATCATAAGTTAGTGATAAGGTGGTGGTTGTTGTTACAGATTCATTTAAATAACTGTGGAACTTAACCTTTTCCTAGCAAATCGGTGTTTCTGTGCTTAGAACTAAAATATTTAGTGGGAAATGGACTGAGAAAAGTTTCCACAAGCAAACATCACTCTGTACTTTCCCTGCTCTTGCACTGCTCTAAGACTCAGTTGCAGAGCACTGTTTTATTTGGCTTTGGGACTAGGAAGTCATGTGCAAGCCATTATCAATAGCCCCTAAGCAAAAAAAAAAAAAAAAAAGGTTCTGAAATCTCTTGCTGTTGATTCAGCACTGAGCAGAGGAAGGCCAAGGCCTCTCCACTGCATGCTGCACATTGAAGATGGACTGTAAGGCTAGGTGGATGTCTGGCGTGATTTGGCACAGCAGTTCTTGTGGCGGGTGCTGTGAGGTCCTAGGTTAGTGAGCAGTTTTAAGAAGACTCATTTATCTTCTCAGTTTCAAAGTGGTGAAAGGGGATGCTGGTACAGAAGGTGTATATAAGGAATACACAATGCAGATTTGGTGATATTTTTGGTCTCTTTAGCACTAGATTTAACAAAATCTTGTCTATGCTGTGTATAATAGTTTAGAGGGCACTTAAATTTACTTTCTTTATCTACAATGTAATGAAAAAAAAAAAAAAGATGAGAGGAAAGCAATCCTTTGCTAAAGCTGGTTGTAGATCTCCCTTAACTCTAGAATGTCTGATAAATTAAACTAAGCAAATTCACTTTATCTACTTGCCTGACTGTTTGCAGGCTCTAAGTCAAAGCTTCTCAGGTCTCTCTCTGGTCACAATCTTTCTTGAAACCAAGTCCAGCTTTCATGATCTCTAAATTATAACAGCACAAGTGAAATCATGGATTACAAGTATTGGCAGTGACATCCAGCTATGAATAAAGCCAGAGCATTCCCCTGTGTAGGGATGTAATACACTGTGTGAAGACAGAGCTGGGTTCAGTTTCAAATGGTTAGAAACAATAGGTCTTGATATACTAGCTTAAAATGGTGAAGCAGAAAGGTGGTCCAGCAGTTTTAAACAGAAGGTGAGAAATGGGCATATTTCTGAATCTGACAGGCCTTGTTAAAATAATTTCTTTTGTAGGTAGAATAATGGTGAATTCAAATAGTGAAGGCCTGGTACAAGTGATGACAAGTCCCCAGGCTTTAGGATAAATTGTGTTGGAGAAGGTATCAATGGGCAAGCAGAAAGTCCAGGCTGTCTCAGGAGTTCGCAGAGGGAATGGTAGGACCTTGTGTCTTGCCCACAAGATTTCTGATGGCTGATAGGAAAGAGAAGCCCAGCAAGAACATGTTCTCAGGGGGCAGCTTGCCCCTAAGACAGGCAGGCAAATATTTAAAGGATGGAGATGCTGTCAGTCAAAACCAAGGCTTATATTCTTGCCTCCTTTGTGAGTCACAATTTCTTGGTTTTGTTTACCTGCAGTGACTTGCTTAGCTCATTGCAGTAAAGTTTTCCTAGATTGCTAATGAAGGTTTTAGCATGTTGAAAACACTCCCCTGATTCTGAACCAAGAATGCTATAATAATTCTGCTTCTTTGTCTTAGTGTTTCAGGTTCCCAGTACTCTTGCTTTTGAGATGCATTTTAATTATTACTTGCACTTCAGGCCTGTGATAATATGTGCATATAATAAATCTTTGTCTCTTTATATTTCTAGGTCCACTGGCCTTCTTTCCTCAGTGGAAGCTGAAACATTATGATGTTATTGTAGGTGTTTTGTCAGCTCGACACAATCACGAACTGCGCAGTGTTATCAGGAACACTTGGTTCAAGCACCTGAAACAACATCCTGCACTGGGCCAACGGTAATAGCTAGTGTTTTGTAATTTGGGGCTTCTTAGGGGGAAGACTGTAATGCTTAAATATCTTGCATCTATTTATTTACTTTTTGAAGGTATTTGCTTTTTTGCGAGCATCTTGTACTGTGATTATTTTTTCGATCTGTTTAGTAATATATAAGAATTGTTCTGATGTGTAACTATTATACAAGCAATAGAATGTAATTGTTTGACTGTTCACTGCTGTTTGTTTTTGCAATTAGTTGCCACTATTCATTAGTGATGTATAACACTCTCCCTTTTTTTGCATTGCAATGTATGCTTTGTATGGTACGCAGCTTGAAATGCTTAGCAATTCAGGATACTTGAAAGCAGGAAGGATCACGTTTGGTGAGAGAACCACAAAAAACTCTTACAACAGCCTCAACTGCAGAGTTCAGGTTTATTTCCTGCTGAACCAGGTGCACCAAACTGCTGCAGTGTGAGTGAGCAGCAGAACCCTTCCTGATTGCTTGCCTAGACCTGACAGTCTGCAGACAGCTCTATTCTTGCTGAGAAAGCTCTGCTGCAGTTTATTCCTGGAAACATTGTCGTTTTGATAGGCCTCACGTGTTGGTACCTTCCTTGCACTGAAAGACATTAGTGTTCACGAATTTGGTGTCAGCATGCAGTTGAGTGAAGTGTAGCTACTTCAGTTATCTAAAAATGTGACTTTTCTTAGCTGATGTGGAGTTACAATAGGTTATTTAGCTGCCAGGTGAAAGACTAGGCTAAGGCTTGATCTTTGTACTGCTTGTTGCCTTCTGATGGTGGCACAAACAACATTAGGGCTGAAAAGAGCAACCAGTTGTTGTGCTACAGCCCAAATTCAGACATTTCATTGTAAGAGATAGTCTGGAGTCCTTGTTTCTCCTTTTGATGCCAAAAAGATGCTTCTTATTATTTTATTTTTATTGCCTTTTGAATGCAGAATATTTAAATAATCTTGAATTAAGTAACAAAGTAAGGCAAATTAAGTAACAAAGACAGGCAATGGAAGGCAGGTCTTCAGGATCCTTCAATGTTGCCTTAGGTCTTTTTCTGTTTAGTGTGCTGGCTGTCTTGAATCCCATTCCCAGTTGCCAATCTTCCTGTGTCCTCGTATGAAATGTAAAATGCTAATGTGGGTTTGGAATTGAGCTCCTGTGAGGGGATTCATGTGGTTGCTCTACGTACAGGCTTTCATTGCTGATTTTAAGGGGTTCAAAATCTCAATCCTATGGAAGACAGGCCATTGTGATGAAAATAGTTTATTGAAGATGGAGGGAGGAGGGAAAAGAACTGGTGTTAATAAAACCAAATTATTTTAGTGTCCTTGTGAAGTTTATAATAGGTGCGCATGGTTGTGCTGTGCCAGTGGACGACAGAGAAGACCCCTACTCCTGCAAACTTCTGAACATCAGTAACCCAGGTATAGAAGTTAACTTCTAAAAATTCTATGATCTGAACTAGAGCTAATAATTTTTTTCTGAGAGTAGTTTGGGGTGCTTAACTGAGACAACCATTCTTGAAAATAAATGCCACCTAGAACTTGCTGTCTTAACAGTTGCATTGTCTTCCTGTGTATACCATGTGCAGACATGAAAGGGAGAGATCTTTGGGGGTGTGAAGGGGAGGCCGTTGACTTCTAATGGGTTTGCATTTTCCTTACGTTTGGGGACAGTCTCTCCCATATAATGTACATTTTCACATGATCCCTGTGTAAAATGAAGTTGGAGAGAGATGGAATAACCCAGTCTAGTGTCATATGTGAAGAAAGTAGCAAGGCACCAGAATCTTGAGTGGCAGATAGACTTCTCTGGTGACAAAGTGAATTCTAAGCAAACCTGGCTAATAGGTTTTTCAGATTCAGGTCTAGAGAGAGAACAGATAAGAAGTGTACCACAGGGAAAAAATGAAATGCTGTCATACAGAAATTCCTAACTAAAATTGTAAATTCTTCCTGTCACCTTGGTTTTTTTCCTATTTAATTTTTTCTTTTTAATTGCAACTTAACTAAGGACTGCTTGGCACTTAGGCATATAAAATTAAACTTCTGTTACTTTGTCTTTGAATGGCAACATCTACTGCTTAACTAATCTCCCAAGAATAAATGGTACCCCGGGGTTTAGGGAGGCAATCATGCCAAAAACCAGGCAGCCGAATTCAGTGGAGGTATACATGAATAATTATTTTAATATGCTAATATACAGATATTCATGCAATCAGATAGTGTTTTTGTCTTTACTCTGTGGATTTATTGTGTTTCTAGTCTTTTCCCTGGGGAAATGTAGGCATTGACTTGCAGTTGCTGGTAGCCTGTAGATTGCTGCATCATTGTGAGTTTCTCCTTGCTGCAGTCTGCAGCCAGTTGTATTTTCTTCTCCTCCAGCATTTGATTATCCTTGCGCACTTGCGAGCTGCGCTAATTAATCAGAATGCTTTGCGTGTATCCAGTTCAAGAACTACGAAGTCTTCTCACATTACCTCTGTCCTTTCTTTTTCATACAGTTTTGAATCAGGAAATTGAAGCATTCAGTCTCCCTGAGGATGTACCTTCTGTGCTATCTGAAGACAGAATTGTCAGTGTGAACTTCCGTGTACTTTACCCCATTGTCATTACCAGTCTTGGGGTATTTTATGAGGCTGATGGAGTGGGATTCCAGAGGAACATCACTGTAAAACTGTATCAGGCAGAACATGAGGTAGAGTATTGTAATCTTTTGAAAGTGAACTAAAGTATGTTGTCCCTTTATTGTGGATTAAGTTCTTACAGAAAACGACATGCTGTGTTGATGATTTAGAAGAGAAGTACTTAACTGACAAGTGTATGAATTACATTTTCATTCTGTTGCATCGTAAATTCTTATTTCACAGATATATATGTGTATATATACACACACGTCCCAGATGAGAAAAAGATGAAATTCACAAAGTGCTGCGAGTTAATTTAAATGGCCTTTTGAACGAGCACTTATATCTGATTCCAAGACACAATTTTGGTTGCATTTGAGGTTCTTAAGTAGATGGGTATTAAGAAATAAAAAGTAAACTGTTGAACATATTTAAAACATGTGCAGAAAGACACATTTGGTGCCTTTAAGCAGAGAGATTCAGGACATGTAATTTTTTCTTGTCTGACTTCTAGCAAGACATTCTGAGATTTCTAGAAACTGGTATTATTTACAGGTAATAATCAAACTTCAGTGATAATTTTCCTCACTCCCAAACTGTTATGGGTTTGATAGAATACCTTAGTGTTAACCTGACGGAAAAAACTCATTGAGCATGACTGTTGCATTTGGTATATTGCATTTATCTCTACTTGGCTTTTATGATGAGCTTCCAAAAGAGCTGGGTTTATAATAGCAAAAAAAATAAAAAAGAAAAGGATACTGTAATCAGGTTTATGTTTGCTAAATGGCAGAATTCTAAACGTTGAGAGCTTAATATGATCTGCATTAGCTTTTTACTTCCAGTGAAGGAGAAAAATTAGTATTATAGGAGTACTTGGAGGCTGTTTTCTGCAGATTGAGAATCTGGCAATGCAGCATCTTTGTTATTTGTTGTTATCTAAGAGCCATTTGGTGGACTATTTAATATAGTAGCAATTAAATTTTAGGGGTCAGCATCCTCTGTTGCAACTAATAGATTGATAATAGTCACCTATTTAAGCAGAAGATAAAAAGTCTGCAACCTAGGGGATGAGTCTGAGTCTTCCAGATGATGTGCTGTGGTGGTTGGATTCTGGTTGAAGTTGTGCTCTTGTTCCATTGTTGCTTGTTTCCACCTTATCAATCCAACACTTGAGTTCTGTGGAGACTGACACTGTTGTAAGAATAAAGCTCTCACTAAGTTTTAAGCAGTCAGTAAGTCTCTTTCCATTGTAACTAACTGAGATGATCAAGATTTACATAATCTCACAGTGCTTTTAATATGTGTTTTGGCTCTTTTTTTTTTTTTTTCTTTTCTGCTGTTCACAGGAAGCTCTCTTCAGTGCTCGCTTTAGTCCACCAAGCTGTGGAGTGCAAGTGAACAGATTGTGGTACAAGCCAGTAGAGCAGTTCATTTTGCCAGAGGTATGTGCAGTATCGGAGCTGCCTGCAGTTCTTCTAAGTCAGCTGGAGAGACTGACTGATAGGATTGGTTTTTGCTTGAAGCTGAAAAGGGCAAGTGAAAACCTCTAGAATGTTAGTTGAGGGAATATGCTAAAATCTAGAATTTTTGTTACACCATCTCATTGGCACCAGTACTACTGCAAAAGCTTGAAAAAATACAAATTAGTTAAAAATTATATTAACAAATAGTAGCGATTTCAGAAACCTTTTCAGTTTCTGCATGAAAATTTTTCTTGCTTCAATTCTGTGGCAGGGTTTACCAGAGAGTGGGACACTTGTTTCTTCCTCCTGCTTTTTCAGGCATTGGTACACAAGTTAGGGAGGGGAGGATGGCACAGATTTCTGGGGAACAGCTGGAAAAGATGTTTCTGCTTCTGATGTGTTGGACATAACAGCAAGATATTGTGTGTTACATTTTCAATGGCAGTTGTCGTGGTTGAAGCACTGTAATTGAGAAGTTCTTACTGATGGCAACTGAAATTTGGGTTATTCCTTTTCTGGCAGCACTAGTGAGGAATTTTGTGTTCATTGAACCATGCAAAGAAACAAGAATTGAAACTTCAGGAAGATCTTTAGTCAGGTCTATCTGTAACATACTGGATGGAGTATGTGGTTTTTTAAAGCCTATCAACATCCTACGATAGAAATTGTTGTGGTTTTTTTGTTTTTTTTTTTTTGTTTTTTTTTTTTAAATGGGTGGCCCTCAGAAATTTGGGAGAAGACTGCTTTTTGGACAGTAATGAGTGTTAACATTCATATTTGTCCTGAGAGACAAATCGCTAAGCTCACAAAGCAGGTTCTAAAGTCTGGTGGTTGTTTTTTTGTTGTTGTTGTTTTTTAAATCCTCTTTGGGTTGAGCGTGCAGTCCAAGAATAGTGTTTTGGTATAGGGATATAGAACCATCTTCTGGCTGCTTAGGAAGGAAGGTGGTTAAACACAGAGGAACAGAATATAGGTAGGAAAAAGCCTGATATTGTTACAGTGAAGGTTTAGTGAATGCATGTTGACTCAGAATGAGAATTCTGATTCAGCAGCTCCTGCCAGGCATAAGGAATTGTTGCTGGTGAACCAGTGATCTCTCAGTAGATACGTGAGCTGCCATTTTAGGCTATTCCCCTTCATTTAAATATTCTTCTATTTGACTGAACCCTCGCTGCTATTTCTGTAAATTGTCTTTATGTCTGCATAGTTTTGTATGCAAGAAATTCAGTGTTTTAAGAAAGAATGGAGCAAAAAAAGACTGGAGGGGGAGGAGAGGACATTTGGGGCCGGTTTAATCCCTGAGTTATTCCCCTGACTCTGTAAGAATGAGTGCATTTGGAAACCTGCTCTTCTAAGGGGAAATCTGCAGCTGCTTAATTGGTTTACCATCTTAAACAGTTTTTACTGAATACTATGCAATTTTGTTATGCTGGCAAGAGACCTTTAGAGTGAGCAGACCTCTTGCAGTATTAATGATTCAGGGGGGTTGACTTTTTAAAGAAGAGTATTGGTTACTACTGGTGGTAGTATAACCTGTAAGTCTTTTCCCTGCAAGACTGTGTTCTGAGATACTAAAATTCTAGGCAGTTGTAATTTTGCTATAAATGATTGCATTTTTCCTGAGAGGCAGATGGGAAGTATTTCATTTAGAAAGGGGATATTAGTATTCATATATTTCTTTGTGTGGGCTTCCTTAATCTGATATATGTCATGTGCTGAATGCTTACAGGATAACATGATGTTTCTAATGTAGATTAATAGGGTTTATGCACAGCATGTAGTCTCCTGCGATACTTCGGATGCTGAACCGTGCGAGATGATTCAGAGGAGATAAAACGCCCACATGTTCCTATCTACTTGTTTGAGAGCAGTAAATTTAGTGAACTGTTTAATTGCCACAAGATGGTTTCTGAGACAATATCTATTCTCTGCCTTTCCACCTTCAAGAAGTAATGGGTTGTACAGTCTGCTGAAGAGCTTCATTCATCTTCCAGCTGAAGTGCTGCTCTTTCTGCTCGTCTTGGGGAAAGGGAAGGGAATGCAGCGTTAGAATAAGCACCTGGCAGGCCAGATTGTGAGAGACAGAATCGATCATTCAGCTTTGGAATGACTGAAAGCACAGAAGAGCAGAACCACTAGCAGATAATGAAAACTCACACAGGGGCTCTTACAGCCAAGTCTTAGCAATGCACTTATTTTGTCAAAAAGCATGGGCTGCTTGCATGAAAATGGGACTTCTTGCTATGCATATGCTGTATTACTAATGGGGAGTAGTTGGAGAAACAAAAAGCACAGCACCGTTTAACATGAGGAAAGGAGTTTGCCAGGGCTGCATTATGTCAATACACCTGTTCGGTATTCACTGTAAAGGCCACTGTGCTCTGCCAGACACAAGGCTGGAATTTAAATGGGGAAAAACAGATGATGTAGTCTCAGGTGTGCCGCTAATGTTTTGCTTTAAGCATTTTCAGGCCTCAGCTTTCATTAAGCAGCTTAGAGGAAGAATAGCTGAAGGCAAAAGCCATTAGAAAATTTGCTTACAAGTCTCTCAACCTGGAAAATAATGATAGTTTGCAGCGTTGGGACACCTTGCACTGAGGTTCACTGGTAGTAACTGATTAGGACTTTTAGTACATGTCTGAAGTCAGTATCAGTAATAGTCAGAGGTGAGAATTTTAATGTTTCTGGTCTGAGGAGCGAAAGGACTCTCCGCCTCACTAAACAACATACTAAAGGCTGTGTCGCTAAATAAGGCACAGAAGTGGGACTTACAGCAAAAACCATTGGAATTGGAGATGATACCTACTGCAAATAGAGAAATTGAGCATGTGGATTTTACTGTGCAGGGTGTTGAGGGGTCCTGCCACTAAAAAACGTCTGAGTAGCAGTCGATTTGTTTTGGTAACTGACAGGTAATTTAAAAAGCAATGGGTGAGTATTGAGCATGCAAGTCAGGCTTGAATAAACACTGACTAGCTTCATTATTAGATTATAAACCTGGCATTATACATAATAGATGGGAGACTGCAGTTGTCATTAAATACCGAGGCTGCTGCAGATATTACGACCTACTTCTAGAGGAAAACAAAGGGTTGACCTGAGCTCTAAGCTAGACTTAATGGAGTCAGTAACTGGAGAGTTGCTGGAGAAAGTTTCTGAAGTACAAGGAAGCTAAAATGGGGAAGAGCTGAGGGGTTAGTAGAAGTAAACAGACTCTTTACAGCAAAAGAGATGCATCTACAAATAGTTGAAAGAAGTTATTTCAAGGTCCAAACTAGCTACAAGTGTTTTTCCTATGAAACTGGGAGAAACAAAATATAATGTGCTCATCTAGCAGTCAGGAGTATAATAACCCTACAACTACTCTATACTACCTTGTCATTTTTTAAACTGTAATACTGCACGTATTCTTACCTGTACAACATATGGCTTGTCCATTTGCTGTTCTCAGGGGTCTTCAAGAAAGTCTTATATAAAAGGGGTATAGTTGGACTGTTCGGTGGACTGGTTTTGTGTTGAGATGAGATGCTTTAAATGCAAGAATTTACACACACACACACACATATATAAACCATGGAGTGACATAAATTAAATAGACAGTTAAAACCAGAAAATTTTAAAGATACTCACTTATCTTCTCCTTTCCTTACCAGTCAAGATGTGAGGTCAGAGTTCTGTGACTCTGCTACAGTAGCTCGTGACAGCTTTGCCAGGATGAAGGTGGCTGTATTTTCCTTTGAGTTTTGCTGGTGTCAGGATTGAGTCTCTGATCTCTGGTTTTGGCAGATAACTAAAAAGCAGCACTTATTTCCAAATCTGTTTTAACATATTCTGTTTGTAATACAGGATTTTATAGTTGACTTTAAAAATTCACTTCACTTTAAATGCCATCTTAATGATGTTAGGAAGCCAAAGCCTTTTACACTAGACTTCTGTTAAAAGTTTAACGTTCCTAATATAGAGATTCATGATTAATCTTAAAAGCATGATTATGCATTACTGAGTTTCACAGATGTGTTTCTTTTATGTGTAACTAATTTTTATTGAAGTGTTAGTAAAACTTCATGTTTGTTGTGCATTCAAACTATACGTTATGTGAAGGTGACTATTTTAAAATAAATAAAACCCCCAAACTGTTTGATTTTCATCCTTTGAAGTCTTTGAATACCTGCATAATGGTGTTTTGCTCTCTTACCAGAGTTTTGAAGGTACCATTGTGTGGGAAAGCCAGGATCTTCAGGGTCTTGTTTCAAGAAACCTTCATAAGGTGGTGGTGAACGATGGAGGGGGTGTTTTCAGAGTCATTACAGTGAGTCACCTCACTTTCCCTTCCACTATGTTTTTATTTTACCTATAATGGGTATTTAGCATTTTGCTTTCTTGTGTTTCTCTGTAAATTGTTAATTCAGTTTGGCTACTTGTGTCAGGAGAAGTTTACTTTGCCTGGGAAAAGAACAAAGGCATGTGAAAAATTATGCTAGTAAGTGGCATTTTCTTTTATTTTGAAGCAAGTGAAGCTCATCTGTTGGTTTTGTCAGGTGTGAAGCACTATCAGTATATCAGAGATGGCACAATGTGGGTCAAAAATCCTGTGCTAAAATCCCAGTGGATGGGATTAAACCTGTTTTTTTGCATTTTGGCAGTGTGTCTCTTTTCCTATCAAAATATTGCTTGCTTAAGCATGCTGTGTTGTTGAATTTTAGCCAGAATAGCTTTACATTTTGCTCTCAACTTTGAAACTAGTTTTCCAAAAGTTTCAGTCATACCACTAGTTTTAGGTGAAACTTCAAAAAATGCCACAGAACTTTACAGTTAAAAATCTTAGTGTTAGTCTTTCATTATGCAGGTACCTAAACAGGAGAGCTTTAAATTAATTTAATTCTCAGTTGCCAGAAAACTCCACATCTTAGATTTGTAGGGAAAAACACATCAGTAACAAGAGATGAACTAATTTATTTCTTTCCATAATCTGGCTCTAGCAGGCAGGGGAAGGGTCACTGCCACATGAACTCACAGAAGGTGTGGAGGGAATAGCAGGTGGTTTTATCTACACTATTCAAGGTAAGTCTGCAAAAAGTAGCATCACATTTGATGTTATGATAAAACAGGAACTTTACATTTCTGAGGTAAAATTCATGTGATCTCTATGAACTTGATCACCTTAGGACAAGCAATGAAACCACATCAGGACATTGACATTAGGCATAAAAAAACCCAACAAGAAAATCAGAAAAAAATTAAATTTTTTCTACTAAAACAAAACCTTTGTCATCCATTCCAATTGACTTGCATGTCTTTGTCTTTTTATTAAAAGAAATATCATTTTTATTTAGACTCTTCTCTGTTCTTGTCTTTTGTTACCCAAACCCAAGTTAAAAATGTTATGCAATTAAGTTTTTCCCTTTCGAGTCCTGCTACTGTTAGAAGTAGTGTGCCATGATGTTTAATATTAACTACTGACAAACAGTGACTACCCAACATAGTCCACCCTTGTTGCTATTTTACACCTATTTGGGCAGAATGTTCAGGGGCTCTGTAGGAGTCCTGTCCCATGTCTAAGGTTTCAGCCACAGACCACTGGAGTTGATGTATTCTTACGGTGCATCATAGCCAACATCAGCAGTGACTGAATTTCAGAGTGTAGCGAGGCCTGGCAGATAGAATTGGGTAGTTCTGTTGTCTTGTCATCTGTGTAGGAGTCTAAATTGAGGTCTGCTAAAGCCTTTCCATCCTGTTTGTCAAAAAGTCCTTCAGCACCACAAACTCTCTCCTTACTAAGAAGTTTAGTATTCTTGTAATATTTTTTTAGCTTTTATCTGCAGTCAGTTATGTGATGTGGATCAGCAGGGACCATCTATGCTACATCAGAGCAATGGCAATTTGATTATATTTAACATCAAATTTTTTGTTCGTTTTGGGGTTTATTTTTTTTTTTAGCTTAGGAGCAATTGATGTAACAGTAGCCTTTTTACTCTACCAGTAATAGTAAAGTCCTAGAAAGCTCTTGATACCAAAGAATCCTAAAAAGTTGAATCCTTTTGTTACTGAAAAGGAAGAGAATACTTTTTTTACTTTAAACTTTCTGTGTCAGACCTTATGCAAAAAATATGTTTCTTTGTTGTCCTGCAACTTTTATCATTTTATAGAAATTTGTAAATTGTAGGGATTTTCGTAGCCCCATTGAGTTGAACACTTCTTCAGATTTGTTTTGCCAGTGTACTGTGTACGATCCAAGAGAAACCTGTGAAATAGTATGTAGGTGTACATCTTTGTTTAATGATGGGTGCTGTTTCTTTCAGAAGGTGATGCTCTTTTAAAAAGCCTCCATACTCGACCAGAAAGGTTTACAAGTCATATAAAAAATCTTGAAAAAGAAGATGCTTTGTTGAAGGAAGAAAGCAGTACCTATGATGATATTGTTTTTGTAGATGTTATTGACACTTACAGGAATGTTCCGGCCAAACTGCTGAACTTCTACCGATGGTAAGTTGAAAAGAAAGCACTTTCTCTTAGGAATGTTGCTGTTTGTTGAGCAAGATGATCCAGCATGTTATGTTATCTGACAGGTTCCGTGAAATGGAATCACCTTATGTGATCTGCTTCATCAAGTTGTATTTTGCTCTCACAATTTTGGGGGCGTGTAGTGAGTAAAATAACAGTTCTTGAATGCTGACCCTTGGTGCCTCAGATAAGCATGAGCTGACAAAGCAGGAAGGATGTGAAGCTTGTGTATAGGGGGGACAGAAGGTTGAGAGGAAGAATTTTCATAGGGTATTACATTTTCTGTGGTGAATCTAATAAGTTACTAACTATAATTTGCAATTCTTTCCATTACCCTGAGACAACTGTTTCAATTAATTGATTTGCCATGGACTAAGAAATACAGCTGACAATTTTAGTTGCTTGCAAGATTATGCACTCGTTTAACAGATTTCATGGTTATGAATGTAACGGAAAAACTGGACCATGCCTTCAGTTCTAAAAAGGGAATTTAAATGTGAAGACTTAGATATTTGTGATCATTTCTTACAGGTTAGCAAATTTTTCAAAATTTAGTAAAGAAAGGCTTAAGGGTAACACCTTTCTTGTTACAAGAAATTACCCTTAAAAGCAATGTTTGTTAATCAACTCAGAAATAATCCCTACGAGTTTAAGCTTATTTGATTGTTTTTCAGGTGACAGATATTCAGGTATCTCAGACATTTCAGACATTTGAGATATTTTTTCATGTCTGAAGGGTGCTTTACTGAGGAAGAATAAGTACCAAGTTATTTCCACAGATGTTTCTTACAGCCTTCTACAGTTGTATTGCCCTTAAACTGACTGTCTCATCCTGAAGAGTAGGCTACTGACATCATCAACAGGGATTCACATCCTTCTGAGGTCAATGTTGTTTTTAAGATGGATTCATTAGTAAATCCACCATCTGTCCTGGAGAACAAAACTTCCAAGTTTGTTTTCTTCAGCTTATACATAAATCCATGTTGTAAGATCATCATAGGATGCAGCTGCATCTCCGTTCTGTAGAACAAGTGATCAGCCTTGGTTAATAAGAAAGATGGTTAAAAGTCCAGGGTAGGAAAGACGTTCCTTCCCTATTCCTTCCCCCTCTGCTTCCCAAAAACCTCTTGTGGAGTGTTCTCTTGAGTAACTGTAGTTTGTGGGCTGCAGCTCAGCATCTCATCACTTTTCTTTTTGGCTACAGGACAGTTGAATCGACGAGTTTTGATTTGTTGCTGAAGACAGATGATGACTGTTACATTGATTTGGAGGCTGTCTTTAACAGGATAATGCAGAAAAAGCTGGACAGGCCAAACATTTGGTGGGGGAAGTGAGTTGTGTTTTTTTTAACTTGTATTTAAGGGATACCATGTCTTTAGTGAATGCTTTACTGTTTTAAGTCTGTTTTCCTGTGGGTTCCACTCTCCTGCCTGTGGCAGCTAGTTATAAAAAGCAGGACTTCTGTATGCGTAGAACTTTGGTCTCTGCATACCAAGATTCAATCCTTTACAATAGTTTTCCAGATGTGCCTTTACAATGCATTGAACTTGCAGAATATCTTGCCTATGTGTCTTTGTCATGGTACTTAAGTAAAATAAAAGTATTCCAGCAGTACAGTAAAGCTAAAAGGCAAGTACATGCTAGAATTATAAACATTACTTTTTTTGAAGCTACTGGACTTTTCATGGGCTTGAGGAAATGAAGTAAATGGGAGAATCAAAATTGGCTTTATAGTCTATGCTTTATTTTGAAGTTTATGAAGGACAGGTGTTGCTGCCCATTTTGCTTCTGCCTGAAATGGTAGCTCTGATTCATGAATTCTTGAGTGAAGTTCCCCAGCCTATATTGCACTTGTGAATAACTAGGAGGATCAAAATAGCCCGTTTCTTCCTTTCCATCTATGGAATGCATTGCTATGCTGGTATAACAGCCAATATAGCACAAGTGCACAATGTGTCTTCTTGCTGCCCTCTGCTTGCTGAGGAAGAGCTGGCCTTTACTGCTAAAGTTGTCTTGCTTCACAAATCTGGTACTGACTGTTGCTTACTCATAAGGTGATTTAATAAGGTGTGTGGAAGCGTGTGTGTTGAAGTGTGTGGAATAGCTGGCTGTCTTGTGATGATCTCAAAGATCTGAGTGGTGGGCCTGTGTTCTCTAGCCTGTACGAGTCCTCTGATTTGGAGGTGTCTGCTAAATTTTGTTGGAACTACCTTTACCACAAGGCAAGGCTAATAGGTAAGATAGGTTCACTCTATCAATGTAAAAGGTCAGGAACTTGATGACAAGGTGGAAACCAACTTGCAAAAGGGAAAAGAGTACTATATATAAGCTGCCTGGGCTGCTGTTCCAGCTGATTTAAGTGATAAAAGCTCTTCTGGAGTATGTTCTTGGCTGTAAGATCTGAAGATGTGATACCAAAGAAATTGCCCTCCTTCTCCCTGGAGTCCCTACCTTTATGTTACTGCCTATCACAGGCCTGCTTCTTGGCCAGAGTTTTCTGGTTATGTTCAGCAACTCAAACTGTGTTCTTCAACTAGACCTTATTAAGCTCTCTCTAGTTCAGACAAGTTTCTTGTTTGTTGTCCAATGTTCCTTATAATCTGTTAATACTTAATTCCTGCATTCTTAGAGAAACTTGTCAGAGTTCTTGTGAATTACATAATTATCAACTTACTCTGGCAGAAACCAAGGATCTTGGTGAAACTGGGAAGGGAGTGCTTTGGATTGAGCAGTACATACACGTGCTGTCAGTTAATAGCCCTTTTCTGATGCCACTTCATATTATGTGGTGGTTTTGTTAATTAATTTTAAATCAGCATTTACAAAGCTTATCTAGCTAATGTGGAGCATTTCAGAAGTGCAGGCTGGAAAACCAAATGGTCCAGGTATCCTACCTCAGAACTTTGGCTATTCTGTTCTTTTAAAACTGCTGTCAAGAGATTCGTCACCCTTAGGCGCGAGAGGGGTGTCTGTGACATGCCTGATCATGTCTGCAAATGAGCAAATTTATGATGGGGTAGCATGTACCAAGCTGTTTCTGAAGGAGACTGAATCTTGTATGAATACTGTAAATGAAAAGGCAGTTCACTGAAGCTGGCTTGTCTACTACGCTACGGAAAGCAGTAGGAGTTGAGAGTGGCGCCTTTTCTTGACTTTAATGTGGCCAAAAAAACCCTTTAGGTATTTGAAGCTTTCCATGGAGATATGTTTCATTTGTAATCTGAAGCTCCCCTTTTCCCAGGCTGTAAGACTGTAACATACACTGTTGAGTGTAACGTGCTTCGTGTTCTAGTACCCTATTTCTAGGCCCGCCTTAAAATAGCCATTCAACTGATAATGCTTTCTTCTGGAGACTGAAAAATGAGTTTTGCTGAGTCTTGCTGTAGAAATGGCATGTTAAGGCATCAAGTAATTTTATTAGGTTACTGACAAAAGGAAGTGATAAGTTGTGTTGGGAGAGAAGAGTTGGAGAAAAAGTCATCTTTTCTGTATGTCCATGGAGAACTTTATGTAGGGGCGACATCTTCAAGCATAAATTCTCCAATAGTCACGGTCTTCACGTAAGGCAAGTGTGAGGTGTAGTGAACAATGCAGAAATCACTACAGTTGTATAAAATGACTAGCGAAGCACGCACCCCTCAGTCTGGAGGGAGTTGACCCTTCCTGCTGTGAGCTGCTAGAGTGAAAGACGCCAACTCTAAAGTGAATTCAGGAATCAATGTGCCCGGTATCTGCTCGGTGCTTTAACATGTCAGCTTCAGCTGTGAATGGGTAGAGTCTGATAACAGATCTGCCACTCGACTGTAATTCCTCCCTTACGGGGCTGTTGTCTGAGCTGACAGTTCTTCGTAGCTCACTAAAGCTTTTAGCTGCTTGTGACTGAGTTCAGCAACACTTGAACCCATTCGCAAAAAGTCAGAGAACCTGCTGCATTGACACAGTTACGCCACTTGACTGTGAGTGCACGAAGTACCTGCAAGAGGAGTGTTATGCCAGCCTGGTCCTCAACAGGAAGGGCAGGGTGTTTCTCAGTGCCTGACGCAGGGTCCTTAGTGCTGCAGGGGAGTCAGAGCCAAGAGACCGTGCACAGCGAGCACAGCTGCCTTTCTGCAGCCCTCTAGTAGTACAATCTTACTTAGAGAAGACAACTGCCAGGAAGGTTTTTTTCATAATTCACTGGTGGCAGCCTTTAAACACGTGCTTTGTTTTCCAAATAAAACTCAACAGCTTAGAGATGGTACATAAAAACCCAGTACTTTGCCTTGCTTCCTGGTTTTTAAGCAGTCGCTGGTTTTATCAGGAAAATGGATTGTGTAACATCACTATAACTGCTCACCTGCTGGAGGCACCCGCTTTGTGCCATGTTGATTGACCAAAGGGGGTGGGACACAGATGTGCCCATTCCAGAACACAGGGAAGGACGCTGGCACTTACCTGGATCAAAACTCAGCAGTGGGTGCAGATGTGCTGGAGACCTGACTGTTGATGTTGTTTTTGTTTCTGTTCTGAGAGTTTTCTCTTGTTACCCAAGACTGAGACCAAACAATAGTTAAACTTTTAGCTGTTGTGTTCAATTAGATGTGTGTCCTACAGAAGTACGAGCAGGAACTACTACATTTTACTTCTTTTAATATTATTATCAGTGTTACTTCAGTTGTTAGCAGCATCCATGGGTTTCACAGAGGACTTTGTATACATCTCACATCTAACGTGGTCTTCAGTTTCAGACTAAATTGGGCAGTTGATCGAACTGGGAAATGGCAAGAGCTGGAGTACCCAAGTCCTGCGTATCCAGCCTTTGCTTGTGGGTCCGGCTACGTCATCTCCAAAGACATTGTTCAGTGGCTGGCAAGCAACTCTGAAAGATTAAAGACGTACCAGGTAGTAAAGCGTTGGTTCAGTTTTTCTATCTTAAACTGGTCTGGGGCGTAGCATGTGTACTGGATGAGTTGGAAAGGACATTGCTTAAGTGCTGGTGTTGGGTTCTCCTGGTTAATGCTGGCTTATGGCGGTGCTTTTGGTTACTACACGTAGGGTCTTTTCTAGGTCTAACGCACAGCTGTTTTGGACTGAGAACCTCTGGAGCTGTAATCTTGGTTTTTATACTCTCTCCTTTGAAGAACAATGCATTATCACAGGAAAGCTGGGAGGATTAATTTAACACCTCTAAAATAGTCAAACGGTTTTGTAGTTACTACCTTTTACTGCTGGTACATGATGCAACTTATTGTAGTTGAAAGTCATGCTTTCCTGCTGCTAATATCTGTATTCTTTAATGTGTTGTCTCAGGGTGAAGATGTGAGTATGGGCATCTGGATGGCAGCTGTAGGACCCAAGCGATATCAAGTAAGTCTGAAGAAATTCTCTGATCTTACAGAAAAAGAACATGTTTGTGCTCCAAGTAACATAAAATAGGGGAAATGTTTTTTCTTTAAAAAAAATAAATTGACACAGCCATTGGATTAAAAACCAGAAAAAACTTCTTAAGATGTTTTTTAAAAAAAATAACCAAAACCCCCACAAACCAACTCCCACCCCTCAAGTTCTCTGAATAGGTCTAGCAGATCAGAGAGGGCCACATACCTCTGATTGGTGACTTTTGTGTGGAAAGTTTGTTGCTAGAAACAATGAAAATCTGATTCTTGGAAGTAAAGATTGTTGAAGACTAAAGTCGTTGTAAGAAAAACTATTGAAATGTTTCTCTACTTAACAGGATAGTCTCTGGTTGTGTGAGAAGACATGTGAGAGTGGAATGCTCTCTTCCCCCCAGTATTCTCCACAGGAACTGAGAGAGCTCTGGAGATTAAAGGAACTGTGTGGAGACCCTTGTAGGTGTGAGGAAAGATGACGGACTTACCTTGGAAAGCAGGGTAATTTACAACGATCATGGAAAAGTGTACATTTGGATTCATTCTTGGAACAATAAGGAATATCAAGGTATCTTTTAATGTTGGGTTTCAACTAAAGTATAACAATATTTGCACATCCCTTTTGATAATTACAAGAGGACTGATACTATTCATTTTCTAGAGCATACATGTTGATCTGACAAAAACCAAACTGTTTAAGAGAAACTTCCTTTTTATATAAAATGAAAGACCTACTTGTAATTAATAAATGCACATAAGAATGCCAACTAGCCTGTCTTTTGTAAATTTAAGTACTATTGATTTAACTCAGTATAGAGCTGTACCAGGATCCAGTGGAGAGCTGTGCTCAGCACCAGGGCATCTGGTAGGTCTTGCTCTGCAGCAGGTTCTGTGCTGTCCGAGGGGCTGCAGGGGCTGGGACAGCGAGGGGTTAGGATTTTATGTTTAGCTTGTTTACACCATTGTCATTTTAGATAAAAACAGTATCAAAGTTTGCTTATACCAAATCCTGAAGTACTGCAAACTTGGGCTGATTAGGAAGGATTTCTGACAGTTCAACGTGTTACTAGGTATGAGGGTACACAAATGAAAGTAAAGTAAGATTGAGGAAGAGCACACTAAAGAATGTAAAATAAAAAGCAATGCCTTGCAGTATGCTGAGAACTTATTTATAGTGTGGTATGTTAATGCTGTAGGGTAGAATACAGGTCTGACATGTTTTGACCTTAAATAGCCTAAGGCTGCATAGATACTTATACAATTACTGCTGTTTTACTTTGGTTTGCTTTAAGGTTTTTGGAAGTAGGTGAAAACAAAAAGAGCACGTAGCCTCTTTCAGTGCAGCACTAATTTTGCCCTATTATAAGCAAAGACATCACAACTAAATCACATCCTCGGTTCAGTAAAATAAATTCTCACTGCTGCAGTGGGAAGGTAGTATGAAATCTTGTCAAAAGGCTTAACTTGAGTTTTATTTAATTGAAGCATTTAAGCACTATTTGGTATCTCTCAAGTAAGACAATTTCTCCAAAAGTAAATGCTTTCATGGAGATTGACAATTAAGCTTAGGAGCTGAAAGTATTACTGTATAGCCCTCTGGTGCCCTTCTCCCACAGGAGTGTTGAGGCACAGTCTGTGCTCTCTGTGGGCAGCCTGTAACTCTTCTGCAGTTCCAGCGCTGGCTTCTCCTTCAGTCTACCAAGAGTTCCTTCTCACCACCGTACCAACACACAGTCTCCATTTTCTATTGAGTAAAACTGCAAAGGCTTTAAATCATTGTCTAAGTCAACTTCTTTTCCTTCCAGCTAGAATAAGAAAGGGAAAAAAAACCACCTGATCAGACAAACTGAAATCTGTTCCTGTAAACCAAATATAGATCAGGCAGTCAGGGAGGATCTGCCATATTATAGGAATGAAATTAAGTCCTAAATTACAGCATGAAGACCGCCCTCCTTAATTGAAATCGATTTAATTAGGTAATATTTTAGAACAAGCTATTGACCTTTAGCATATGCAGTATTTTATTGTTGAATTATCCATTTTTAACTCACTTTAGAACTTTCATAGGACAGTTTCAGTTCTGAACCAGGAATTTTAAGTAGGCGATACAGCAATCCTTTGACCCTCTGAATAGTCATAGACTCTGTCAAGGGGAAAGAAAGAAAAGTTATTAGAAAAATGCTGCTACTACTGAGCTGTAGCCAAGTACCAGTGTTTCAACTATATTTGCTTATAGCAACAGTGAAAGGCTGTATTGCTGCTTCAGTTCTAACACTGCAATAATGTCTTTTGTACCTGAAACCATAACTGCTAATATCAAATTGACTCTGGTGGATGGGACAGCATGTGCTACTAGGGTTGAAGCTCTTCGATCCCCTAGACCAAATTAAAGTGTTACGGCTTCATAATTTACCTTTTTTGAGTTTGTATTTATTACTTGCTAAACTAAGTGACCTTTGGGACACACACCAGTCAGGTTCTAACTACTTGCATCTGGCGACTGTTCCTTGAAGTTTTTGTAACCAGAAATTGGCTTTCCTGGCACAAATAAATGAATGTCACTGTGGAAATAGTGCCATTCTTAGAAATGGTATTACATTAATTAGTCCCAAACCAACTGCCAGCAGAGTTGTAGAGTGGTTTATATTATGAAGTCAGTTACATGAAGAGATATTTTTTATAATGGGTCTTGAATGAATAAAATGTAGTTTGTTCCAGAGGTGACTCCGGTGTTTGCAATAGATATACTCAATATTTTGGTTGAACTTTCACTTCTTTTGAAGCTTTATCTAAAGGCACAGCAATAGTGAGTTATTCCTGTAATACCACACATTGTACTTAGACAAATATTTTTCTATCAATCAAACATTTTTGTAAAAGCTGTATCTATCTGATTTTATGCAACTTGTGATAATAAATGTGATTTTTATTTTAGAATAAAGCTTGAGTGAGTCTTTTCTCTCAGACTCCATTCTGACACATCTTTCCAAAACACCAGTTTGCTTTAGAACAAAGTCTCCCTACGGGCACTGAAACTTCAAAAGACAAATTTGATACAAGACAGAATTAGGTATTTGACTAGTATTAGACACTAGACCTCAATATCTAGAACTGCAGATATTGAGGAGCTCTTGTACTTGGCTCTTACAACTTCATGTTCTTGTTATTTGGTTAACACATCCACCAGATCTCATACCAGTTAATTAGCCTTTGATCGCCTCAGACACATTAATCATGAAACCAGCAGCAGAATCATATGACAAACATCACCTTTTAATCTTCAAGCTGGACTGAAAGTAAATATGAAGCTCAGAAAAATGACTTTTTCAAACAATTTTTACCTTACAGTCTTCAGGGGAGAATCTTCTGGAGCTGACAAACCAGAGGTAACTGCCATTCTTTAATACAGTTATTTGAAAAGGAGCTACAAACCAACTGCTTAAACACAAGCCAAGACTTCTTACCTGGTAGCTTTTTCTCTACTGGCTTCTGTTCAGGGTTCTCAGGACATTTAATTGTTAAAGCTTAAGGAAGAAGGGTGAGGCATTAATAAATGAACAAACATGATATCTGTTTTTATCACAAATATTTTCCCCCAGCTCAGCCTGATCTAAAAAAGTTTGGATGATAGCCTGTATCTGTGCAGTTAAGATAGTATTTAGTCATTCTCTACAAAATTAAAAGTAATTTTATTAAAATAATCATGTTTTTATTCATCTTTAGTAAAATATTAAAACTGACTCCCTAATACTTAACACGTTAGGGAAATACTCCTTTTGACTAAACATTTCTTGATTTCTAGTTTTTAAAATAACCTACAGTAGAATGAAAACTGCTTACAACAGTTTAAAGCAGGTTTTTGATCCTCAATGGCTCAAAATCCCCAGACAAGCACATTTTAAGGAAGCTATTAGCCTAATTCTTACCGAGATTAAGAGACTCATCCTTAAAAAAGGTTTTTATTATGTCTAGCCAGCTAGATTCTTTGTTCTAGTTAGTCTTCTGCCTAAATGTATTACAATGTAATGCCTTAAAATACTATTTTGCACATGGAGTAATAAAAGGTTCAGTTCTTCTACCAACTGGGAAAAAATCAGCTGTAAGTCTGGGCTGTAACTCTGTAACCTACTTTAATATCTAGACAGCCCCAAACACCAAAGCTACCCATATTTGCCTTGACTGTCTCAAAGTTAAGAAGCTATTAAAAAAAAATAAAAACCAGAAATCAGTGCAGCTGTTAAGGTTAAAAATCTCAAGTGTCTTCTGTAGAGAAGCCATTCACAGTGTCAGAATAGAGTATTGATTACCTCTTTTCTCCATTAAGTCTTAATTAAGAAAATCATTCGGCTTGGCTTGAGGAGGGGAAAGAGTACACAGAAGCAGGTATCTAGTCAAGCTCACTAAGACACACAGTTCGGAGACACAGAATTACAAACTGGGAGTCTGTGATGTCTCAAAGGCTTTGCAACCTTTTGTTCTCCAGAAACACCCAGGAAACACTAAGCTTGTAAAATATTTTAAATGTAAAAAGAACAATTTTGACCATTTCTGGCTTCTTACTCAGAAGCTGATTTTTCAAAGTCAAAGGCTGTCGTCCCTTCAGTTCTCCTTCTTCAGGTGCACCATATTCTGCGGAAGGGAAGAAAGGGCATGTAGATGTGAACTTTCAAAGACTAAAACTCACCATCAGTCCTAAGAGCACGGTGGTGTTGGATGAGGCACAAGGCTCTGCCTCAGCTCCCTGGGCAGCGAGGACACCGGGGGCAGAAAGCAGTAGGCTCCTGCATCACTAAGTGCTGCAGACATGAGCCTTGATCAACTGCTACAGCGTTCTGGAGGGCGCACAGGCACGTGGGAAGAGGTGGAGTAGTTGACAGGCACATGGAGGTGCTGCTTAGCATTCCCACTTTAAAAAAGCCCCAGTTGCAGATGCTCACAGGTGCCATCCCTGGGGCAGCAGTGCCCAGAAGGGTGCAGTCCTATGGGGCTGCCCCGCAGAAGCAAAAGCCATTTGCATGCAGGGCTGCCAACGGGTGGGCTTTCCTAAGGCATGGAAAAAGCAGCATGGGGGAGGGAAACTGAAGAGAGCCTGGACCAGTGCTGCCACAATGCCAGCAGTGAGGAAATACTAATTTTACTGTGCTTGTACTTACTAAGACAAAGCGATGGGTATCTGGGATGGGCAGCAAGAAATTCTTCACTTGGTTTGTTTTTCTCTGGGTTGCAATTCCCCCCAGCTGCTAACCAGTCATTTCCAAATATTTTGCGATAATCAAGTTCTGCTCCTTTTCTTTCAGCAGGAAGGATCTGTACTGACACAGAAATGGTACATAATGTAATTATACAACTTTCCAGAGAAGAAAATCTAATTAATGACACTGACTCCTTGCTCTTAGTTCACTGTGTTTTAATGCTGCTAAGAATCTTACAAGCCCTATCTCCATGTACTGACTGCTCCATAAATTAATATCTAAGCAAAGCCATTACTGTATATGATGACATGAGACTGGGGTTTTTTTGTAGGTACGGAACAGATGCTGCTTCTGCTCTATTTTATGATAAACAGAAGCTTGATTTGATTTAGATAACACTATTTTCCTATTAGAGAAGGCAAATGCCTGTATCGCTGTCACTGAAACAGATTCAACTACGCTGCTTTTTCTTTTTTTTTTGGCCAGAGTATGTTTTTTGTTACCAGTCCTGCAACTTCAGCACGCCTTGGGCACCATTCCTCCATCTTGTCCTCATTCCCACTGAGTTCACAGCCTTCACAAAGAGGGCAGGATATTGTCACCCTACTGAGTCCCCACTGACTAGGTAATGCAATAGCCAGGACTTTACTTTTCCTGCACCCAAACCAACAGGAATCTTAAAAGAAACCGAAAAAAAATTCTCAAATAATGACGATCATTTTCCCCAGATTCATGCAATTTTTTGAAATATCACGTACCTCAGACTTGTTCAAAACCTCTAAACTTCCAATTTTAGCAATAATTAGCTGTCTCAGGGTCTCTGGGTTCTTCTCTGTGTCCATGACGGGGTTATTGTGACACTGCAGTGACCGCAAACTTGGCAGTTTATCAAGTTCATTGATAGATGACCACTGAAATGGAAGGGAACAGTCTTTTGAGGAAATATAAAATACAGTTCGTTTCAGACCACTACACAGTGAGATTGGCTTTTCCTGTAAAAAGACTGTGACTGAAACTATTCTTCCAGACAGCAGAACCAGGTACTTTCCCCCTGGCCATCTAGCTGAGGAAAAACTGTGTTACATTTAAGTAAGTAAAAAAACCCAAACAAACCCAAAAAACCCCTCAGGAACTACTCAGCATTTTGGGCCATTCTGCAAGAGGAATTATGGGGTAGTAGGGGGATATGACTTGCTACCTTAAACATGTTGAACCGAGAGGTTAAGAAATGGTTTTAAATTTTTAAATTATGCCTCTGTGTTGATCGGAGTATTCAATAGTTGCCTCCGGAGCTTACATATACAATAAAAGAAATTTTTAAAAAGCATATTGCAAGTTACTCTTAAACAAAGATACACATCTTTACAAAATGTGAAACTATCACAGTTAACCTACCTCTGATATTTTATTGCCATTTATTGCAAGGCGTTTTAGCGAAGGAAACATTTTAGTCTTGCATCCTAAGAAAAAGAGTAAGTACACAAGAGAATAATGAAAACCTTAAATAAAAAGAATGATAAAGCTATAAATAAATTACTTTTACATACCAAATCCAGCATCAGGAAAGTTTATAGAAGATATTCCAGTGTTTCTAAGTATTAGCTGTTCTAATCTGAAATTTAATAGATACAATAATTACTGTACATGGCACAGGGAAGTTTTTTTTAAAGAAATACTACCTCAGTTTTTTTAAAAACAAAAATCTAATATCTAATAAACTTCAGACATGATGCATTATCGCTGACAAATGAGCAGCAGCTTCACAGACAGTACCCAGACTTCAGCAGAGTGCTCAGAGAACAAATTTTTCAGAGAATAAGTGCAGTAAGTTCAAGCTTTCAAAATGGCTACTGGATTTAAATGGTGTGATTTTTCCAAATGACTTTTTAAAATAGGCTATGGCTATTTAAAATTGTGGCTGCTACTCTAGTGTACAGTGCAAGACAATAATTCTGCAAATTAGCAAAACTATTGTATTAGTCTCACAACTTTCCAGTCACTGTAACTGAAGCGCTTAAAGAACACACATCTCCTTTCCCTGGATGGCAGCCCCAAAGTCAGGAGTCATAGTTCAGGCCTGGAATTACCATAAAGATACCACAGTAAACCAGAAGAACTCGTGTAAGGGGCTTCACCACAGATGTTCTTTTGAGAAATGGGAATACATTGACCCAATGCAGTATGGGAAGTATACAGCTTGGGTTTGGCCTTTTTTGTTTGGTTGGTGGTTTTTTGTTCATTTTTGGTGGTGGTGGGTTGGTGGCTGTGATGCTAGTGAGGAACCTGCATTACACTGTCATGGTCAGAAAACTGTTCCTAAGAAATGAGTTACATAGCTCCTTTGCTTTGCCACTCCACACAAACTCCACAGTCCTGTCATCTTGGACAAAACCCTGAACACTAATACATAAAGAACTTAGTAATGTGATAAATCACTTTAACTGCATAAGTATATAATGAAAATCTAATAATGTACAGCTTAAGAATGCGTTGCTATACAACAAAAATAAGATTATATTAAAATAGCTCAATTAAATAATTCAGTTAACTCTCCTCAAGAGGACAAAATGCCTCTATTTCAAAATCTCACAAATCTTCCACACAATACCAATACTATCATTTTTTAGTCAGCAAGGACTAGGGAGATAGAGATCCAGGACAAAGAATTCCCAACAAATTTGTTTAACAGCTACCTGGGGAGATGTGCTATTAGATGCAGCTGATTTCCATCCAGTAACTGGTTGTCTGAAAGGTCTAACAGCTTCAGGGTCTGCAGGACATTATCCGGCCTGCCATGTTGGGGAAAAACAAACACAGACACAAAACATTTGAAGTTACTTGTTAATGAAAACACTAGTTCTCTAAGAATATAGCATGCAAATAATTGTGCATATTTGTAGATGTTTTGAAGCACAGCACCTGAAGTTTGCATCATTTATTTTACAATTATCTCATGGTGATGTAAATATTACAGGACTGCTATATAACTTTGCAGGGCATCAGTCACAAAGGACCGACGAGTTACTCACCTTTCCAAAACTGTAATATTATTAGAAGTAAGGTACAATTCTTCAAGTGCTGGCCATCCTGGAGCACAATGAAGAACCTACGAGCAAAACTTTATATAATATAAAAAAAGTTGGGGAAAATTATTCCAGAAATTATACTTTATACAGATTTCCTCAGAATAAGCCATAGCTCCCCAAAACAGAGAAACAAGTATTATGGATTGCCTGGCCCTCCCTTTCTTCCAGATGGTTCTTTCCTGTGTCTGGATCTATCAGCACAGATGACATCAAAGGGGTTCTGCACAGTGACAGGACTTACAGATCCCAGCTTGAGGCTGGCAACTGCCCGACCTAAGACTGTGTGACCTGGAAACTGAGTTTGTTTCACTCTGTAGGGTTGAAGTGATCGGATTTTCCCTACAATGAGGTGAGGAAATGGCAGGATATACTCGACTGCTAAGGTTCTGGAACTTCTGCCCATCTCATTATGTCTGACAGACTTTTAAAATGTCTTAATTTATCAGAGCTTGAAGGCTTCTTTGTCATGGGACTGTGCCAGAACATGAAATCACTAAAAACCAAGAATTGCATTAAGTCAGCACGTATCCTGAAGATTTCAAGTACTCTAAAGAAAACAAATTAGTTGAAAAAGGCTACATATTTTTTGTATTTATGTATTTGTTTGAAATCCCGTGTCCTGAAATTACATTAAAATTACTATTTTACTTAATACAGATTTATTTTTGCAACCTTCTACAGCAGATAACACAGCTTTTAAAAATAAACACTTATTACAAAGTGACAGAAATTGCTGTCATAAATCCCAGCTTTGTATGCAATTGTGACAGTGTCAAAAATTTTGCAGTTCTAGCAAAAGGAGTTCCATAAGCACTGAACTGACTGGATTTCTACATATTTGTGCCTGTGAGTCACAAATTATTTTTATTTGCTGCGGTTTCTCTTGTATGTATTCTCCAGAGTCAAGCTAAGCGTGAGCTCTTCCTGACACTCGTTCCTTGGTTAGGAAACTTAGGGGGGCTCTTTCCTCCATCTAATTCCTTTTTTCTTGGGCCTTGTAGATAATACATTATTTTTAAAGCCCCATCTCTTTTCAAAATGCGTTTGAAATTGGCCAGGAGGTTCAAAGTTTTTGAGATGCAGGAGCACAGACATACACACGCACAGCGTAATGGCTTAGTGCTTGTTTTTACGGGAGGTTACAAAGGTTACAAAGCAGTAACGTTCAGAGATCTGGACAATCAAATTTATAGAAATTGTCTAGGTTGGAAGGGACCTTTCATTGTGTCGAACCTAACACCGCCAAAACCACTTCAAAACCACATCCCTCAGCACCACATCTACACATCTTTTAAATACCTTCAGGGATGGTGACTCAACCACTTCCCTGGGCAGCCTGTTCCAATGCCTGATAATCCTTTCTGTGAAGAAATTTTTCCTAATATTCAATCTAAACCTCCCCTGGTACAAGTTGAGGCCATTTCCTCTTGTCTTATCACTTGTTACTTGCTACAATTCAATCAGTTATGTATATACCTAACCAGTTGTCCTATAAATGTCCATTATCCTAGGCACCAAAAAGCCTCCTTTCGTCAACATTCTGTTACAGCCGTATGAAGTTATACAGCTGGATGCATATATAACTGTTTCATTATATATACAATACCAAATATTAACACAGATCACTTCAAGTAGTGGCGTATGATTTGGGACTCAACTGCTTCACACCCAAAAATATGAAACATGATCCAGCTGCCATATCCGTAACACATGTAAACTTACAAACTCACGTATAACTTTTCCCACTCCAGAGCAAGAGTCAGAAACAACAATACTTTATCTCTTTACTTTGGATAGTGTTTCTCTACGTCAACAAGACAGACCAAAATAGTTCATCAACTAGTGATGAGGAAGCATGAAGAGAAACCTGCAGAGTCAAGAGAAATTAGGTGCACGTTCACCAGAGAGCCTCTGGGGGATTCCACTACAAAAGCCCTGTGTTGTGATGGACGGAACAGAAAAACTGCACAAAACTGAAGCATCAGAAGACTTTTCAATAGACTGACCAAATGACTAGAAAATTGCCAAAACCAAAGGATAGTCACAAAACAGTTCTAAGAAATTCAAATTGCTAAATTTTAGCTATTGCTTAAAACAGCTTCCATACAGAAAGAAAAATTCACAGATCTGACACTCTGACACCAAACTAACACTCAGGAAGGACCGAGGGCTTGTTGTGGATAGCTAGTGGGGAGGTGGTGATGAATTGCCAGTGGAATAGCCACAGCTGGTAAAAAAAAAAAAAAAGTGGAAATCCAAGACCTACAGCAAAAGAAATGACAACAAGAAACAACTGTCACCACCAAAGTCCCTATGTTTTCATTGTTCCTATGAATGTTCCTACGTGTTCATTGTTCCTGTCACATGTTCCTATGTTTTCATTTTCTTTAGTCCAAGAAGCAAATAAAATACATGGGAAAGGCAAAAAGAAGCTTAACATGAATCGTCAAAGCTACAAAACAGAGAAGAGCTGTTATCAGTTGCTTTCATATAAAATATTGGGATTTATTGAATGAAATTATCAGGCAGCAAAATTAAAACCACAAAGGGTATTTTTCACATACAGCACATATGATGTGCATATCAAAATTTTCAAATGGGTTCTTAATACCGTTAGATAAACCACGAAACAAAAAATCCACAAAAATTAATTAAATACAGATATATAGTCTCCAGCTCAGGAAGCTGCAGAATTCTAGATTACGTTATAACAAGCTCTTAGCATATACTTGTCTTTTGCCTAGAATTTTTCCCAAATACTTGCTACTTGCTAGTGTCAGAAACATGATCCTTCACACCTCTGCTCTAACCTAGATTTTAATTTCACCCTGTATAATAGTAGATTATTTAATAAATATGAAATCTTAGCTTGGAAACAGAATGATAAATATAACATTATGATCTAAATGCTGAATAAGAAAAAAATGTTTTTGGAGCCATAAATATGAATTCATTTCTCCCAAATGCATTAATTCAATTTCTAAGTCAATGCTTTCTAACTGCAAGATATTTTACAGGACATGTTTCCCCCCTCAAAGGGCTTTATCGTGAGTTGGTAATTTACAAATGTAGATGAAGTAATGTTTCTTATTAGACTCCTGTGCCAATGTACTTCTTACATTATGTAAGAATTGCATTAGTTACTACATAACTAATACAATTATGCCACTGCACCTTTTCTAAGGATGATTACATTTCAGTTGAATAATACAATGCATAGAGGTTTATTGTGCTTTCCTTGCCTCATAAACCTAACAATATAAATAAAAACAAACCAAGAAAAGTTATTACCTCTACCCATGTTATCTCAGTTTGATTAAGTGCCAGAATCCTCAGTTTTGAAAATACACTGGATGCAGAAGTTGATGTAGATGGAAATGTCATTTTGTTTTCACTGTGTAAAAAGAATAATTATTAGCATAATGAATAACTACATTTATTTAAGTGACTAATTTGGAATTATGCATTAAAGACAAAAACAATTTAAATAGTCAAAAGACAAAAACAATTTAAATAGTCACTGCCAAGGTGTCATGCATTTCAAAATATTATAAAATATCCTTCTAGTTATATTCAAATGTACTCTTTCCTCATTTAATTTCCTACTTCATGAATGCATAGTTATTCATCTGTGGCCTCCTTCCTCCCTTTTCCTTCCCTAAGCTTTGAATATGAAAAGAATGATTTTCATTAATATTAAATGAAACCAAGTCAGATTTTGGGCTTAAACTCCTTAGTGTCGATTGAAAATAAAGAGCCTACGTGACTATCCAGACTCCAGTAGAAAAAGGATGTAAAGTACACTCTCAGCAGCACAATATCACTATAAAATAGTTAAAGGATTCTCAGATCTGCAATCTTTAATTTAGTTTTTATTACTCATCCCCAAACAATTTTTTTTATTTCTTCCTAAGGTCTGATCTATCTGCATATTATGGTAAAAATCTCTCAGTGTAATTATACCTACATATTTACAGGTTAAATTTCCCCATTTAAACAAGCTCTTAGAGAGTGACGGAAGCCTAATCAGTTTTATTCCTTTTCCAACCTTCCTTGCACAAAAGATTCAGTAACTGCTGAATTATCAATTATCTGCTAATGCCTTTCTTTTTTAAAGTAAACAGAAGGTCAAAATAATAAAAACAAATCCAGACTATTTCTTCATAAGTATCAGATTACAGCTTCAATCCCATTTTGCTTTTCAATTTTATCACAAATAACTTCTGAAAACCCGTCAGTCTAGACTACACTTTTCAACAAAGAAAAACTGAAAAAAAAAATTATTCTGGGTCAATTAAAATAAATTCTCTGTACTCTCATGCATGCTGATAATAGATAATGACAACATATGCTCTAGGCAAAGTTAGATTTACAAATAGCACCCAGGTTGCAAACAGCTGTTCAGTACTAAATATTAGAGAAAATAGAACACCTACAACTATTTAAAAAACACATTTTTGTCACAGTAATTAGAAGAACAAATACAAAAACTGGGGTCACTTTTTTATTAAATTAATTTGGTATACATTTCAATATAGCTTACATCAATTGTTGTACAGTACACACAATGTGACCACAATGAAGGCTTTGGAAGCTGATACTCTCAACATAGGTCTCCAAATAAACTTTTCAAAATAAAAGAGTTGGATTTTGAGTTTCTGCCTTCAGTCCTATTTCCCTGCTGTCATCTTCAATGACTAGTATGACCTCCAAAACAGCAGAACAACTCTGCTTAAAGAGTCAGCAGTCAAAGTGTTAATCTTGACAATAGAACAAACTTCCTTAAGTTGTAGCTCTAACATTAACCTCTTAAAATCAGTGGTTTAGGCTGCTACCTATTTACAAAGTTTAATCCATTGTGTTAGTTCACACAAGAAAATTATTCTGGCATGTGCTAGCTACAGTGTAGAGGTGTGCATTAGAAATGTTCTTTAGTTTTGAATTATTTTGTGAATTCTTTCTTGATTTGATGGAATTGCAGCTTTATTTAACCACATCCTCCCTCCTTTTCCAGTGTCATCACTGTACAATAGATCTTTCCCTAGATCTGTCACCACGATCCACAATTCTTATCAGCAACATTTCAGTACAGGAATAGAATGGGTCTTGGGATACTTAAGGTTTAGTTAAAGCATTATGGATATTTTTGTTTGACGTCAAGACACTGTTGGCAAAGCACAATTCTAAAACAAAAGTGGGCTCCTAAATAAAGACTTTCCTGGGCAGTCAGAATATATCAACAATAATGAAAACCAGAGATAAAGTCTTAAGACACCTGGAATGATTTTAAAAGAAAATGAAAATATATTTACTTTATAGTTTTTCTATGTAGAAAAAAATTTCTGAACTCATGAGACAGATCTGCAAACCCAGAAGGCAAACAGCTACTGCTAAACCTAACTAAAAAATGCTAAGTGAAATTTTTAAGTGATAAGGATGTGTCACTACTGCTTTCACAGATAGCACGCAAGCTCCTGCAGCAAAGCCACTTCAAGGTCTTGGCTTCTTCCGAGGGGTCTGTCTGCCAGTGGAGTCCCCACACCCTGCTGGTGCCATGCAGTCCCTAAGCACAAGTACCCCGGGTCTGACCTGCTGCACATGCACATGGCAAAATTGGCTACGTCTGCTGTGAAGCTGGTCTCCCTGCTGCAAACCAGACACCGCGCAATGCGGATGCACACACATCTTAAGTCGGTTCTGCCTTGGGGCAAACTAAGCTTCAAAATCAAGAGAGTTAATTGTATTAGACATCACAGGGCATCTTACCACGCTGTAAAGTTTCTATACTCCCTGTTTCCTTATTTCTATGAAAGTACTCTGAAGAATTTGGTTTTTTTACCTTTGGTCTAACTGCTTAAAAAAGTCTACAGCACCCTGTATAAATCTGTAATGCATTTTAATTCAGTCTCCCTAGCCAACAAACCCATTTGCATAAAAATGGTGAAATCTGTTATGTAGAACACATTGACAAATGCCTAAATTTGTAAATGTTTAATGGCTGAAATCTGTATTCTGTTTTTCAAACGACTGTGATTTTTTTTTAAATTTTACAAAACTCCAGTCAACATTCATCTGTCCCAAGCACTTCTCCAGAATTTAGCTTTACATAGATGCAAAGCACCAATGGTTCTACTCTTTCCTTGAAAAGGGATGACGGAAAAATGTAGCACATACATGAGCTGCTTAAGGACAAGATTTAAAAAAAAAAAAAGTATTAAAAAACTTAGCTCCCATTAAAATGAGTATTAAGGCATCCAGTTACCTTTAGAAAGCTGACCCAGTATCTAAAAGAGCCTCTTCTTTTTTGTCCCTACCCCAAAGGAACAGAAACCCAAATATGAATGTTTATACCTGATATTAAGTGTTTCCAGATTTTGAACTTGAGAAGCAATAGCTGTTACTGTGTCCCAAGATGATAACAGATTTTTTGATAGATTTATATGCCTGATATCTGAAATTTCACGTTAAGAAAAAGAAACATCCTGAATCTGAATTTCCTTTATTAGAAATTAGAATTAGGGTTTGGTTTTGAACTAAATAAAGAGAAATAGATTACACTAAGAGATACTACTGCTCAGTTACAGCAAATTTTACTTTGATTTGTGGTATAGAAATGGCTTATAGTTTTATAAAAGATCTTAACTTCACAAATCCTTAAATGAATTGATTTCTGTATTGACAGGAACTCTCATCTGCCCTTATAATGAACAAATAATACCTGCTTTGTATTTCCATAACATCACTATAACATGCAGTATATTGAATACATTATTTATTATATATTGGAAACCTCTGGTGCCTACAGAACATATCAATTGTATTTTTATGGGGTTATCTATTCGAGAATTAAATTTAAAAAAACCCCAACATTGCTGGAGCCCTCTGAAATTGCAGTCACAGTAGCAATGTATGACAATATTTCTATTTTTATCCACAATTTGCACTGCCTCTCAAAAATTGCAGACGTCTACTTTCCAACCCTGTAAATACTTCATTAAGCTTCTAAATATAAATGGCAGTTTTAAAAATATTTAAAATAAAAGGATACAAAGATCATTCATTGAAGTGAACACTTGGAATGCTACAACATGTAGTTTATTTGCGGTATCATGTCATATAGCAAAAAAGGATACTAGCACATGTTCTGCTGATTTCCTCCTTCTGACCAGCGTGGCTCACTGCACACTCACGCACTGAGATATCTACCAGTTGATTCAGTCGGCTAAATGAGAAAGAACATTCTGTTAAGTAATCTTCAAACAGAAATAGATATTTTATATAAATACCTGGCTGTTACAATTAAATAATACCTCTTCATACATATCATCTCCTTTAGAATTAGCAATGTGCACATTGTTACACTGCAGTGTCTTTCCTGCTCAAAACCAGACATTTCTGCTCCATTTTTTGCCTTTACACTGCTACTACAAAATAGGTCTGGTTGAACCACAACCCTCACCCTCCTCAAAAACATAACCAACTCTCATCCAACCAAAAAAAGAGTGGTAAAACAGACAAAATATAGCTCTGCAAATTGGAACTCAATTAGAGGTTCCAAGTTAAACATGTTTCTTGTAATACTTTTTGCAAGAGGTTCCAAGTTACTTGGTCATTCTGTGTATAACTTATCAAAAAAGACAAAGAGTATTTTTGACTGCTTAGTACCTTCTGGGAGACAAAGGGAGAATAGCTGTGGAACACCAGCTCAGGAGGAGACTGCCACCTACTGAACTGATACCTCTCTACTGCTGGAGGTTATTAAAACTCCAATCTATTACACTTGATTAAGTTTCTTTCTTTCTTTCCTTCTTACTCTTCCAGATAAGTGAACATGACATAAAGTGATAGAAAGACTTCTTCACTAGCAGTACAGTGATGTTCTGCTTTCCCTCTCTTGGTTACAAAGTCACTACTGATATGAGTAAATAAGGATGAAATTAAATACCGTACAATACTAAGAAAAGCTACAAATATATCTATTTAAAAAGGACCATGCATGTGTATAATGATTGCCAATATCATGATAATTTATCCCAATCGTTCCTTCCCAAATATCATCACCTCCTACTTTATGAAATCAAAATTAATATTGTAAGCACATAATCTCACTTCCTATCCATAAACCAGGTAAATTATGAAGTCACAATTTCTTGTCTCTTCCACCATAGTGTAGTTTGGCTGAGAGTTATGACAATATTATATGTGAGACAGTCAGCTTCCTTTCCTTACAGTCGAACTACTACTTGACTAATGAACCACTAAAAGTGTTTCTTAAGATTTTCATATATTACACTTACCTTTGTTGTTCTGCAATAGAATCCATGCCAACAAATTCCACAGTCTTCTTTCCAAATACTAACGTATTCTCTGACCCGTGTTGAACACCTTGCTCATCACTCAATCCATACCGATTCTTTACTGCAGTAAGAAAATCTACTCCAAAATTTGCTTTGTTTGGCCGGATAAACGATCCTCCTTTAGGATGCCTAGAACAGAGCAGCCAGGAAGAGGTGAAATGTGAGAAGTTATCATAAGAATCATTCTTAAGATTCTATATGATAGAAGAGACTATATGATAGTCTTAAATATATATACTCTTTGAGACTATATGATAGTCTCAAATATAGTGAGAACAGTGAGACTGGTCTCAGTGAGACCAGGTAAGACTTGCACAGTATCTTTGATAGCATTTGACCAAGTTCACATTGTGAGATGCTATGAGGATCTCCAAATGTACTTACACATCGAAATCACAATGTCAGTGCAATTATTAGAAATAACTGCTCTGTTGTTTCCAAAGTCATTATGAATTCAGTTCTTCCAAAAAATTACATTTCAACCTATGGATAGACATAAAGTTACCTAAATCATACAACAAATGTGTCTGGAGTCTTACCACAGCCTAAAGCCCATAGCAATACTCAGACTTGTCATTACCTCATTATATTTGACTAGAATAATTCATTTGTAATTCTAAGAGAATGCAGCCTTGTCCTTCCATCCACACAAATGACACAAAATGTAAATTGCACCACTTGTACAACTCTTATACAAACTCAAACTCTTAAAAATTCTGATACTAGGTCGGTAACAATTTTGAAAGCTGAATATTCAACAGACTTATCCAGCTAATGTGTGTCCTATGAAGCTTCTTAGTTCTTCTTACGCACTGAAAAAACTTTATGGCATGACAATTTCTTGCCACGTAATTGCTTTGACAATTTCTATCAGAGTTAGCAAGGAAACACAGTACCTAGGAAGAACTGGCAGAGACAAGTTGTGGGAATGGCGTTACAGAGCAGATGGAGGATCTGACAGGAGGATGAGCCAGAAAACAGCAGGAAGAAAATTGGTAGTTACGATTACCTATCTACCTTCCAGCTGAGAAGAGTACAGGCTTTGGTTGGAAAGCACCCAGGAGGAAGAAATCACTTATGTAAATAAAACTCCTCTTTTCAAAACAGCATGTAAACATCAAGGGCCTAATTAACAAACCATAATACAAACCACTAATGCTAGAGTTCAAAATTCTCTCAGAAAAATGGAAAATAGAGAGCCTGAATTCTCCTACCTATTACAAGTAGATGGAATAGTTTGGGCACCATATATTCATAGTTTTATTTAAAAAATCAGTACTGGAAATTTCCTATGTCAGTTCTGTTCATTAACATTTCTAATACGCATTTAAGTACTCTCATAGCCTAAAGAAGGAGCTGGGTAGAAACCAGGTATTATTTATTTACATTGAAAATAAGTCTAAAACTAAGTTTAGAGCACAATGATTACAAAACAAGCAGGAAGGAATGCTCTCACAGAATGTAAATCCAGTGTGTATTTTCATGGTCAGTAAGCATTTTCAACCATCTGCATTTTTAATCCAGTAACCGTAAGTATTGTCTTCCATTCATCTGAAGTTCTTCGTAGCTTGCAAACATTTGGGTAATTTAAATGTAATACTTCCTTAAATGTAAAAATTATATGACTTCTTTAACATCACTTCTTAAAACAGTAAATGACGTTTTCACTATCTTAAGTGTAACATCTCTTACCCATGAAGTGTATCACTTTTGCATTTAATTAAGTGAAACAGCTTCATACATGGCAGACAGTGCAGGATTTTACTTTGGGCTCTGGAAAGAAGACTCTTGTTTATCTGTAATTCACCGTAGGTCCTGCCATATATTTATTCCGATATTTCCCTATCATCTTGATTCTCCCCATTTTGTCATCGCCATCCCTCTGCACTCAACAGTTCTGCTACTTTTCTTCCTCTGCTCTCCCCAAACCTCTCATCAGAGCTAATCCAGACCTCCACATCTGCATCCCTCCAATTATGCCATTTATCCCTGGCGCAGCCAAGACCTTTGAGTCTCTCCATTGCCTAACCCACTCCTAGGCCCATTTCTGTTCTTGCAGGTCACCATTTCTGTTATTGGCATCTGCTTCCTCAATGTCTTCGCAGGAACCAGTTCTATCCCCAGGAAAAAATGCAAAGGAAACTAGCTTCTTGCCCCTTGTCATTTGAAGCTACCAGAAAAGTATGGTGCTTTTCTCTCTCAAGATACTTTTTTTTTTTATTTTGATCATAGCAAGATCAAGGGGTTTCTCCCTCCTGTTCCTATGACTTCCAAGCACTATACTATCTTATCTAACATATACCCAAATCCATTTCACAGCCTAAGTTTGTTTTTCAGTTCCATTCTACTAACTTGATCTACTTTTTCAAGGACTGTCACAGAGAAGGACAGAAAAGGAGGCTGCAATAGGTACTTATTTTCAGGCAAAATGATTGTGTGTTCAAGGACAGAGATCACTTACTTGTAACTCATTTTCTCTAAAATACACTGCCTGTATTCATTTTTACACTAGGGAATATGAACTGTGCAGTCCACATGTACGTATTAAACAACAACGTACAGCACCTGGACTCTTGAAAAAGCACACCTATTAGCAATCAGTCTCCATAACTGGGAACTAAACAGATAAATTGTAATCCAAAGAGTTATCCAGCATGCATATCATGAGATGGAAGAAACTGCGGACTACTGAACAACCTGACTTAAGCTGAACATGCAGAAGTCTGAGACGTCTTTGCTCCCACATCTGTAAAATGCCCTGCAGCCAGGACAATGCACTGTGCAGAAATGAAGTGGTAGAAGATACATCCCAACTTCCTTAAGAAGAAAATCTGAAATATGCCTAAGTGAGTCTCTGACAACCAGCTGGCTCTGGTTTATACTGACACTTCTTACCAACCTTTAAAACAGACCCCAGTCTCAGAAGCCAGCTTGTAGGACGCTTCCTATTCATGACTCAGTAGCCTGAAGCAATACACCCCATCTGCTAGCATGCTCAGGGCCCTTGAAAGATATTGATTAAAATTTAGATTGCCTATCAGCTGCCACTGGTTAACCATTTCCCTGAATAAAGATGAAATTCAGCATCATTCTTCTTTGCTAATGTAAAACAAAGTGGTGTCACTGTTCATCACTACAGATACACGATGGCTCTTCATATGCTAGAGAAATGTCACACACGTGGGCTTCTTGGTACCTGAAGGATAATGCAATAGTACATAAACTATGTTCTGCCAGTAGTTACACACTTTAGCTGTCCGACTACACAAGCAAGCTTCTGAGCCAAGGACAGAGATCTCAGCTTTATCAGCCTAGAAAGTCAAGGTGGATGGAAGGACTTCTTTGCCCAAAACTGGCTGTTTGCAATGATTATCATGATGACCGGGCATACACACTGCAAAGCTCATACGGTATCATAAAATATAGCCAGTTGAATCCATGCACATCTTTTCTAGATAGGCTCTGAACATATCTCTTCCTTTTAGGGAACGGTACTCAAAAGACCAGACTTCTTTTACAAAAATCTACACATTGCCGTAAAGAAAACCTTCAAGTTTTAGAACAGTCTGTGGCAGCCGTGGCATCAAGCGCATGTAAGTGACACCTAACACTAATCTGTGATGGTGTATCAAGTTCCTGACTGCATAGCAGAAGCTTTGCAAACACCAGCAAGTACTTGAAGTTCTTGAAAGTTTACCTTAGTCAAACAGACATGACAGCTGAGTCTGAGCTTTCACAAAACAAGGAAAGACAGACAGACATCTGCAGTTCCAGATGCTATCTTAAAGTTCCCCTGGTGCACAGGACATATTTGAATAGTGGTTAGGGACAACAGTTTTGTTTCAACACTGTTCTATTGACAGCAGAGAGCAGAAGTCTCTGGTGGGTACAGTGACACATTCAAAACTTCCTAACCAAGACCTTCTGAGGCTAAAAGGAATCCTGGGAATACATTCCCCCTTTGCTAAACAGCAATCACTTTTTCTTCATAGGTGCCAAAATTATATTGACATCTTCCTGTAATTGAAGAGTCTGTGTATGCTCTAAGTAGATATTCCTGGAGGTGCATCTGTCATTTGTGAGGGAGAGTGTAATTTAGTGTGATTGGTCACACTGCTGTCTGTAAATTTAAAAACATGTCCACATGCAACCTTTAAAACTCACTGAAGGAAAATCTGAAAAAACGTAATGCCTTTGCCAGGATAACTTGGTATTTAAGGACTATGGAAATATACAAAAGTCAAAGTTCCCACCTTTGAAGAAGTTCCCACCTTCTTCCCACCAGAAGAAAACTTATTAAAAGAAAGAGAAAAAAGGCCACAAAGATCTGAGAATCAATTGCAATTTTGCCAGTCAGAAAGCAGCACAGAAACAAGCTTTACTATACTGCCCTTTGTTTCTCTGGCTTGCTGTGAAAGTCAAACCAGGAGAAATGGATTACAATTGAATACGGTCAATACTTCTAGTAATAGTATCTGATGAAATATTAGGATTCCTCTGGAAAGTGAAGAATAAAACATGTTCCTTAGTGGGGGCAGGACGTATTCCTTTCAATTATGACTCAAAGTACTCTAAGAGTGCAATACAGCAGAATGATACTCCCATCTTGAGAGATAAGCAGAGAAGTATGTTACCTACTGCTGGGGAATCCACACATCTCCTCCAGCAAAATGGCAAGGATAAAATCAGCTGGTAAATGGCAATGCCTGTGTAAACACTATGTGTGAATGGAATACCCAAAACTGACTGAGGAGGGCTAAGGACAAAGATGACTCTTCTGCCAGATTAAAGAGGGCAGGACTCCCATTTGACAGGAAGCATAAAAGAAGCTTGAACATCTGTAACTGTAGGGAGACAGAAGAGCGTACCAGAGCAGCAGTAAGAACCTGGATTGATGCCATCACAAGTCACCCCACCAGCAGCAGATCTTTGCCCAGGCCAGACAGAGCTGCCTCCTGGTCAGATGTGAAGGTGAGACGGTGCCCAGCAAGGACAGGCATCATGAGGAGTAACATGTACACCCCATGTTTAAGTGCACATGGGTGACCTCAGGGGTGCTTTCTACCTGCATGAGTGTTAATAGACTGGAGGAAGCAGTGCAGGGACACAGAAGCTGGAGCACCCAAATCTCCCACTTGCATTCCCAGGGGAGGTGTGTGTTCTTATAAGCCACATCTCACACGGGAACATGTGCATATAACTGTGTGAATGGGTTTATGGATTAAGAACTTATTTGAAATCATACTCATGTTTCAAAAGCTGTACATAAATTTTAACACTTTTAAGGCTTGATTACTCCTCATTTCTCTTGAAGAACTGTAGGACAGTTTATTTTAATTACATGACACACTATTGCAACTGGCAGCTAAAATAATACTTTCCTCTGTTATTAGGAAACAAGACTTTATTATCAGGAAAAAAAATTCACAAAAATGCCACTAGTGTATGCATTGCCATTTTCAGCAAATACAGAGTTGATGAACATGCTCATGATGTCAGCATATTTTGAAGTATGGCTGTTTTGTTCTTTGGTTCTCATATTCTTAAGAAGTTTAATTAGCACCACATAATATAGGATCCAGATAAATGTACTGCCATGAAACATAAAAGTTCAGGTCATATTTCCAAAAAACTACAAAGACTACATACAGCTGTAAGCAGACCTACTGATTTAGCCAAATACGGACTCAAAGAAGATTCTCTGGTAATGAGCATCTCAAAATCAATTTTGCTGTTCTTATATGATCTCATTTTGAAATGTAACTCTGAAAGATATTTTTTTTAAAAAAGCATCCTTTTCAAAATTACCTTAAAAAGAATTTTAAAATGTCCTTTAGTTGCATTTGTTTACAGTACTAGCTACTCCATCAGCTGCTTCTGCTTATCAGAATTCAGGGAGCAAAGCAGGCTTCTACGCAAAGGATACTACTGATAAGGTTTGAGGAGAGAAAAAAATAATCAAAATTTTATTTTCATGTATGTATATACACTATAGAAAGAAACTTAATTCCCCCCCATGGTCCCCAAAACAGTAATAATAAAGAAGTGGTTGTTTTATTTTTAGCATCTTTTTGATAAAATAATCATTTTTACCCACATCTGCCTGTATCTTCACAATTGGTACATGAATTCAAAGCATTTAAGAAGCAACTTCTGCTAATACAAGCATTCAGAAGACATGGTTGCTCTGAGACCATAATTTCCAATTCATTAGCTAAGAAAAATCCAGCAATGTTCAATTTTTTTCTTGTATTAAGTATGCTTATCTTCTTTTAAGTATTGCTTATTATTATTATTATTATATACTATGGAAAAAATAACCAGTCTTCATGGGTGGGATTTTTTTTCCCCTTTATTTGTTTTTCTAAAGAACAGATTTTGGTTTGTCATCTCATTTTCTGATGATAAGGTAGGGCTTCTACCTCACACAAATGTAGAAGTTAAGAAGATCCAGACTAAGAATTCTGATTTGCACTAATGAATGTTATCTACTCCTTTCCTGGTTTTGCCTGTTAGGCTACAGGTAAAGGATAATCAGAAAAGATTTCAAAATAACTACTTTTTAATTATATACTAGATAAATTCTTCTTCTGATTTAATCCAAGACCAAACAGCTCTACTTGCTGGCTTGAGAACAACTTCGCTCTGAACCAATAATGAAGTAGCTTCTTTAACAAGTCCTGAACTGCTGTAAGGGCTCAATACAAACACAGCAGCCTCCTTTGCTACATCAAGGAATTCCATTTATCTCCAGAAGACCTTTTGGCAGCGACAAAACTAGACCTACTTTCTCCACAATATAGAAATAATAATTTTAATATCTTTTTTTTAATTCTATGTGACATTTTATAGCAACTGTTCTATATCCCTTCCATATCATATTCCTATATTCAGATAGGAGAAAGTGACAAGACTCATATGCTCAGAAAAATGGAAATGATCACAATTTTCACAAGGTGAAAACACGTGCTCAAAGGTTAACAAACATATGCACTGTTACTACATGCTTTTAATGATTCTTTTGGAAGAAATTCTCATAACAAGTTTTCTCTGTTAAATCATCCATTGAGAGTATGTACAAACATACCACTTCTGGCTCTGGAAAAAATCTTTGAACCATGACTACCCAAAGCTACCGAGACTCTGGAAAACTGTCGCAACGTACTTTTCTTATTCTGTCACACTTCTCCAGTCATCTGCTATCAGTCAATGTCAGAGGCAGGGAACTAAGACACATCTTTGGACTGACTTTATCCAGCTATTCTTACAACTTTCATTTACATGCAAGTTGGAAAAAAACCACAAACATTATTTGCTCATCCTCTCATTGATAGCTTTAAGTTTCTCAAGATAATTAATATGAGAGATTAATTTCAGAGAAAAGTTTCCTTACATTTTCCAACAAACCAAAGCAAAAAACCATACAAAAGCAAAACCACAGCCAACCAATTTGTTTTCTTGGTTTGTCACTTTCTTTCATGTTTTCAAAACCCTTCTATTAATTCTGAATGCTCACTGTCACAACATTTGATTTATATTCCATTCATTTCACTTGGATGAGCACTTGAACAGTTAGGAACAATCTGTAATCAAACTGCCCTTTTACAGTTATTACCAGCCTTGGAAAGTAGGAGGTGGAAAAAGACCTAGAAATCTCTCCATTTCATCTCATTAATGTTTGACTGGCTGTGATCCAGTGGTCAAAACAAACATCCATGTAATGCCACATCCTTCCTTCAAAAGCTGCCAACAGAAAATGGTTGGGAAAAACATGACAACAGGGCAAGTGTTTTAATGATAGAGCAACAAAATACTCTCTCATCCTTCATCACTTCAGTGCTCAGGAACTTACTGAGCTAGCAGCCCTTAGCATTTAGAAGCCATTGATGACTTCTATTCTATTAATTCATCCAGTTATTTTTTTTTAACTTACAAACTTTTAGCTGCTGCAGTATCATCTGTCATGGAAATCAATAGCTTGCTGCTGTTAGCCTCAACCCTAGAGTCCTGTATCCCCCAATTTCAAACATGTTAAACGCTCCAGTCTTTAATCATAACACATATACATATTTTAAAAAAACACACACAACAACACTGTGTTTTGTCAATATGCATGACATGCCCACACTATGAATTAACTCACCTGCACTTAAAATACTGTGTTCCTTCATAGGTACCATCATGCTTTCCTCTCTGAGGATCATCCCATTCCACACCGAGCCAAATTCCTGAAAAATATAATCGATAGATTTTCAAATTTATGGCATCATAGCTATATAAATCATGGTTGGAAAGACTCTGAAATTTATCTAGCCTAACCTTCTTTCTCAAAGCACGAGATTATCACAAGCACCAAAACAGGTCAGCCAGGTAAGTCCTTACCTAACCAGACCTTGAAAATCTCCAAGAAGAGAAAGATTCCAACTAGTCTGGGTAGCCTATTCTAGCACTGCATTATGTCTGTGAGAAAAAGATTTTCCTGCTGTCCAATTTGAACAGTTCCAGCCAGAGTTGGTGGCCATTTTCCCTTATTATATAACCTAATACTAGTGAGAAGAATTTGGGTCTGTCACCTGTGTAACCATCTGTCAAACAGCTGCAGGCAGCTATTAAACACCATTTAATCTTCTCTTCACCACAGTAACCAAAAGCCCAAAGCCCTCAACCTCTCTTCACAACACACGTATGTGGGTCTGTGCCCCTGACTACCTTGACAGCCCTCCACTGGATCCTCTTGAGTTTATCCACATCCCTCTTGATTTGGGATGCTCCCAAACCAGATACATTATTCCAAGTGTAACCTGATGAAGAACCCCTGTACCCAGATGGGGATAACAGCTTTCCTTTGATTTGTTTGCGATGTTCATTGTTTTAAGGTAACCCAGTACAACACACACCATGTTTGTGACAAGAGCTCACTGTTGGCTCATATTCATGACTGTGGCTCATATTCATATCCACTTCAACTCCCAAGTCCTTTACAACAGACCCTATGGGTTGCTAGTGCTTCCTGGTCTGTATGGATACATGGGTTTCTCTGACACTACATGTGGAAATTTATCCACCTAGAATCTCTTAGCCCCGTAAAGTTCATAAAGCTTGCTCTGGATTGCAGTTCTACCTTTTGTCTCATCAGCGAGTTGAGGGTGAATGCTGTTCATTATCTGAGACACTGATAATTATGTTAAACAGTACAGACCCCAGCATTTATTTCTGCAATACTCATGCATTACCAGATATCAAATAGTGGGTTACCACCTACTTACTTGACAGACCCGTGGACTTTCAACCCACTTAACAATCCACACTGTTAAAAGACTTACTAAAGTCTAGGAATATTACACCCCCCTCATTCTCCCTTTATCCGCATTTCCAGTCATATCATCACAGAAGGTAATCAGGTTTGCCAAGCACAACTTGTTCTTTACAAGCATCAAGTATTCCAAGCCACCATCTTGTCTTTCATAGGCTTGGAAATGGACTCCAAGGGAACATGCTACATGATCTTTCCAGGAACTGAAGTGAGGCTGATGAGTCTACAGATCCCTGGTATCCTTCTTGCTTCTTCTACAACTGTATGCAAGGCTAGTCTCTTTCCAAGCATCAGCAATCTCCCCACCCTGTCACCACGATTTTTCAAAGATGACATATAGCACTGAGTCTTATTTGTCCCAATGACTTTGAATACGTTAGCAAAGGTGCCTCTAGTCTGCTGATCTGCTGCTGCCTGTCTGTCTCCTTCCCAGACTATGCCAGTGCACAGACATCAGGGATCAGGCCGTTTGTGAAAACTAATGGAAAAAGGAAGGCACTAAGATCTTCCTGCTGCAAGAAAAAGTGTAACCAATTCCAACCAAAAGCACTCCTTATGCTCCTTTTGACAACTCTGACTTCTACAAAACCCCAACAACTTACCTAGGTTAGAAGTTGCCATGTTTACACAGGAACAATGAGGAAAAAAACAATTTCTACATTACCACATCCTACTTGACAGTATTTTTTGTGTGTTTTGTTTTAAATTAAGAGAGACACGATTAGAATTTTGAGAACTATTAAATGTAAATTGACTACCGTGCCGCTTACCGGCAGTGGGAGGCACGCTGCCCAGGTAGCGCACCGTGCCGTACTCCGCGCCGCACAGGAGCCTGCGGCCCAGCGCGTCGGGGGGCACCCCAGCAGCCATCCCGGGACAGCCGAAGACCCAGCTGCTCGCAGGCCTGCAGAGAGAGAGGCGACACCCTTCACTCACACAAGTCACCGCCTTCACAGCCTGCCCACCCCGCCCTGCCTTTTCACGGCCCGGCAGCACGCCGGCCTCCCGACGCTACGGTCTGCCCTCCCAGCGCTCCCCCCGCCGTCGCCGCCACCATCCCCACGACGGAGCTTTCCACCACCCTCTCTGCTTCAGTGACAGGCGGCGGGCAGCCGACGCACCGGGCGGAAGGAGAAGGAGCAGTCCCAGGCCGGTCCCACACGCCGGTCCCTCTCGATACGCGCTCCCGGGGACCAACCGCCACCACCAACAGCTCCAGGCGTAGCCCGCCCCACCGGTCCCTGTTCCGCCCTGAGCAGATTGACAGCTGTCACCCCGCCCCGGCGGGCCTATCGGCGCGCTCCCATTGGCTCCGAGGCCCCAGTGCCTCTCCAGCTTGGCCACTATTGGCGTATCTTCGACCCCGCTCAAGTCGCCGCAGTCACGGGCAACACACGTGGGCGTCGCCGCCGCAGGGCTTTCTGGGTAGTGCAGTTCGCCGAGGCGGCATCGTCTTACAGAGTTGCTGCTCCTGGACTATACCTCCTAAGATGCCTCAGGGAGGGAAGAGCACGCTCTGATTGGACGAATGGAATGGAAGGCGGGCGGGGCGGGGCTGGGAGGCGCGGCTGCGTAGCGCGAGCTCCCCCGGCCAGGCGGGCGGCGCGACTGGGTATGTGGCGGTCGGTCTGGGCCGCTTCTGGGGGATCAAGTCGCTCGTTTGTTGGGAGTCCACGAACGCCGGTAAAATGGGACTCGCTCAGCGCACGTAGAAGCAAACAACGTGCGTTTTTCTGCCTAAAGGCAAGGCGCGCAGTGACCGAGGGTGGGGAGGCGAACGTTGAAGGCTGAGCCGCTCCCCCGGCAGAGGACGGCTGAGAACCGGGGCGTCCCGGGGGGGGGGGAGCAGCAGCGAATTCCCCAGCGCGCACACAGGGCACGGAAGAGGAACCAGGGAAGAGCCATAACAATTAGAGAACACAGCTTACAAAAAAAATGGAGGCGTCTAATAGGTGTAGATTAACAGCAAAACCACTCCAGTGTATTATTTAATTAACAATTGGTGCAAAACAGAAATTCAGTACGGGCTCTCCAGTTTGACAGAGACAGGTATGACAAGGTCCAGTAGCTTTCACACAGTTCTGCAGCTATAAAACCAAAGTGTCCTAGCTGACATTTACCACATTCGCTCATCGCTGATGTACTCCCTATTTCAAAGTCTCATAAATACTTAATTAAAACAGTATCATTTGAATGTTAGGACCACAAAGACTAAAGCAATCACAAGAGTAAGTAATCAAGAAGCTATTTGAGTGCTGTTCCTCTGCTTCATACTCTTTGCTTAGATTCTATGATATTGGATTACAGAAATCAACTACAGGTATTTGGTAACACTAGTATATTCCAATCAAAGCAATCTGGATAATAAGTAAATTCTTTGGCATGCTGATAGCTTGCATCTTCCAGCAACAGGCTTTGAGAGTGTGCTTAACTGTCTGGCATAAAGCAGCTGCTCCCCAAAGGAGTATTCCAGTGAAGCCCTCTGTGCCTTCACCTTAGAGTCTTCCTTTGCCAAAAGTAAAGGTGTTTTCTTAGGCCAACTAATGTCTTTATAAAAAAAAAAAAAAAGAAACAAAGCCCTAGTCCTTCTTCCGTATATTGGGCAGTGTTGCTGTCCTGTCTGTACTCCAGAGCCCATTCATCTCCCACAGAGGGCACCCTCCAACCAATCTGTTCCAGTTCTGAACAACACTGAAGCTGCACAGACAGCAGTACAAGTATGAACACAAAAACAATGGCAGTAAGCCCTCCTGCTCTCTTTTTCTGACTCACTCACTGTTCCCCAGGTACAAACCCAAGAGCTTTCTTTGACTGCATGTCAGGAAAGATGCTGAAAACAAGCACTTCTCACTATCTTTCTGACCCCAGCAGCATGTTTGATAGGTAACTCAGCTATTCTCAGAACCTGTATGTATGATTTTGAATTTATGTACCTAGTATTTCTAAAATAATGAGAATAGCATAACTTACTGTTTATTCTTTCCATTTCTTTGTACTTCTTGTTTCCTCTGTTTTAGCACTGTAATCAACAAGTAGCTATAATTCATCCAATGTACTTGACAAGAAACACAATGCCAATAAAACCAGAACAATTTAACATTTTCATCTCATTACCTAGAATTGCAACTTCTGCATTTTATAAGCACCTAAGTGAAAAAGGATTTAACTTTAGAATTATTGAACATTCATCTTGGTTAGTGTAAAAGATATTAGTATAAGATATTAGGTTTATAGCACAATTTTTAAGTTTCTTAGAATAGCAATGACAACTCTTCCACATGGTTTTTACTTTGATTTATGCACCCCATCCCACCCACTAAAAGAACAGAGCATAAGTAGCAACAGGTTCCTCAGTAAAAGCCACAAAGAGACTGTAGGAGTTAGTTCCATACTTCATGTATGCAACTATCTGAAATTCTATTTTCAAAGAACTTTGTGGTTTTTTCTTACGCTGTTTTTTCCTTTTAATGTGATCACATGGCCTTGGTGTCAGCCTGATTTTAGTAACTAAAATCAGTAACTTCTATTAGTAACTAATAAAAGTTGTTATGCCTCCCTCAGCTAACAGAAGTTCACTGCAGAATAAGATATACTGGATTACAGCAAGAGAACAGGCCAGTTTTCATGTGTATTTCATAACAGCATAACAAAAATGTATGCATTTGACATTGCTTCTTTTTACAGATTTCAATAACTACTTTACTAAGTAACTTATACCATATGGTCTAGAAATAACTTCTGAAACATTATGAAGAGAGTAAAAATAATCTACTGTGATCAAGAAAAGATACAACTACTTGCCGACAGTATATAATTCATATACTGACAAAGTAGAGAGCATTTTCATGGATTATTGTAGAATTCAAGAGCAGAAAATTACCTAAGCTTTCTCTTCACATCAGAGTTAGTCTTCCATACAAATTCATGTTAGGCTTTGCAGTGCTCTCTCTGGAAATGTCTAGTTAAGCCTTCTTGGGGTATCTCCCACAGCTCTCTATGCTGTCCTAAACCGAGACGATCAGTAAATGCCTTTCAATGAGTTAAATGAGAACCTACTAATTTCATAGCGTTCCTCACCTGTGTGCCCTATCAGGATTCATGTGGTTTAACTTGCATCTTTACTATAAGTTTTGCAGATAAAATACTTGAATGAAAAATCAATTAATGAATCATGGATTACTCCTAGGCACATCTCACAAAGGTTCCTTCTGAAGTTATTTGAAAAAATGCTGCAGAAGAGGTAAACCCTGGCTCTCAGCTACAATAAGTTATTCAGGAAGGATGTTAATGTGAGGTAACAACTAAGTCAAGCAGGCACACAAATTATTTTTCTTTAACAATTTTTCTCTTCTTGAAGCCAGGGAAACATACAGTAATGAAACAATGTACTCCTTGTTTTATTTCATCTACCTTTAATCAAAACCTTAAGATGATATACGCAAGTTCATAATAATTATCAGAATAAATAATTTTTAACTCAAATATCTCTTACATTCTATTTGGAAAACAAGAAGGAAAGCTAAGGGAAACTAACCACAGTCTTTAGTGTTTCCTAATAAAGTGAGCAGATGCTATAAAATGCAGCAGCCTCACGAGTCTGAAATAGGTTTTCTTATTCTCAAAAATCCTTTCCCTGGCTCTGCTCTTGCCTCTCTCCACCTGCCAGATCTGACATTTGTCAGCTTCTCACTGAGTGGAATAATTCATTAACCCAGACAAAAATTAACTCCTCTCCCCCAGGGCTAGTGAGTTAAGTTGTTTCACAGAAAGGCCTAATGAGCATTACCAAGAAAGCAAAAGAGGCATTGAGAGCAAACGGGTAGGAGAGAAAAAGGAGCACCAGCTAGATGGGACAAAAATATTTTATGGCAATATAAAATATGTTACATGCTTTAGCTTCTTGGAAAAAAAAAATCTGGCAGTTCAAGATTGCAGAAAATCTTGGATTACTTTTGAAGGCATAAACCAAGATTAAACGTTTCAAAAGCAGACTCAGACTATTTTGTTTGTCCATGATGCTATTGTGTGTGCTATGGTATTAGTAGTAAAATAGAAATATAGCTGAGAAAATAAAAGAATTACAATGAGAGTACTGAGCAAATAATACAAAGAACATAGTAAATATCAAACCTGAAACACAAAATGATAAGATTAAGACAGAACAAAGAGGAGCAATAGACACCTGTGTAGCTCTTCCACATGAATAAAAGCGTGGCTCAATTTAGTGCTAAAGACACATTAAGAATTCAAACTAGTTTTATGTAAGAAGGGGAAAAAATACCCAAACTCATGGGATTTGTGTATTTAAGCATTTTAACAGTAACTGGGAAAAGAGATCATTAACATAGGAAGTTTCCATAGCATATGGAAGCATTTAGATATTTTATAATTAGCATAATCAAGCATAAAGTTGAGGGCATAAAGAAGTGTCAACAGCTACTTTCCCACCACTACAAACATTTTTAGGCTGTTTGTATCAACCATTGGCTGACACATACAAAGCCGCTCTTAGTGATTACCTGAACAGCCTGAGCTCAAAGGGAGAGGTGGAAGACAAGTTAGCGCCTCAGGAAGGTCCTGAAATCATGCAATTTTCACTGGAATTGATGGGGATGACATCAGCCTTTGAAGAAGCAGAGACAGATGTCCCATCCAATAGCTGTCACTCAAAGATAGGTGACAGTATTCATTTACATCCAAGCAAGCACACAATCAGAAAACAGATTGAGGTACAGGGAACTGCTGGAGACTGGTAAGTATTTGCATTTCTCTTCATACACACTACAAGAGCGAAACCCCCAAGAAATTCCCTGCTAACCTGATCAAAGTAGAAATTCTTGGCAATGGTAAGAAAATAAGGGGAACAGTTCTGGCTCAAAGGGACTGACACTGAAAGCAGCATCCCTTTTGTTTCCCCACATGCACTTCCACTTGCCATTCGTATTTCCATTCCACAGCAATGCAGTTCTTGAAGATCAGGAAAAAGACCCCTCTATTCCCTGCACTGTGGGAAGCATAGCAACAGAGAGCAGCACTTACAAAACTAAACTAGTTCTGCAGCCATAAGAACTCTCATGCTGTTTAAAAGAAGTGATTTACCTAACACAGCTAAGCACCAGGAGCTTGAACCAGAGCCAATGCTGGAGAATACTGATGAGGATGCAGTGTCTCATCTTATGGCACCAAGTACAAAATCTACCTTGACTGTGGAGCATCATCACTTCTGACTCTTGATACTTAAAGGTGCTCTACCTGCTTAACAGATGAAGGGAAAAGATCCTAGCCTCTTCCAACTCCTGAATACATCAAGAAAAACCCTCAGAGGCCTCAGTTCACCCTAACAAAAGTAAAGAGTAATGATGCTCTGCTTCTGGGCCCTTTAAGACTTATATGCAGGTTATGCTTTGAATACTGGTATCAGAAGCCTTGAAGGCAGAAGAGTAAGACAGCACTGTATGGTTTCTTGTTGGTCCGGCTTTCTTTTCCCAGGATACTTTTCCCTTTTTATCCATTTGTGGTTTAAAGAGCCTCCAGCTGGTAAACTTCCAAACTTCTCTTAAGTTAATGAAGGCAGATTCTACAAGATACGGTATTAGAATAAATACTGGGGTGAGTTGCCAGAACGAACCAAGGAAGTGATGACATAGCAGAAGTCTCAGATTATGGAGAGGTTTTACACAAAAATAAGCAAACCTACCTCAAGAGGAAAGTTTGATTATGCAAAACTGTTTAAACCCAGCAACTGAGAAGACATGAAATGGCACTACGTGCACTTTGCATTGTATATATTAGTTACAATACCCTAATAGGCACAAGGATATTGAAAGTAAGACTAGGAGATTCTCCTGACAACAATACTTTTCCCAGTTTTTCAACATCAGCTGCAACAGTGCTTAGAAACTTCCAAGATATGGCACAAAATAAAACACTGTACTTGTCTGCAGATAGTATTTTCTCATAAAACACTAAAAATTTACAAGTTTATACTAAGCACTCTAAGTTATAAAAGAAGGAATTACTGGAATTCACTGTCATTAACATTAAAGGAAAGACATCTTTTACCAACTTGAAACTATTCAGTCCTGGTGACCAAGTACATTCAGTTAAAAGACTATTACTCTGTACCTAATCACAGAGCAGACGAAAATCCCTCCTCAGCATGCAGATAAAAGGGATAGGCTATCACCCATGATTACATAGTGTCTCTGAAAGAAGTTATCCTGAGTTTTTTCATGCTTGATAAATTTCAGAAGAATCTTAAGGCTGCCCAGGCAAGACATTACAGCAATCTTCTCCAGTTAGTTTTCTCTCCGGTTTGAGGCAGTGACTCTCCCTGCTTTCAAGGGATAGTAAATTAACACCTCCATAAAACTATCCTTCAACTGTTGGAAGCCAGTACCTCTGGCCATTTCCTTGGAGGGTAACCTTGAGCTAACACTGCTGCCGATAGCACCAGTCCTACCTTTGATCCAAACTATTATCTTTCTACCCTAAAGTAAAGCTTATGTGGCCGTGAAGACTAATGGAACTGAACTCAATTAAACCCAGCCTAGACAAGATGACAGAAACACCTCTGCTTACGTTTTGTTCACCTTTACATATAAATGAACAGAAGGTTTTGTCACCTCTCAGCCCTCCCCCCTCAATCAGTTCCAGTTTTATTTCAGTACATCCATGTACATAATTTTAAAGCACTATTTAAGCAATTAAACAAACTGAAGTGATATTATAGCTTGTAGAACAAGATACTGTAATTTGTTTTATCAAAAAAATACATATCTAGTATCTCTGGAGATATGTACAACATGCCTCCAGATAGCAATTCAGAGCAGAAATGCAGTATGAATTACGAGTCAGCTCCTGGAGAAGCCCCACTCAATTATAAGCAGAGATTAAAGAGACGTGCACCAATTATGGTGTCCTGAAGTTACCTGGTATGAATCTGTAGCAACTTACTATACTGCCTTTTACAGTATGAGCCCTAATGCATAGATTAAGTCCCTGGCTACAAAACATTTGACAGTTTCAAAATCTAAAACCAGGTGACAAATTTTTCACTGAAGAGCTAAAATCAGCAGCAAGTTTATGCTTTGCTGATGCAATGGAATCTTTTCTCTAAGGTACTCAAATCTTTATAGAGCTAAAATTAAAGACTAAACATTAGTCTTATTTGCATATAAAATACTATTTTTCATAATTCACATTCCCCTGAAAATATCCCCAGAAGCTGGATAAGATACTCACTTTAGAACTTAGCACCCTGACCCACCTGATCTTCATAAGTCTAAGTTAGAAATACTACACAAGTTTTATCTGCATTGTGGTTGCAAGTATCTTTTTTTGTTATACAACACTGTACATTTTGATCTACTACAGCATTGTTTGAAAACGCACAATACACTCACATCAATCTGATTTAATAACAGAATTTCAGCCAGAAACCTGCAAAAGCCTGGTTAAAGATGAGTTTTAAGCCTGAAATAATGCTGATGATTGTGTAAAGATGACCACATTAGATTCAGAACTTCTTTCAATTCTAGTACATCTGCTTTAACAAAGCCATCTGTAAGCAGTTACAGTTAAATCTGTATAGATAATAGGGTATATTATTATATCAATATACTCAGTCAATACTCAGTGACAAATTGTTTTTAACAGTAATTTCTGTAATATGGCTACAAGAAAAAGAGTTTGAAGAGTTATTTTCCCATTTTAAAGTTTTAATCCCCCCCAAGAGTTACATTTTTAATTTTCAGTTTCTTTGAACATTTTGCTAAGCTGTCCAACTAGTGCTACAAGCTCAGGGTTTCCCCCAAGTGATTCAATTTGTTTATAGGCTTCAGATTCAAGCTCTTTCAATGTATTCCGAGTGTACTCAAAGGAGCCCACATTTTCAAGGTAATGTACACAGTATTTTTTTATATCTATGTTCTCTGTCCTTTGACGTAAAATGTTTTGCACCTGAGTACTTTCAGGTCTTGACCAAATTGCATGAATAGTTGGGAATGAGAACTTGCCCTCAGTTAAGTCTTCACAAAAACTCTTGTTTTCACTATATTCTTTGGAGTGCAAGTTGGCATAGTCATCTCTTATTTGGAAGAAGAGGCCAAGTGTGTTAAGGAGTGGCTTTAAGTCTTTTTTATAGTTTGAGAACAGCTGCATGAGGCCTACAGCTAATCCAAAGAGACCACCTGTCTTTTGCAGTACCATAGCTTTATATTCAGCTTCCGTAGGACAAGTGTAAGTATCCCTCCAGTAAATATCCAAGCCTTGACCTTTATGGAGTTCCAGAAGTTGACAGGTAAAAACTTTAACAGCATCTGGGTGATCAAGGGTTAAAACCTTCTCTAAACCAAGGAAATACACATAATTAGCACAGTTGATTACAGATGGAATTCCATAGATACTGTGTGCCACTGGAAAGCCCCGTCGTAGCTTTGAGTTATCTTCAATATCATCCACAAGCAGGCTTGCATTGTGCAACATCTCTGTCACTTCAATGATAACCTATTACAAGAAGAGAAAATTATTAAGTCTCCCACTGTAATTTAACCTCCAAGTTTTGCAAGAGTATTTAAAATAGATGACGTTTTACAGAATTATATTTTCTATCACTAGGGTTCCCCTTTAGACCACTTGCTTTTACTATTAATACAGCTTTATGATTCTCTTCATCAGCCAATTTGCTGTAAATCCTGGATTACGTGGTCTCCCTTTTGTGTAAAGTTTTCAGATTCAAAGCGAACTTACTCCCTGAAGTGTTTCCACTTGCATGCTCCTCTTCACTGTTGCTACAGTTCTAGAATATGCCACTGTCTAGGAGTCATGCAGTAACTGTTATTATAAACATGACTAGAAGAAAAGAAAAGCAACACAATGTTGTGACAAGTTCAGATTCACTAACCTGAGATCTCCCAAGGTCAGTTCTTGAGAGTGTCAAGTATCATCCATTAACACATTTGTCTTGTAAACCTTGTTTTGGTAAGTGGAGAGAGGTCACCTTTCTTTCCCCACACCTTGCACTGTTATCTTCACTACTGAGCTCTTAAAGGACAGACTATTCACTTTGAAACTTTATTTGGAAAATTCTTGGCAGAAAGGCAACAGCTATAACTTATTTTGGGAAGTTTCCTACACATATACTACTTGTTACTTGGTAGACCAATATCATACGTCACCTGAGATATGCAATAACTGTTTGGAACATCAAGCTTGTAGCTGACTACATTTGCCCAAAAGTGAACCTTAATTCCAAAGCAAGACAGTTCAACAAGAAATGAAGTGTTTTAACACTACATACTGGTTTTATTGCACAGCTGCTATGCAAGAACAGGCATATTCAACACCTGCTTAAGTGGAAATAAATTTAAGTATGTAAAACTGCACTGTATGAACTCACTGCAAAACACATCCGATTAAGATATGATTTTAAAGCTAAGGAACCAATTACACTTGCTAGCTACAAACATTGCACTCAGTCAACATTCATCAAAATAACTGCTTCAAAAAAAATACTAAGGCCACTGTTAAATAGTGGCAAGTACCTAGTACAGTCCTATTTGGTGCATGCTATAGGAAAGAGAGAGACTTTGCTGCAAACATTTTCTTGAGCAGCAAGCCACCTAGTGTTCAGTGACCACTATCCCAAGAATTAAAACCCCAAACCCAGCAATCTAAGTGTTTGTCCAAGACAAGACTGGAAGAAGAACCTACTTAAGAAGCACTAATGACTCATCTAGCAGTTAGAAGTGAGCCCTATTTTGACCTTTGAAGATATGTTGTTGCCCATTGACTTTAAATCAGAAGATAGAGTACTTACTGAAAGTAACTTTGCATACTTGTCTGAATAGATTTTTAAGTCCATTATGTCATTCTCAGTTTCAGTACTATCAGGAAAGTTTCCCTAGATTCTGTGAATTCCTTGGATAAGCCTATACTAGCATTTCTCTTGCTCATCTATTTCGTAATCACTGTGTTTCATGAACTTCTGTAGTTTCTAGACATTTAAGGTTTAATTGAAATAGTGCTTTTGAATCAAGTTATTTTGTGAACTTTAGAGACAGTGTCAAAAATGCTTCAAAGTTGAAAACAAGGACAAAAAAAAATATTCAGACAGCAGAAAAAGCTTATTTTATAGGACATCAGGAAATAGTCTGAGGGAGTGAAAAGACTGCTCTTTATAGCAAAAGCTGAAGAACCAGTACAGAGCATTACAGTTTCTTAAAACTTAAGTCTATCTAATCAGTGGCTGCTGCACTATCAAACACACAGTGCATGACAGGAGATGGACCCCTACTGTCACCATTGCTCAGCAAAAGGGCAAGAGGTAACAGACTGTAACATAAGAAATCCCAATTAGAGAGAATGGAAGAGTTTGTTATCATGGAGGGGGTTCAGCACAGGATGACAGGCCCAGAGAGGCTGCACAGTCTACAACCTCAGATGTTCAAAACTCAGCAAGGCCCCCAGAAACCTTAAGTAGCTACAGAGAGTCCTGCTTCTCATTAGGGAGTAAGGACTATAGACTGTATGATAAGACCACCATAGTTTTAGGTCCAGAACATGAAGTGGTTTATAAAGCTGATCTAAATGCTGTCTTTGACATTCTTGTATCAAAATAAGAAAATTTTTTTCAACCATATGTGTAGTTTACAAGGTAAATCTCTAACTTTTTTCATAAGTAATTGAAAACAGTGTTAATAACTGAGTTACCTTAAGTGTGTAACAATTGTGCTTGCTTAGCTACAACTTTAAAGGTTGAGCACACTTGGAAAGAAGTAACTATTCCACATAAGGCAAGTCATGGAAGCAATTTCTTTAGTGTAACACAGTCAAAGCTTTACACTAAAATTGTTTTCCTGAAAGTTTACTTTAATATATTCAGAAACTAATGCATTTAAGATTTCTGAGCATTTATGCTATGTAAAAGTCATCTGTTATGAGTAGTCTTGAAGAAAGGTTAACAGACCTCTAAAAATAATAAGCCAGTACCTGTATTTTGTCTTCTGGAACATTCAGCCAGTGATTAAAGGCCTGTGACAGTTTGGTTCTCACTTGCTTACCTACAATAAAAATATTATAGGCATTTATAGAAATAAAAACAAAACCATAAAGTTCATTATTAGGGACAACAATTTCTCTTAACAACTATAGCTGGTTTGAGACCCATAAGCTGAACAGGGTGATCACTTCAAAGCAGACAATTATAGTAATTGTGTAGCTCGTTTCCTCATTGTATAAACATTACAGTTATCAGCAGCTTCAGTTTTAAACATTTCACAGTAGTATGCAAAGCATGTATTTACAGGTTATTGTATTTGGTTTTGGCAGTTTAATTAGTAAGTGATCTTGAGTATGTTAGTAACCTCTCCAGATCAGCCTCCTACTTCTGAAAGCAAGCCCTAGTTTGCCAGGCATGTTGATTTTGTGTCTGTAACAGATTAAGTAGTCTCAAATATGATTCATTATTAGTTGAAGATATGAATATTTGTTGAATATCTATTTCTCTCCATTTTAAGGCCTTTCTCCTGTAATACTCTTCATTTGCTACTGAAAATGTCACTCCTGTTTTACAGATTTGACATACTTACCAAATAACCCCAAATGAAAATCTGAACAGAACATTTTGAACAGAACTTTCCAAGAATTCAGACATTTATCTTATACCTGATAAGTATACTTGTAACAGGATTTGTTCTGTTTTGGCTAAATCTAGTTTGGTGGAGCCAAGCAGTCACCCCATTTCACAGGAATGAAAGATAATATCACAAGTCCAAGTTTAGTACTAAAATAAACTTTACTATTCAATCCAGGTATATTTTACATGACAAAGTTAATTTTAAAGAAGTTAACCTATATGCCTATAAATTATTGATGCCAGGTTTCTTTAATAAATTGCCAGGAGTCATGTACAAATATTTATTCAGTGTCTACCGATGAACAATATGAAATAAAATCACCTCATATCCACACTGAGACAATGGTGCTCTGAACTTTGACAAGCTCAGCTATGTCTAAGATCTTCAAATAACTGCAAGACAGGTTTAGACAAATGGCTCTGCATACATAGCTCACATCAACAAGGTCTTTGGAAGATGTATTAAATAAACTTCAAAGTAGTGCAACATAGACTGTGGGTTCCATCTTGAGATCTACTGAGACACATAACCTAATGGTTCTGCAATATTAGTCCTCATGTTGATGATGTCATCTTGCCCACAGCACTAAAGAAATGTCAACATTTCTTCTCTCCCTAAGGCTTCTCTATTGCTGTGTGACCAGCACAAATGGGTAGATTCACTTGCAGTGATATACCCTGGAGAAATCGGAGTGAGGATTTTTCCTTTTCTAATTAAGTCACCACTAGGTAAGCAATAGGTTTGTGGTTTGGGTTCTGTAGCAAAGGTGATAGCCTTCATCCCTGGCTCAATAGGTTTCAATTTTTGTCTCAGTTCTCAAAGATTTCTACCACTTCCCACCACCACTATCTTGATTTTCATTAGGAGACTAGTGAAAAAGCACTTCTTCCCACAAACAGCTTTGCCTCTGGCTCTGTCCTGCCTGAAAGGGCACTCTTACCTGGACATACACTGTCATTGGCTTGTGGTCTCCATTTTTGTTTTCTGTGCTCAGTTTTAAACACTAATAGCTTTCTGCAGAAGGGAGGGATTGTTTTGTGTCTCAAACAGCAAAACAGGTATTTTAAGCTCCACATGTCAGGCCTGCCCTCCATCAGGAAACCTCAAAGTGGTTCTAAATTTTTTTTAAGTCTGTTTATTTAAATTAATAATTTGCTGACTTAGAATTTCTATTATTTTAACACAGGTAATCAGAGCTCAAATTTAAATACAAAATTGGAGTAGTATCCAAGAGTTTAAAAACCTTTCATGTTAACTAAGCACCACCATTAATTCAAGTTAGACCTACTTCTGACAACATCTCCTGGAGATAGCAAGGACCTGAAACACTCCAAACACTCAGACTTCCCCTCTTTTCCCCCCTGTGGTTACATTGGATTTTGGCCAGATTGGTTGCCTGATCTGACTCACTACACACTTGTGACCCCCAGTACTTTGCGAGGGAGGGTCAAGAGGCCCTGCCTCAGATGTTCAGTATTTTATTTTAAAATAATTGTATAAGTTAACCGAGGAGAAAAGACTGCTCAAAAACATTGACAGTAACTGTTACAAACATACAGTTTGGCAAAACTGTATGGCTTGTCAGTTAAATAATAACAAATATTTCAGTACATCCATAAAGAAAGCTACTCAGAGATAATATCACATTAAGGAAGTATACCTTATCTACAGCTGTTTATTCAGTTCTAAATTACACTGATACAGATAACACCTACTTTTTTTTCCACACTAGTCAGCAAATCCTGTTTTTCCAAATGCTTCCTAGAAAGCGTTGTTACAGAATGCTGGATATTCAGCAACAAGTGTTATTTAACCATGAGGAACAACTGCTAGCATGCACTTTAAACGGATTACTAACATGCACAATGGATATAGCCACTTCAGTTCCTAGTACAGACAGCATTTGAATTTTTGGAGTTGTCTACTTTGACTAGCAAGGCTGCCTAGACATTGACTATTCAAAGAAAAATCCCCACCTGTATAGTATTGCATTCATCTTCTCTTTTGCTTGTGTGAGCCCCTTTAACAGAAGATTATTGTTACACAAATGCTATTTTATCTTGTTCTGAAGTCAATGCTACCTGGTCTATATCATATTACAGCAATTTTCTGTATGTGTATTTTATGCCTACAGCCATGCTATGATGACAAAAACCCAAACCCCTCTAATAGTGGTCTCACAAGCCTAGATGCAGAAGTCTCCATTCCTTGCCTCTCCTCTCCCCAAACTAGAGAGGGCAACAATCCAGGGACACTAGGACAAACTTAAAAACAGTAAAACTTAACACTGGCAGAATTATCCAGTTTCTTCACTGTCACATGTCAGTGCTCTATTATTCTAAGCAAGCTATTGGAAAATCAAAAAATAACTTCCAAATTCTCTAACTTCCAAAATTAGAAGCTGTACCTACTGTATAGAGCTACAATAATTTACAATACTGCATCAAGCTTTTATCAAAGTTATGCTAAATGCATTCAGTTTAATCTGCTTAAGATCCCAATATTACTTAAATCAAACAGCAACCATGGAAAGCTGTTCTCTTTACTAATGCTGGATAGAAAAGGTGAGAAAAAAAATAATTCAGAACTTAACAGATTCACTCTGCAGATGAGAATGTAAAAACTTTATCCTTGAAACAGAGATTGTTAGATTAAAGATGCTGTACTGAGGACAATCCCACCCCACCTCTTCTTCTCTAAAGAAAAAATAGCCTTACCCTCTATATACACAACTGTTCTTGTGACAAGGTACAGATCCAAAACCTACATACCTCCAGCTCTGCACAGGCTCCTCATTACTTCACTCTTACTACATTAAAGCGACCACAAACTATGCCCTTAGAGCACCACCCCACTTACACTGAGGGCATATAAAAGGGCTAGAACAATACGGGAAAGAGCAGGAGGACTATTAACTTAGCCCTCATTACAGCCTCACTGAGCTAATCAATTCATTGCCCCAGCAGAAAACTGTCTGCTTTTTGCTAGGTTAGCTTTCTACCAGCTTTATGTACCGAGTCAGCTCGTGATGTGGATCTGCCAGAGTTAGCACAGGGTAAGCAGCAGATGCCAGGAGACAGGGGAGGGGGGCACTGCCCTTCTGGAGGAAGCAAGCTGCTATATTACCTCAGCTATATTGCATGCTTCCATGTTTAGCTCTGACCTCTGGTGGATTAGTGTTAAATGGATAAATTCCCCAAGCAGACCTCCCCACACAGCTACAGCCAGCATAAGCAGCAGGAAAACAAGCAAAGAGAACAGGCCTACACACTTTTAAATCTGGGCAGCCACTTGTGACAGATTAAAGCCACTGTAGAATTGTCTAGCATAACGATCCTGTTCAAAATAGGGTTAACTAGTCCAGGCTTGTGATCCTAATTTTTGCCTGGTTCCTTCTTCTCAAGATCCCGAATACCAGTATCCTATGTCCACTGTAGCCAAGCTTGGCCACAGTCTTTACATCCTAACGAATTCCTCCTTGTTTCTACCCGTGATGTCCAGCATAGTACCTTCCTTCATCAGCTCCTTGATCATCTGTCTTAGCAAGCAGTCATTCAATGCACCCCAGAAAATTCCTGGATAGCCTGCAACCTGCTTCTTCTACCAGAGACTGAGGCAGCTGAACTCTCTTGTGAGAACCAGGGCCTATGAGTCATCTTCCAGTGTCTGAAGGACTCATCTACTTTGTCCTGCTGAGGTGGTCTGTAGCAAACACCCACTATAGTGTCACCCCTATTGATCTGCCCTCTAATCTTAACCCATAAACTCTCAACAGGCTTATCATCTGACTGAAGATAGAGCTCCCTGCAGTTCAGCTGCTCTTTCACATAAAAGGCAACTCCCACTCCTTGCGATCCCAGACTGTCTCCCTAGGCAGTCCACATCCATCCATTGCAGCACTCAGTTATGCAAGCTATCCTACACCAGATACCTCAATAGAATTGCAGCCCTGCAACTAGATGCAGAGCTCTAACTCCTCCTGCTTACTCACCACCACCACCAAGTGCTGTATGCATTTGTGTAGAGGCACTTCAGAGAGGAATCCAGTCCTTCAAATTCCCCAGAAAGAGTAAGAGCTTCACCCATTATGTTGTCCTGTTCATACTTTGTGTGAGTGCATACACCTGGGATGGGCTGCTGTCAGCTCTGCTCTGTTGATTACAAGGTGTCTCTTGGCCACACCAGCCTACACCCTTTGTTTGCAAGTTTACAACTTCCTTACTCAATGGTGGGGTAGTCATTCCCCTCTATTGTAATTGCTAGTTTAGAGTCCCTTCTCACCAGGTTGCTCAGCCTGTTGGCAGAGACACCAGAGCTAACCAGAAGCAGCAACCGTCCGTCCCCCCCCCAAGACAGCAGCTCAGAAGGAGGCCCCTGTCCCTGCAGAAGTCAGTCTCCCCACCACTGTCACTTGCTGCTGGTCTGATGCTTTATTATATACGGAGCTTCTAGTTTGGCAGTTGCACAGGAATCTTTCTCCTGTTGCCAGAAACCATCAACTCCTGGCCTTCACTACTGTGAGAGCACCCACTTCCCAATCTGATACATACAGACTGTTCAGGCCCCTCCTTCAATATACTTGAGGGTTTCAGGCTCTTGAACCTACAGAGTCTTCCCCTTTTTGTTATTTCTGATGCTGTGAAGCCTGCAGACCCCCTTCTGCTGCGTCTTTGCTTGCTGACACACATTTGGTACCATTGCACACCTTTTAGGGGCAGGGACATCACTTTCTTCTGGCCCAGTGGGGACCTAGGCACCACTGCAGCTCAGAGCCTGGAGAGCTGCAGCCTCCCTCGGGAACTTCACCCAAGTTGAGGCCTCTGATGTGCCAGGTGCAGTTGTGCCAGTGGTAGAGATCATGCCCTGTGACACTTAATTCATTCACCAAGCTGGTCAAACTCAACAGCCCAACAGAAAAAGCTGAAAAACAAAATCCAGTCTTGATTGTTTAGCTTGCTAGACAAGCCCAGGAAAAGACTGCAGGCAAGACCAGCGCAATGCACATGAAAGATGCACAGTCATGAATGGGATCAGAATCTGCCCCTTTCAATAGCAAGCTGTTGACCACATCAGTTTTACTGCAACTGAAATTCCATGTACTCTTTAGTGCTCCAAAACCAGCTACTGCTGTTAACTCAGCCACTCTGAAATAATCATCATCTGTGTGAAACATGTAGTTTGAGAAAAACCACACCGGAATTTTTGAAAGTTAATCCTGTTTATTGCACTTTGTTCACGAGGCTAAAGGACAGAATACTAGATTGAACAGAACACTGCTAAAAACAAGAATGGCAATGTAATACTACAATGAGATTTTACAAGTTACTGTTTCAGAATGTTCTCCCAAGTACTAAATTCTGCGAGTGAAGGAATAACAATTAATTACCACATTAAATTCTGCTAGTGAAAGAATAACAATTACCACACTAGCAATTAAGAATAGCAACATAGCATAAAACTTTAAACCTAGTTGTTTCTCTGTCTTAGTGCTGTTGAAGTCCAAGAACTAGACAAGCATATTTTAAGTATCATACCCAAACTGTCACTATTAAAGTCCTATTTCATTAATGGAAAGCAGAGTAATCAACTTCTTGTATTGAGGGATTAATCCTCAGCAGTTGCAAAAATTTGTGTTCTTACTGTACAAACAACATTAGCAGGCACTTTTTTTGCCCCCAAACAACCCTAATACTGTTACACAATCCTCTTATGTAAACAAAGGTTGGTATGGACCTGAATCCATTCAGGTTCTCATAGGTTACTAAACTATGAGAACTCTTTTTAACTAGTCTTAAAAGATAAGCGTCTGGACTATTGTAGAGCCATAAATGTACATATCTGACAGACAGCCAAGCTTTCTGCAAAAGCCCCTCAGAGCTCAAGCTGAACCAACACAGGAACAACTAGCTCCTTGTCCTCAGCCTTGTGCCAGCTCACTAACAAGACAAGATTAATCAGGCAAGTTTTTAACAGGTGAGGTGATGGATACTACCTAATCATTTGGTTAGCCAGCTGAGAACTGGCACAAGTTAAGAAGTAGGAGAATATTGCCATAAGCCTAAAGAAGATGGAATGGAACTGCCTCTCAGCAAGAGCTTTTTAGATTAGCTCCACCCTAATTATGAAAAGCTACCACGTACCCAGTTTTTCCCCACTCACCAAGTATTGGTGCTCATACCGATTCCAAGGTTCGCACAAGTAACTGACTCCTACTGGCATATTTGACTTCAGGGAAAGCCACAGCATTTCAAAAACAGTAAACACACAGCTATATGATTGTGAACTGTCACTGCTTCACCTGTCACTTTTACCTGCCCAGTTTACAAGAAGTCTTCCCTGGATATTTATAGAGATCAATAGTGAAATTCACTATATATACAGGTATACTGAATTTGGACCCGGCCTGCTGATACACAGGTCTTGTTGCAGATGTGCAAAAGCCACGTAGTATTGTGCATTAGATGCACAAGCAAAAGCCACAGCAATCCGACTGCTTAGTCGGAGAGGCTTCCGAGAGGCGTATCCATACAGTAGCTATCAAACTGCTCCCTGAATTCTGCTAAAACAGGCGCTGTTCAAGACAGAAAACTTCATCTGAATGCATTGCTAGTGACCTGATACCACACAAGGACTGGTTGATCCTCTGGCAAGTGAAGCAATCCAGGGACAGCCAAAATTGGCCATTAGAACACTTGGTTCTACACACACTAGGGAGAAGATATCACACAAAAGAAACAGGCTACTTAAAAACAACCAACAAACCACAATCGCCTGAGCCCAGTACAGCAAGACGATAAAAAAAACCATTGTGAGCCCCAAGTTTAAGAATGGGATCAAGTCAGAGCAGAATTACTTACACTACTACTTATTCATATTTATGTAAAAGTCATTAGTTAGTGTAACTTTCTATAAAAAGATAATCAGGCAAGAAAGGAGGATAGGTTTTAAGTGCATTGGCTCTGGCTGTTTCATTCATATGTTAATACATGTGATGCAGTGGTGCCAGGTGTGGGGAGGGTGGAGAGGAGGTAGGCAAGGGAAAGAAATTATTTAATTACAAAGCCCCACAAAGGCTTTGTTAGCAAGTACTTGCCCTTATCAGTCTTAAAACATAGCAAGTCAGCTACTCTGAGTGGAGAGCAGAGCAACTGAAATACTACTTACACTGCAACAGAGTTTTTGTACCAATCTCAAAAAGAGTGATTCTACTAGAGGAAGAAAAGAACAAATATTGAGAAATGTTACTTTTAATTACTCTTAAAATCCACAAACCAAGAATGGATAAACTTATTTTCTTCTACTTCCTGAGACAAAAGTTGCTATAAAAACAATTTTGCTATTTAAAGCCACTACATTACAAAGAAACTTGCCTGGTAGTTGAAGTAAATACTGGTATGGTTCCAGGATTCTTTTAGATGTTTCATCCATTCCATCCATTTCTTTATTTCATAAGAGGTAGTTCACTGTTAAAGAAAGTGTTATTATACTATTTAGATAAAAAATAGGGAAGAACAGATGCATACAATTAATAGTCAGCTGACTTCAAGGTTAAGTGCAAATATTCCTATTTTGAACATGACATCTAATATTACCCTCAGTACATAAATTTCCAGATGTCATTTAGAAAAGAAACTAGCATATGTATTAAGTAGTTTTCTTTAGTTATTCATGAACACTTTAAACAAACTCATACCCTTTGTTTCCTCTGATTTTATATGTATTAGAAGACTTTGCTGATATTTTAAATACTCCTCTATCACCTTTCACAACAATGAAGCTCCGCTGTAAGTCTTTAGAGAAGACACTCAAGCTCATATAAAAACCTCATCTCATAACTAATCTGATTAGACCTCCCTAAATGCTTTCTCCCTACAAAAGCAGAGTTGCCTAAGAGCAGAAAAATACACCTTCACCAAGGCAACCTAAACATGTTGAACACAAGCTTCAGCCTTCTGATGGAATTCAGTCCCATTTCAGAAGACAGAACAGGAATGTATCATTTTCTCACCTCTGTTTAAGCGTACAGACATCTTTCCACACTTTCCCATATAATATACACACCACAGACTCTTACGATAAATCTTTTAGGATCCATTCCTTACATAGCTGAACAATCTTCTGCTGATTACATTTCAGATCACGTACCTTTGGTCATCTATATCTGCATTTTTTTAAGACTGTTTTCTATAATGGATTTTCTGTCCTTTCACCTCTAGCCTTCCTTGCTGCACTGCAGATGCCGCAGCTCAAAACAATTCTTCTAATGTCATTTTAAGACAGGAACTGCAGCAGTAGCAAAAAGTCTTATGCTACTTCAGCATCATTTCTCAGCTACTTAGCTAGCATCCTCAAAAGGGTGTACTTTTAGCCCCTGGAGCAACTGAATAGTTGTGTTACCTGTAAAAAATGATTATTTTTGAAGTGATATTTTTAAGTATGCACTGATGCATTTTTAATATGGGTACATTAAGGGGACTGGCTAACATGAATGGAATAAACTATGTTCCACACTTGCTCAAAATAACACAGCCATACTTTCCCAACAAAAACTCAAAAGATCAGCATTAAGATCAGTGCTTCCTCTTAAGCTACCTGGGCAAACTGGTATTCCTCATTCACAACCTTTCCCTTTCAATACAGCTCCATCAGTTCCTGCCTACTCCACTCCTGTAAGTATTTGGAGCAGTCCAAACTTGGGAGCTGATCTGCATTAACAGCTCTTTTCCAAGCTTAGGCTTGGATCAATTCCTTTATTTGCTTCACTGCATATGTTAATCACAAGTATCAGTGCTTCTGGGGCAAGAAAGGCTATTCAAGCTAACGTAGCTGCCAATGAAATGCTCTTAAGGCTGCACCTTTTGGGAAAGCTTTGCATAGTTTCTTAGCAGTAATGCCACAATAACCAGTACAGCCTTTCCATCCTATCCCATGATGTGCCAGCACAACTAGCGGTCAGGCCACACAGTAATGTAAATCAGATTTGACACCCTTAGTTCCCTATTTTGTTTTCAGCTTGTTGGTATGACTGAAGGGATAGGAATTGCTTTTAAGCCAGCACTGCCACTGAGAGTCAGCTGTCAAGCTACCCTTTCAAATCAAGGATAAGTCTCAAAGGACTTCAGTGAGGAAGTGAAATCAAAAACATTATCACAGTCCATCCACAGATGTTTTAAGCAGAGAGAAGCTGATAGAGATGGATATAAGCAGACACTATCAACTTGACAACTCTCCTGTGACTATTATTTGTCAAAAAGCCACACAGATAGTTTAGAATTTCAAGTGCCTAGCTATCCAACAGAGCTGGGAAGAGGTAGAGTTGGAATTGCTTCTCTGTATAAGTTTCTGCTTAAAAGTAAATCTTAAAGTTCTTCCTCTTCCCTCAGGGAATTAAATTTCTTGCCTGTCTGTAGGACACTAAGCCAATATTCAAAGTTCTCATCTAACTTGAAATTTGTTAGTATTATGCAACATTAAACTAAATCTTTGCATCTCTTGGCACAAAGCTAAGAGGAGTTCAACTGAACTTCTGCTTATCAGCACAAAATTATTTGGGCACTTCTCCTACAAATGCCATGATTTTAAGTTTTTTTAAATAAAAGAGAGGCAAAAAAACCTTCAAGAGACAAAGAATGGATTATAACTTTGCTTAAATCACTATAGTTAAACCTTTCTAGACTGCTATGCTATCCTTAAATGAAGCAATAGGTAATCCCTGCTAAGGAAAAGAGAAACAATCTGACTATTCATCAGACAGCTACATATCCAATACACTCACTGAAACAAGAATATGGAGCGGAACATCCCCCAAACTTATACAAAGGAAGTGACACTTGATAAAGAAATATTTAAATGAAGATGCTTATAAAGGCCTGGAAGCAAGAACACCATGATATGAGACTTGTAATATTATTGCTGTTTGCACAAAGTATCATATTTGACACAATTGGGAAATGCTTGATATTATGGGTTTCCTCCCTAGGTGACTGACCAATTTACTACGGAAGTTACACTGCGGCAGAAAGCCTTCTCAAGGAAGACATTTAGAGACAAGATCTCAGTCAACACCTCCAAGTAAAATTGCCAGGAGTTAAACAATAAACGAATATGAATACAAAGCCTTTCGTTAGTGAAAGTGCAAGAACTGATTGCATGCACACTTATTCAAAAGATTAAAGCAGTTACGGACATTTTGTCTTTTAAACCAGTACAGAGACTTGCTGCATTTCAACTCATGCATTACTAAATAGATTTTTTTCCAGTTATTTTTCAGTATCCCTATATAAGCATCTAGAGTAGGTGTTATCGGCACAGGCCACACAGTCTCAATAGAGACCTCACAGAACTATCTCTTGGACTGCAACAACAAACCTTCTCTCTAATGACCTCTTTGAAAACACACAAGACACTCAAATAAGACAGCGACATGGGCTTCCTTAAGCTAGAACTACTCTTAAACTATACTTGAAGGTATTATCTGTGTCTAGGAGCTTTCTAGAGAAGATGCAAGCAGTAGTAATTCTAGGTTACATGTCAAGAAAAAAAAAAATCTTTACTCTGAAACTTTGTAAAACAGCTTCTTGCCACATTCCTTCCATTCCATTCCACAGAATATTCTCCTCCTCCTCCAAATTAGGGGAATATGATCACCGAAATAAACTGAGGCTAAGTACACAAACAGTGTCCTAAAAAGCATCACCATCTCAGTGTCTCAAATCACAGGACATTTACACAGAAAATAAGAGAAAACCACCAAAGGAGCAGAGAGCTGTAGCACAAAAGGAACCATCCAGAAAATTCTTAAACCTGCTCCGTCACAGAACTTAGTGCACCGAGACACTGATTTCATTGTACCCAGGGGAAAAAAAAAAAAAGTCCCAAGTAGGGGGATGTAGAGTGAGGAAGCCTGGTTCAGAAGGAATACACAGAAACTGTTGTGAACGTATATTGTTTCAAAGAGGCTATCAAGGCTCTTAACCCAGATGTAATTCAGACAGGATGCTTGTCACCATAGTCCACATTCTCATTCTAATCAGCAAGAGTCCTCTTTACAACCCGTCCTAGGCCGATACCGACAAAGCCTTGCATTCACCTTAAGGGCAGGCAGCTCCGCACAGGTGGGAGGGCAGTCACGCACCTTCCCTGGAGAGACAGCTAAGCGCACAAGCAGCTTTCCACACCCGCAATTTCAACACTAACGCCATAACAGCAGGAACATCCTATTGCTGTAACCGTGCTTCGTTTTTAATAGGTTTTCCAGATATAATTGAGCACCAACGCCACAGAAGCCAAACACCACCTCCTGGGCTGTCGAAGTCCCCGCTGGATGCGGAGACGGCGCCCAGACGGGAAGGTTTTCCAGCTGCAGGCTGACCCGGGGACACAGAACGAGCGGGCAGAAACCGCGGCTACCTCCGAATCGCTCCTCGGGCTAAAACTCACGTTTCACGAAGAACATGAAGCCGTCCCCTTGCTCGTAGACTAATGCTAACCCCCGCCCAGAGCATCGCAGTCAAGCCCAAGGAAACAGGGTTCTTTTTTCGGAGCTCAGCGCAAGAGTTGTGAAGGCGGCAGAGCCTCTCTTGGCGGCTGCCACAACGCACAGGCAAAGCGGCCCAGCCCCGCCAGCGCCATTTTAGATAAAGCGAACCCGACTGCCGAGGACGCCTCGCTCCCCCTACCCGCCGGTCCACCCCCCATTTTCTGATCGGCGCTGTCGGCAGCCGGGCTCAGCCGCCGGGGAGGGAAGCGCCGCCCGCCCGCCCGCTGCAGCCCCGGCCCCCGGGAGAGCTCTGTCACTCAGTCCGCCCGCCCGCCCCGCCGACAGCGCCGCCGCCCGACCGGCGCCGCCCAGCTCTAACGGCGGCCGCCGGCTCCGGCCGCGCTTCCCCTCAGCCCCTTCGCGGCCCCCTTCCGGGCCGTCCGCCAGCCCCTCCTAGGCGGGGCGGCCCTGGGACCAGCTCCCTCTCCCCCCCCCGCTCCCCTACCCTGAGCGGAGGGGAAGCGCCGGCTCCTCCTGGGAGCGCACCCCGCTCCCCCATCAGCGACGGCCAGCTAACAGGCAGGCGACGTAGGGCAGCCCCACGCACCCAGCCTCAGCCCGGGCGGTCACTGCTGCTCACCTCACCTCGACGCTTGCAGCCGGAGCCGCGCCCCGTTCCTCTGAGCAGGCTCCGCTCCCGCAGTGGCGACGGCAGCGCTCAGAGCACCGCCCCCTTCCGCTCCACCAGGCGCCACCTTCCCCTCTTGGGGGAAAATGCGCCACCAGCGCCCCAGCGCGCAGGCGCCTTCCCCGCCCCCTCTGCTCATTAGCATTCGACTAGGGCCCCGTCCCCCAGCGGCGGCTGCGCGCGTTGCACACTGGTAGTTGTAGTCCACCTCCCCTAGCTATACCGCTTCTCGAGGCGGGAGCAGTGGCAAGCGAGAACTGCGTCACCCATGAGCAGCCTGGGCGCCGAGCCTCAGTTTCCATAGAAGTGGAGAAAAATGATGTCAGTATTTCCGATGCGGTGGCCAATGGGGATGAGGGAAGGGTGGGCTCCGCGGGCCGGGGCCCAATGGAGGAGGCGGGGAGAGGGGCGTGCCCCGGCCCGTCCGTCAGTCAGTCAGTCAGTCGGTGTGGGAGGGGGAGGGGGACCGAGAGGTTCAGAGCCGAGCAGTCGCCGCCGCCGTCGCCACTGCCGGGGCCGCGCTGGACGGATCGGCCCCGCCGCGCGGAGCCGCCGCGAGCAGAGCCGTTGCCGAGCGTTGAACAGGGGCCGAGGCCGGCCGAAGGGAGCCCGGAGCTGAGGGGAGGCTTCGCCCCGTTCCCTTCCTCTCCCCCCCCGCCTCGGGTCGGGGGAGTAGCGGGCGGGCGCCGCGGAACAAAGGTAACGGCACCGAGGCGGAGAAAGGAGCCCCCCGGCCCTGTCGCCGGCGGGTGGGGAGGCGGCGCGGGGCCCCCGGGAGGGGGCGCGGGGCCGGGCGGCGGCGGCGGGGAGTGCGTGCGGGGGGGAGGGGGGCGGTTGTTTTTCTCCTCGCAGCGAGACTGCGGCGGGACTCGCCGATCCTCCTTCTCTCCCCCCCGCCCCAAACACCCAGCGGCGGGGCGGGGAGGGAGGGGGATCGGGTGCTGCCTGCGTGCAGGAGGAACTGGCGGCTTCTCCAGCCCCCTCCGCCGAGAAGGGGACGGAGCCCCTTCCTCCACACACACACACGCTCCGTGTCCCCGCCGAGCAGGTCGGGCCCCTTTCTCCCCGCCCCCCCCCCTTCCCTCCCTCCCTCCCTCTCTCTCTCTCTCTCCCCGTCCCCGCTGCCTCTTTTCTTCTTCCTTTTCTTCCCCTTCGCCGCCTCCCTCCTGCCCGCCCGCCCTCCCTCCCCCCGCCCGGACCCGCTGCGCCCAGCCGGGGAGTTGCGGCTGTTGCTGCTGAAACTCCTGCCGCGGAGTCAGCGCTTTCCTTTATTTGAGGGGGGGCGAGGAGGAGGAGGAGGAGCCGCCGCGATCCGGAGCCGCAGCCCCTACAAAAGCGTGTGTGTGTGTGTGTGTGTGTGTGTGTGTGTGGCGGGGGGGGGAGGTGGGGGGGGGGGGCGTGAGAGGGGAGAGGGGGGCTGCTACCGACACCCCGCTCCCCTGCCGCGCACACGGGCGCTCTTCCTGGTACAATGGAGGAAGAGCCTCCCTTGCTCTCTCCTCCTTTCCTCTCTCCGGCTCCCCGCGGTAAAGTGGGGACGGGGGGGTGTCCCGAGGGCTGGGACCCCCGCGGGTCCTCTCCAGCCGCTTGGTGCCTGGGGAGGGGGCGCTGCGCCCCGGGGAGACGGCCGGAGAAGCCGGTCCCCCCCCCCCTCGCGGCAGCCGGAGAGGCTGAGGGTGGGTTGTTGTTGTGGCAAGTTTCTCCTCCTCTGACAGAAATGGCGTCAATAGCAGCGAGTGTAGGGGAAGCCGCGGTGTGTGGGAGCTGAAGGGGAAGCAGTGGCCAAGGAAAGAGGGGAGGGGGTTAACCGGGGAGAAATGGGGGATCCGGGGATGGAAAAGGGGAGTTTCGTGAGGATCGCGGCGCCCCCACCCCGATCCCTGCCTCCCCTCCCCCCGCCCGGTGCGAGCGGCTGGTGCGGTGCCTTAGCGCTTTGTTTTAAATTCCAGGTCCAGCCTCGGCCGCTCAGCCCCTATCGAGGCTTTTACCGCAGCCTGAGCTCATCATGAAGGTAAAACACTCGCTTGTGTGGCCGGGAGGGGGAAAGAAGGGAGGGTTGCATGAAGAAATGCTGTCCTGTCTGTCAGTCCGTCTGTCCCGACCCCGGTGCGGGGCTCGGTGCTGGTGCAGATCCAGACTGCGGGCTGCTTCGCCCCCGCTGCTGTGTGTCGGTGCTTTAGCTGGCTGGCTGGCGGTGGGGCAGGCTTTGCTCCGCCGCGTTATGCTGAGGGACACTGTAAGTTTGCTGAGCGGGGGTTGTTCTCCTTCAGAAACATTGTTTGTAGGAGATTAAGGACATGGCTGCCTGGGCTGAATTTGCTTTATGGAGGAGCAGGGGACAGTCACCCTGCTTGAGAAAGTAACGTTGCAGGGGGTATGCTGGCTACGGAACCACGTTTACTTGAATAGAGGTTACACGATAGATTTACTTACTTTCTGTTTGTTAATAGGAGTTTTGTTGAATGAATAATCTTGGTGTGATCAGGGAGGGTGCTTGTAGGAGATTCTCTGCAGTGAAGTGATGGCTGTAAGGTGCAGAAAAGATTTTCAAACAGGTTCTGATTTTCTTCTCGGTGCTGTGTAGTATTCACATACCTCGTTGTTGCTTGTTTTCCTTTTTTTAGACCTTTTTAGGCTATTTATTTTCAATATATTATGCAAGTTTTGTAGAAAAAAACCCACATCGGTGTGTGGCAAAGATCTGTGTACCTAAAAGTAGTTTTTAAAAACCGAGCTTGCTATTTTTTTATCATTTTGCTGATGATGTCTTGTTCAAGCCATTGATGTTACCATGACCCCCATGTAATTTAGTTCCCAGTCCTGCTGGGTTGCCGTAAATCTCACTTCAAAATACTGTAAATCTCCTAAAAAGAATTGTTACAAATCTATGATAACATCATCTCTTTGATATTCATGAATCAAAAAGAGAAGTCTGTGTGTGGGGTGTTGCATGATCAGTTGTGCCTACTGTCTGTGAATGACTATTATGTAAAACGTGTACTTAGTACTGTATTCAGTGCTGGAACTGGTAAATGATATGGACTGAGTTAATTTCTAGATTGATCTGAGATGCTGAGCAGCAAAACAATCTTTCTGTGTAGCTGTTAAAGGTTTATCGTGTTTTTTTTTCCTTTGGTGACTTAACAACAGGATTTTTTAAAAAATCATGTTTTAATTGCTCTCCCTATGATCTTTCTTAAACAAGTGTAAGATTTATAATGCTACATGTCTTTCTCATTAAAACTAAACTATTTATGAATTTATAACAACAGGCTGATGAAGTAGTATGATACGGAGCTTTCCAAATGTGGCTCATTGCCTAGTGGGGATTCAGGAGATGGAAGCAAGCGAAATAGGAGGCAGTATAGGGAGCTGTTTTCCCCCAGAAGGAAAAACGCTCATTTAAATGAGAGCTAAATTTACATACATTTCTAATATTCTTTTTCCATGTAAACAAATCTTACTGTTACCATAGAGATTAGGTTCAGATACTGTGGTTACAGAGCCATATAAATATGTAGATAGACAGTTGGGAGGATGAGGAGGTCGGATCACAAGCGGAGTGCAAAGTGATCTGTGAAATAGTGATAGAGACCCAATTCTGTCTGAATTGAACATATAACAAATGTCTAAATTTAAAGTAGCAGACACAGAAACTGTTAATAGAGCCATATTAAAAAAAACAAACAACAAACCAAACAACACAAAACTTCCAGCTTATTCTTCAACAAGATTTGTGCTACTATTGCATTTTTATTATTTTTTTAAATCTGGATTAATTCTTCCAGGGTGTTCATATGCTAAGTTTAAGTCTGCAATTTTTGCAATTTGTGTGTGTGTAGTGTAAACTTACATATGCTTGAGATAACTCCCAGTACTTCATTTACTGTGCCCTGTCATATTAAGTGAGGTTAATCTGTAAGTCATTACATTGAAGCTTCAATTATTACAGGGAAGCTTTTAACAGAATTGTAGCTCAACAGAAATTTCTAGGATTCAACAGTCTAACCAAGACTGTTTTTTTTAAGATTTTAGGAGTAATACAGAGCATCAGTCTTTCTGCCTGGCTTAAGTTTTTAATTTGTTCTCTTAAGTTTACAAGGATACAAGTTAGTCCAAGAAGCAGCAGTAAGGGGGAGTGCTTAAGAAAAATATTAGCTTTCTGTTTGTATCACCAGAAGGTAACATTGACTAGTAGATCAAGATACTGTTTAAATATGACTGTATTTGTGTGCATTTATTTGTAAGTTATTGAGACTATGCCTCAAGGACACTTTAGCATGTAGAGGATTTAATGCTTTAAGGCCTAGTCTTTAAGTCTGCTGACTGCAGTCTTGCTGCTGACTTGCTGCTGCTGATTGAGGCCTCTGTTTTGATTTATGCCTTGGTCATTCTTTCAGGTGAGAGAGTTGTGTGTTCTGGTGCAGAGAGCTTTTAGAACTGGACTTCTTGTTGGTATCTTTGTCTCTTTGGGTGAACTTGAACAACTCATTTAGTTTTACTCATTTTTCCCATCTTTGTAGTATGGATAGAATGTTTTTCATTCTTTGTAAAACACAGTGAGGTCTATTTAGGTAGAGAGCCAAGTTGTATTGATAGAAAGCTGTAAGTGACTCATGCTCTTGCATTTCGGAACCCTCTGAGACAAGAGAGATGTGCCTGCTAAGAGATTACCACCTCCAAAACTGTTGGTGTAATTGTCCCTGCAATAACCCAAACTTAATCCAAGTAAATCAAGTCCCTTGTATAAACTAGTAACTTTCGCCTATTAAGCAGTCTTCCCATGAACTGCAAAGAACGCTTGAAGGCAGTCTTGAAATCCTGAAATAAGTCTTACAGGAACTATTGAAGTCTTCACATAATTGTGCCTGTTATTGTGATGTTCTACTAAGGCTTTTTGCTGTGTTGAATGACCTCTGATAGTCATTAATACAGTTGTACAGGTAATGGCTGGGGTGATTAGTTATCTTGTAGTGACACTTGTTTATTTGTTTGTTTAACTTAGGTACCTCCTGCATAAGGTCTTTTTGCATTAAACATGCTTTGGAAGTATGTAGAATCTGATTGATTATTTAAAAACTAATTGCGTGCCATCAAATTACTACCTACTAAGTAGGTAGCAATATATATAAAAACATTATTATAGTTTGTTTTAATTTTTTCTCTAAAGTCAGGAAATTAACTCCAGGAAAGCAGAGTCTTTGCTTTTAAAGAAAGAAATAAACACAAGCTCAGTTTCACCAATGGTTTGTACTAAGAACTACTGTAAATGCTCCCGAGACTTTTAATATACATCATGGTGCATGCTCGATATTTATATATGTGAATGAGAGTAGTATACCCACAGTAGTTAAAAAGTTCACTGCTGACTGGAGATAAAATAGTGGATATCCTAGAAGCTAGAGCAATGCACTGTGGATTAAGTGATCTGAAATGATTGTTTAAGTGTCTTGATGCTATTTGCATGTTAATATTTTTAAGCCTGTATAAAATGAAATACTTGATGGTTGTAGGTATTTCTGTCTTGTAGCCTTAGATGTTCCTGAGTGCTCACTCAAAGCTGCCACACTAACAAATAAGGGAAGCCATGTGTACAGTTTATAGTGGATTTTTGTTTTGTTTTGGTTTCATTCATCTTGAATTTACATTTTGGTTTCAGTAGTCTTTCCTAGTGATGTCTCTAGCTCTCCACAGAGATCACCGGTTCACACTGATGCTGTGACTGCTTTCCCTTAAAACCCACCAGTCTGGTGCTCGTATTCTCTGCCAGTATGGCAGGGGACAAAAGTGAAATATCCAGTAAACTTTTCGGTCACTAATTTCCAACTTTGAGCACAAGTCAGCTGAAACTCCTGTTGCTCTTATGCAGGCTGGAAACTAGTCGTGGAATGTAGTGACCTTTCACTTTCTGGTTAACTATTTGAATTACAGCAGAAATGGAGATTTATAGAGGAAGAGTACCATTAGAGTAGTTTTTGTGCTGGAGGTACAAGAACGGGTAAGTCTTAAAAGATGGTTTTCCCCTGTCATTTGTTTTTGCATTGTGAAAAATCATTTTCTTAAATTCTGTCCTGGTGTTTCAGTTTGAAGAAGTGATCAGAGGCAGTTATTGACTTCCTCATGCTTGCACAATTATGTAGATAGGATAACAAACACCACTTGCACCAAGCAATTACAAGTCATGTTGGAGTAATCTGTGTTATTTTGAAATTGGTTATTTGCACTTTTGAAATGCCAAACTTAGTGTATTTTACAGTGGCTAAACAACAGGGAAGTCTTGAACTCAAATCTTCATCTTTATTATGTGACTGTTCAGTAGTTGAATGTCTTGATAAGGACTCAAAGTTAATTAGACCACCTAGTGGAAAAAAAGGCTGCATTAGACCAAGAAGACTAAAGTTGTAATAAACTGTGAACATTAGAAAATTATTATGTATTATTATGTTCAAAATGGGTGGAGGATTTTTGGATCAACACTCACAACAGCATGACTATTGTATCAGGATACTGTCTTAAGAAAAATGTTGGTAGACAGAATAATGAATGTGCATATCTTCACTAGAACACTTTGAGATGGTTATTCAGTTCACTTTGTAATCTGAAACAAGTATTGTATACGTGTGGTGCAGAAGCACGCTGTGATGCACATTGTGTGTCTCTGTTTTCAAAGGAATTCTGTGTTGTAGTTGAGAAGTCTTTCAAAACAAAACACAATGGTTTTGAGTATTAAGCTTTACAGTCACTGTCAAAAAACTTAACCTGAGTGCTTCACTGGTTATGTAAACTAAAAAAAAAGGGCTGACTTCAAGGAAGGTGGAAATCGTACTGTTATCACAAATTGGTTTCAAATTTTTGTTTAAATCCTACAGATACGTACTTTTTTGTTAGAAATATATGTGTTTATAATATGATGACTAAAAATAGAGGGAGTTTGAGTTTAATTCATTTGAAAAACGTAACAAATTTTATGGAAAAACTTAGAGATGAAATTTACTTGGCACCCTGATGTGATACAGAGCCATCCAAATGCTAGATCATTTGTCAGTTTGTACCTACTTGAAAGTAGTTAACGTGTTGTGAAATGCTACAGTAGGTTCTCTGCAGTTCTACTTACTATCATAGGCACTTCATCTGTTTTTAGAGAAATGTACAAAACTGAATAAACAGGGATTTTGAACTGGTTTTGCTTTAAAAATGATTCAGGTCACAGTTGAGAAATGTTGGTAAGTCGGGGCTTGTATATCTGCTTGCTCTTTAGTTGGTGTGTTTTGGTAACAAATACTTCTTTTCTGCCTTTCCTTACTATGTAGCACTTCCAGTGTTGTCCAGTTACTGTGCTTACTACCACTCACTGGATATTTGTTTGTGTGTGCATGGAATGGATTTTTAAAGACTTCTAGAAGATTTCAAAAAGCCTAAAGGAAACTAAGGAAAATTGTTTAGCCCTATGCATAAACTAAATTTTAGTGATTTGATGTGTGGTTTTAATAATTATTTTTAAAGTCATAAATCTGAATGTTTTGGGGGTTGGGTGGGGTTTTTTTGTGTGTTTTTTTTTTTTGTTAACATGGGGTGACTAGATGAAGGGATATTTCAAAGAATTCAAGTATGAAAAAGACAGCAAGCCACTTTGATATTCTATACTTGACAAGACATCTATTTTCCTTCTAAAGATTAGTTTGAACCAGGGAAGAAATTCAATAAAGCACTATTGTGCTTTACTTTTTTTTTTTTTTTTGCCTTGGCTTGGAAGGCAGCATATAAAGCAGTCATGACCTGTTTAGCAAGAAGTGTTTATAAGCAAGCTCTGGACAGGCAGCTGTGTGAGACTGTCAGAGCAGGGTGGTGGAGGATGTTGCAGAGTTACCTGTAGGAAACTAGGACTGAGGTGACCCACCTGCTTTATGTGTGACCACTGCATGACAGTGACTTCCTTAGTGAGTGTATATTAATTAAGTGAATGTGGAGTACTATTTTCGGGTTTCCTGAAACTGAGGGGGAGCACTATGAAGAAGATTTTTCTTAAAAGCTAAACAGAAACATTATACCTAACTATGAGAAGGCATTTTTCTTACTGTGAGCAGTAGTCATCTCTAGTTAACCTGGAGTTACTTGCTCCAATTGCTGTTGCCTTTGAGCCTGTACGTCTTCTGGAGTGAAGAGGGTAGTCAATGTGCCAAAAGCATCCAGAACTCCAAAATTATATAGTCTTTGATGGTGGCTTCGGCAGACCACCTTAAGGAGTATGCTATTTAGAGACAGTGTTCATCAGTTGTTGTTGAAGCTAATTGTCCTATGGCAGATCACCCAGGTTGGACTACCCCATGAATAACACTGCTCTTGGGCAGAAGAGCGAGTTTGCTGGTCTTATTGTATAATCAGTTGGTTTGTACTCCAGCAACCTACAGCAAAGGATTTGGTTTCATAAGTTGTTTGTCAAATTAACCTTGTATGGTCATGGAAGAATGCAGTCTTGTCTCCTTCTTCCACTCCTGGCTGTTTGTTTTGTTGTCTTTTGTGCCTGCAGTACATTTGTGTGGTGCCAGGGTGGACTTAATCAAACTGAAATTAACTCAACAACAATCAAATATATATACTCTCAATTGCAGTTAGTCCTTGACCTGGCTGATCCCTACCATTGCGATGGAGGAAGGAAGGAGAGGAAAGCAGAAATACACTGGACTGATTTGAATTGATTTAAACTTCTTCTGAACACACCTTCTTCTCCATCCCTCTGCCAAGTTAGCAGTTTGCAGTCATTAGGCTAAACATTTTGTAAACTCTCTGCATGTGAAATTGCCATCGATGTTTTTCTAGGCTTGCTTACTGGCTGGAACACTGCACTTTTCTATAGGTTTGAAGTCAATGTTTTCTAGAAGGCGTTGAATGAAAGGATTAAATGGAATTGATGATATGCCTTTAAGGTGACGATTAAAATTTAGTTTTTGATAGGATAAATGTTGATTTCAAGTTCAAAAGATGGAGAGGTTTTAAAGACGAGATAGCATTAGGCACACAAAAAAATGTATTTTAAGTATCTTTTAAGCAGGTCAATATAAGGTTTGCTTCCCCCATTCCTCTCAAGTTCTTATTCAATACTTCGAAAGAATACCATTAATAATGTCTTTCCCCGCAAAGTAGAGAAAACGTTGGTATTATATTTTTCTGCAGAAAAGTATTTACAAATATTAGATTCCTATCCTGTAAAGGTTGCAATCTTAATGTAACTAATATTTATGTTAATAAATTCTGACAATATAGATTTTTACCATTGGGTGGAAGAATTAAGCAATTGTGCTACCTTTATTCCAAATCAAAACAGTTGGAAACAATAACTTTGGGAGAAATTACATAACACTTACTTTGATAAGGAAATCAAAGGGAATAGAAGTCAAGCTTTTAATTCTTTGTAAGTTAAGAAAGGCCATATATTTATGGGTAGATTAGTGGAACCCAGTGACAGGCAGGAGTTATGCCAGTTGGAGATGGTAGAGCAAGGTGTACGACACTTTCTTCTTGCTACCAGAAACTTAATGCAAAAATTTGGATGATGTTTGTTATCTTCCTTTCCAAGAACTGGGGTTCTTACGGAGCTTTTGTCTGGTATCCTTTCTCTTTTCTCTCTTACAGGACCTTCTAATTACTACTGTTCATTGTTTACACTGTCCTTCTAAGGGCAGGGAAATGGGGTTTGACATCAGCAAATTCAGAACCAAGTATACTTGATGCATGGTTTCAGCTGGTAATAAATAATGTAACAGGGAGTAATTTTGTTTGTTTGTTTTTTCAACATTCTCTTCTGATCTGAAAAAAGTGTTTCAGTTTGTGGTAGGGCAACCTGATCCACCATGATAATTTTTTTCCTTCAGAATTTCATCTATCCTCTCAACAGCAGATTTCAAGTGCTAAATTTCTTATTTGTACATTTAAAATAGTCCCCTTCGTGTTTTCTTAAAGTAGAATTCTTAAATTCAAAAATCCTTAAGAATGTAGAATGTATTATGATCACAAAAAATGTTTTAAATTAATTTATAATGGTGGAAGATAGACTTTCCAATATCCTGTATGTGTGTGTAAGTGAAAGAATGCTAGCTTGATCTTTTAGTTAGTGCTGTGATGCTTAAGCTAATGTAGCTTATTTTCCTGGGAGAAATAGTAAGGAGTTGAGAAGTTTTGGAAATGAGTACATAAAAATTCATTGAAAAAAATTCAGTGAAAATTATACCAGCATTTCAGAATTCTGGAATTTCTGATGGAATATATGTTTTCACTTTTTAACTTCTGCTGCTACGCTGCTTATTGAAAGACAGATGTTGCTATAATATTAAATCAATATTACCTCACATAAAATCACTAAATTTGAAATAAAATATGCATAATTCTTAATCTTTGTGGTTCCATAAATATGAAAGCTTTTTTGAAAACATAGCAATAATTTTATAAATTTCCACTTTAATTTCTTTAGAAGGTTTTTGTGCTAGATGTGCATCAAGGGAGACAGTGAAGTGCTTTAGCATAAATAAGACTGTATTATGGTTTAAAAATTAGAGTGTGATATGTACCAGTACCTTGCTGCCTGGAACAGAGACAAAAATGGAGACAATAATTAAAATTTAAGTCATTTCCATTTAGTGAATGCAGATTTATTCTGATGTTTTCTTCCAGAACTCCATAATGACAGTCCACATACATTTACCCATAGAACATGATTTGGGTAACTGTGCAGTGTTTTTGTCTTCTTTATGGAAATTTCATGCCTATTTTCCTCCAATATTGGATAATATAAAAGACATTAAAGCTGGGATTCGTTCCTTTACTTATGGATTACTACTGCAGCTTTTACATTCCTAAAATTCAAGTAGTACAAAAGATGTCACCTCATGATGGGCAGTATTGGTTGCATGGGCTGGAACCTGCAGAGTCACACTTCAAATATATTCTACTATTCTTGATCCATTTTGGAATTGGGCTGCCAAGGCTTCTGTTCTAACGGTGTTCCCTGGATTAATTTAACACTAAATTGCAGAAAGCACAAGTATGTATATTAGATGTATGTATGCAGTAATTCAGTTTTTCTTTGTTGGTAATTCTTTGGCTGTTGAGCTACTACTCTTATTTCAGTTTACTTTGCCTGATGGCAGCCAAAATGTTTGGACTGGTAAGTTTAACATACTTCACTGTATTAAAATAAATCTCATTTCATACATTGACTTTTCTTGGATAATAGAGAGTATATATTTGTATATATACCTACTCTAGTGTAGGGTGATTCATGTTTTTAGAGGCAAGTAAAGTGCATGAGTTGCTTTTGTTACATTCTGTATAGTAAGAAAAACTATCTTTCGATGACAGGGTAATAATAGTATATCATAGATCGAGAGATAGGTGCGTGTCCCCCTGTGACAGACTTTTTCACTGTAATGTATGTGGCATTGGTAGCATCTAGATAACAACTCAAGTGGTAGTAAAGTTGTTCAGTAAAATTATACTTACTGTATTTTGCATTAAAATAGAGAACAATCCTACCTGATTCTGACTGGAATAACTTGTTGTGCAACAGCACTTAACCGAACATTTGAAATGGTGTAACAAAATCTTAATTACGGTCTAACAATAAATATCAAACATAGCATCTATTATGTGGAATAAAATACTTAAGCTGGCCTGATCAAGTTTCTCTAGTTGTGTATATTGTATTTACTTAGTTGGAATTTTCAGGAAGCAAACCAGCTTTTATGATCTTCATAGAAATATATTTTGGGGGAAAAAAAAGGAAAGAAGATTATATGCTTCAGGTGATTGATTCCAGACATATCCAGATGCAGTTCCAGAACTTTGCTGTCTTATTGCTACAGCTGGATATCCTTACTGTGCTTTCTCAGAACTCAACTTGGGAAGAAAAAAAATACACTGCAATACTTGAATGCCATCTGCAAATGGGACTACCCATTGTTTACAGGAAAACTCCTTAAAGAAACTGCAACATCTTTTCTATTGTCTGGCAGTTTCTCGTACTACAGCCTTTGTGCCCACTGAAACGGCATTCCAGCCAAGTACAGGAATGAGTATCTGGGCACACGTCAACTGCTTAGAAAGGCCAGTGTGAATTCTTTAGCTGAAAATTCTGATTCTAGCAGTGGTGTGATGCACAATATTTCTGTGAATGCAAATATTACAGTGGGTTGATTAGTCATATGGTAGTATTAGAAGATTAGGCTAATTCTTTAAGCTGTGTATTTTAGAATTTCTCTTCAGTTATCATTTTAGGCTTAGGGAAAAATGCTGATCGTAAAAATATATTTAATTATAATTTCATTGACATACGTAGTTGATACTGTAACCTGCTGATTCGACAGAGACACTGATACTTTATTGATAGGTATTGTGAGAATGCCGTGTTGTCTTGGGTACCGAAGGCCTATTGGGGTGCCTCCTGTCGAGCTTTTCAGAACAGAATGAGGTTTCATGTGGAAAGTAACAGTAGAATTGTTGACATACAGATGGCTCTCAAATAAAACTTGGATAGACTTTTTCACTTTAGTAATCCCAAATGTTACTTTTTGAAAAGAGGCTAAAAAAAAATGAAGGTTTTATTATAAGAGGCTTAAAGACCTTTAAGAAAAAAAATGGGGTTTACAGAATAGCTTCAGCACACTTGAAAGCAGTGAATAGAGTCTTATACCACCTATGCAACTTCATTTAATATGTTGAAGAGTCTTGTGGAATCAGAGCAAGGATCGTTCCTGAAATAGCCACTCCCTGCAAATGGCTGCCATTAGTCACAGGCTAAGCCAGCTGAAGATGTTTTGGAAACAGGTGCAGCAATGAGTAGCCAAAGAAACTGAAGCATTCTGGGTAGTTAAATTGAATAAAAGGTATGAAACAAGTAGTGTAGGTCCTTTAATTCTTTAACCTTTGAAAGGTAACCTAGCTGGCTACTAGCTGCTTGGCGTTATTCTTGTTCCCTATAGTACTATGGTGGTACTTTTACTTTCTGTATAGCACGCATCTAAAATATGTTAAACTTTAATAATTATGTAGCACTTGACAAATCTCCTCTTAAATTTATCTTCAACTGGTTATTTCTCTTTTCTTAATATCTGTGTTACTTTTAACGTTTGTGTTCTTGGTTTGCTACAGGTATTTTCTGATGGAAGGCTCTTGAAAGAGTTTTCAAATAGTAGAACTTAGTTCAACAGGAAAAGCTTGCCTCTTTTCTTTGGATAATTGCCATATTGATTATATTTAGCTTTTCTCCCCTCAAAACCTTCTTTCACAAACCTGAAGCTTAAATACTGATCTCTTACATTTAGGTAGAGAACTAAAGCAAACAAAGCAAATGCTGTTGTGGAGAGGGATAAAAAAGAGAAATTATGAATTTTCTTGTAATACCCTTGCTACTGACCATGCAGGAATATTTGGTCAGTAGTATTCTTAGAAAATGTGTTGAGATCGGGGAGGAGTTTGTAAGTGTGCTTATATTTGTTAGATTTCTACAAGTTAGGAATTGTGTTCCTACAAGTTAAGAAACTTGAAAAACTAGCTCACAGAAGAATATTCTTAAAGGAGCACTGTAGCTTTTGAGGACAAAAGGTAAAAACTATGGTCTTAAGATTTCAGTCATAATTTTTTTTTTTAAATCTATGTAAAACTGTACTGAGTTACATATGACTTCTTTCAGAAGATACAGTGCTGGCATTACTTTCTGTTAATCTGTGGAGAGTAAGATATGTGGAAAAGCTGTTAGCTTTTTGCAACTTGTAGGATGGGGGGAGGAGTTAAAATTTACTTAACAGTTTGAGGAACTATCCATCTGCAAGAAAAGGGCACTGTGAAAAACAATTGTCTACGTTTTTCTGGCAGAGGATTACATTAGTGAAAACAAAGTTTATTCAATAGAATGTTCTGCTGCAGCAGGACTCCCTAAATTTAACATCACCCATAGCGGCTCGACTGGAGGTAGATTTGAGGTATGGGTTGCCTTGTGCTATGATTTGGGAAAACAGTGTTGTGAATTTAGTTGGGATAACTTGAGGTTTGCTTGCTTGCTTCTTCTCTTGGGAGGCTTATATATTAACGTTGTGTAGATACCTGTGCCAATATGGAAGTGGTCTGCTTGTCAGAGTACAAAGCTCAGTGTGAATTATAATTTACTGTAGTTTTTTCAAGTAAATTACTCGTACTAGTTTCTCTGCTGCCTTAGCTATCCAGTGTCCAGCTTAATTAAGGCATCTATATTCTGCAAGGATGTAGATATACTGTATGTTAACGGTGGCCCAAGAGGTGCTGTTAAGAAAGCACCAGTAGATTTAACAAAGTAATGTTGGGTTTTTGTTGTTGTTGTTGTTGGGTTTTTTTTGTGTTGTTTTTTTTTTTTTCCTCCCTCAAGCTTGTAATTGGTTACATGGATTATATAGCTGCAGTCTTAGCTGATCTACTCTCTGCTCTTCTTAACTGGGAGCTTTCTGTAGTTGTAACTAACCATTTTATAGTAGTGGTGGACTAAACAATTTGAATACGTTTCAGTGCTGCTTGGATGCTTCTGCATAGCTGAAGTATGCATATAGTCATGCTAATACTTCATTTCTCTTTACCCTTGCTTGTGTCTGACGCCAAAAACGGTTTTCTGAGTGTCTTTAATTCAGATATTTTCGGCCAGTGATTTGCAGGTGCTCTGGGTTCTGTAGCCTGCTTCTAGGGAGATCTGAAGATCTAATTAAGACAAGCAAGCTTGTTGATAGGCCTGTTTGATATTCAGGGAACTATAGCCCCACTAAAATTTTTGGGGAAAATCAGTACATTGAAAAGTTTGGAAAAAAAAACCCAACTTTGTCTAATGTGGCTGTCCTTTTGTAATTATATTTATTTGCATATGTATATTCCCCTCTTTGCACATATAATAGTAGGCACCCTAAATTCCTATTCCCCCCCCTTTTTTTTTACTATGAGAAGCTGAAGAATTTTTTTTACTATTTTGAAAGTTGTAATATCTTTTTTATACAGTAAGATATTATGTAGTTATATATCTGTATTGTAGTAGGACTTACAAGCAGTTCAGTGATGGTAACTAACACTGTACTCCAAATGTCATAAAAGGATGCAGGTAAAGACATAAAAAAGCCTAATGTACTACTGATGTCTTGCATGTATGTAGTTACTGTATGCTATTTGTATATTCACTAATGTAATGCTAAGTAATTGTATATTAGGAAGAAAAATCGTTTTCATAGGAGAAAAATCAATATTTACTTATTGTAAAATGGAAAAAATATAGGAAAGGATAATCTGCAGGACACTGAAAAATATTTATAGAATGTATCATACCAAATACATTGCAAAGAGACCAGTATAAATATACATATAAAGAATAATACTTCTAATATCTACTTTCTAAAATCTATGCTGCAAAAGTAATAGTGGTCAAGTTGACACGTGTTTATATACACCCTCCTCAAACATGTATGTATTTTAGTATCTAGAAATTATCTACAGTCCTTTAAAAGGCTCAGTTTGTTGGCTAGCTTGCCTTTGAGTTTAATTCCAGTTTTATGTTCCTGATGTATTAGCTGTTTCAATTGCATAATTGTGGCATAGGGAATTCCAGGAAAGCCAAATACAAGAGTTAACTATTTTTAAGCCAAAATATTGCGCTTTTAGTGTATTAGTTGTTCTACCCAAATGAGATGTATTTTGTTAGCTCTTGTGTAACATTTTCCCTGGAGACTAAAGAATAGCAGGTTACTGACTAGGAATAAAAGGGTAGTTTTTAGACCAGGAGTGAGTATCTGCCAAAATGTTCCAAATGAGGATTTGCTTACGCTAAAACCTAAGGAAAAGTCTATGGATTAGTGTATGCATCTAGTTGAATTCAAAGACTGTCCAAAGCCCAAAACAAATGAAAAATGTTTGATTTTGGCTGGTTTGCAAAATGAGAGCCTTAAAGTTATTGCTGGCACAGAGCTAGAAAGGAAGAAAGACTGTTGGTCTGTGTATGCTAAATCTGCTGAAGCCAGTGGAGAAATTTGAGGACAGTTCTGCAGAGCAAGTCATTGGAAAGCAAAGGAGAGCCTGGTTTGGCTGTTCTTAAGTGCATCTTCAGGTTCTGTTACTTGTTTTTGGATCTTAGTGAATCCGAGATGAAAACCTGTTTGGAAAACCAAAGGCAAGTTGGTGGGGAGAATAGAACTTTTTTTCCATAGGTAAGATACCTTTTTTGTTATATGTTTTTGATTTAATATAGATTACTGTACTTCCGTGAAGTCTGATTTTTGCAGGAAAAAAACTAGATTCCAGAGGTGTAATTGACTGAAATTATCTTTGTACTGATATTTAGCCTTCCTTCAGCTGACTTTTTTTAAGAGCAATGCCAGGCTCCATGAAGGGGGAAGAAAGCCATATTCTTTTAACTGTAGTGTGTCTCTGAGTTGTGTGTGTTGTGTCAAATGGTCTTGTGTAGATGTAACCATTATGTATTAGGTTTTCTGGATCCAGTGTGTTTTAGTGCCTGCCACTGCTATTAGACTCAATGGAGTTAAGGTTTATCCTTCCCTGTGCAAGGCAGTGACTTGTTCTCTGAGGAACTTTGCTTGTCTAGTTGTATGGTTCTGGAGAGGTTTCTTGTTCTACTGTAGATATCTGCTCCTCAAAGGCCTTTTAAAGGTTGTCTCAACACGGGGTCATTTCTTGGTACAAGCTCTCTGTAGTCCAGTCATTAAATGTCACGCTTTCTGGAATTCAAACCCAACATATTGTTGTTTTTGACAGGACTCATCCCATTTATAAATTGAATTAAGCCAAGTTTCTGTTTTGTGGGAAATTGTGAAATTTTTAAAATTAATCTTGAAATCAGTTCTCAGTTTAGGATTGGACTTCTTTACAAAACCAGATTAATAAATAAAATCCACCAATTTTGGTTGGTTCTGTAATATAGTGGTAATGGTTTTAGCAAGTTTCCTATAAAACTCAACAGTCAGTCTACTCATACAGAATGCTCAGTTGAATCAATATTTTTTCATCTGAAAAAAAGTGTTTCACTGGAAAAGCTAATACCTGCTTTGTTTGCAAATAGTGTGCAGTGGATATAAAACTTAAACTGTTTTTTTGAGTGTTATCCAAGTAGATTAGAGTTTGAATACAAACTTGCATTTGACCTTGCATATACTCCACTACTGAAGTGCTTTCAGCCAGTTTAAAGCCACTTCAGGGATTTAGTGGAGATGTTGCACTGAGAGCTGTTCGTTAGATGCCTAGATCTCTGACTTGCATTCAGGGATGAAACTCAGTTTAGAGGATCATTTGAAGAAGAGATAGTTAGCTTGATTATCTAGTTACTTTCAACTTTTTTTTTTTTAATCAAATAGCATGGCAAATGTCATCTTCCTCATCCAGATAGGGGCTTCATGGATTTAATTTTCAGAATTTGGAAAAAAAAAGTTAGAAATCTAGAGTGTGCAATGAGAAGCCAAATCTAGAAAATGCTATCACAGACACATGAAATGGTGGGGAAGAGGAATATTCTCTAGTTTTTGAAATTTCTGTACTTTTTTGCAAGAGCCTTACAGATTCTAAACAATGATTATGGAGTGCTGCTTCATATTGTACTTTGAGGCAGACTGCCAGTTTAGCCATTGATTATTTTTTTTTTTCCCTCTTCTACTTTGTTAACTCTGGTGTTTGATTTTACAGTGAAATGATTCAACTCACTAAAGTGGAAGCAAAAGTAACAGAAACAAATAGCTATTTGTTGAATTGATGAGTGGAATCACTTTAGCCTTTAATCAAAGGTGTACTAGAACTGATGCAAAAGGAAGGATGGACAGGGTCATGTAGATTTGCGTTTGGAGAGCCAAGGCCTTCCCCTTTTACACTTGCAAGTTGTTAATTCAACTCACAAAAGAAACCTGAAAGAGCACACCATTTCTTTAACTCTTTAACACCTTTAACAGATGGTGGTCCTGTAGCTATTACCTCTGCCCCCCACTTCAGAAATTAAGAACTACTCTTTGGCAGTAGGTAGCGTCTGGCACCAGCTTTGATTGTTTAAACCCATTTTATTTGATTTATTTTTGATGGTGTTTTATTTTCTGTTGTTGTTTTCTGCAGGTAGACAGATCTTAGAACATTCCTGAATTGGTTTAACCCTTTTTACTAGATTGGTTTTCTAACTTTGCATAATGGTTCAAACTGCATCCTGGTGATTGTTCAAAGTTTTAAGGGGAAAAAAAGTAAATTAATGTGACTTGCATTCAGAACAGTTCTGTTTGATTAGATTTCTAGCATAAAGAAGCCATATGCTTATTTTTGCACTAGTTAGGTCTTAAAGCATTTAAGTTTTTAGAAGTTTTCTGACTGTTCTATAGTGTTCAGGGCTGTTGTGATAGCTTCTTGCTATTAATTTTGTCAGCTCATACAGTTCTATTCAAGGCATTCATATTTTGATTCTTATACTGATAGTTGTGTATTTTAGGTTGCAAATACAGCAAAAACTTTGTATGTTAGTAATTTCTCACTTAAAATCAGATTCTTTTTTCTTTAAATAGCTCCCATTTTTCTTCTTCCCCTCCTGAATTTAACTAAAGGGCCTATTCCATCTGCTCCTCTTAACAGAAAAAGTATTATGAATATTGCCATTTCAGAAATCTAATAAGCAACTGTATTAACTACAAGCTATGTTACCAGTTTTTTTGTAAGTACTAAGAAAAATGCATTATGAAATCCTAATCCATTATAATGGGATGCCTTTGAGGCTAAAAAAGCTACAGCTGTAATAGCCACAAGATTGCAGGATTTCGGAGCAATGAATATGAGGACAAGGCAGCCAGCTTTGGCCTAGATAATTTGTTGAAGAGGAAGTGGGGACTGACTGCAACAGTTGAGCTTTTAAAACTAAAGAAGTGAACAGATTGTTGCTGAGCGGAATTGTGTACAGTGTATTTTTAAAATTAGTATTATGATAAGTAAGTTGAGCCCTAACCAGAGATGAAACCATGTGCATACTTCCTGTCTGTCTGAGACACCGCACAAGTGCCTGGGGGTGGAAGAATGAGTTTTAACATACATCAGCATATACTAGAAGTGGTAAAGCTGGTATTTCTTTTGCTGGAAAAGGATAGAATAGTTTTCTTGATAACTTCAATTGGCTGTTTAGTACATGGGGTAATTCACAGAATCTTGAAAAGCACAGACAACTCTTCAGAAGTTGTCCCATCCCTGGAAGTGTTCAAGGCCAGGCTGGATGGGGCTTTGAACAACCTGCTCTAGTGGGAGGTGTCCCTGCCCATGGCAGGGGGATTGGAACTCGATGATCTTTAAGGTCCCTTCCAACTCAAACGATTCTATGATGCTAAGTCTTTCCTGTTCCGTAGCTGCCTTTATCACAGTATTTTGTTTTAATTGTGTGAGTTCCTTGTTGACACAGAATTTGGGTGTGAATACCTATAACCAGATTAGGCTTAGTCTGAACTACTCTTTCAAACTTTGCTTGATCATTTCTTTAATGCGTATTTAGTAAAACTGTTGATTTAAAGCCTCAAAGAGATGGAATATTTATTTCATCCCTTATGATATCTTCAAGTAAGTACTTACACATTACGTTAACAGCCTTTTTTTTTTTTTTTTTAAACCTACCAGATCTGTTCTTCCTGAAGCCCTGGGCTTTTTTAATGCTCTAGACTGCATGATTAAACAATTTTGCAGCAGTACTTCTTTCCTACGCAATGAAAGAGTGCTTTAGCCTGATGCTAAAGGCCAATTCCAGTGAAGGACTGTAGCTGGCTAAACTGTGAGTGTTTGTGATACTTCTCAGTGTGAGCAAGGGCACTGCATAAGTCTCCTTTGTATTATGAACATGCAGGTATCTGGTACTGAACGCTCTGTCTGCTGGGCAGAGAGTTACCCAGTAAGAGTACTTTATGAAGTAGGGTAGGATGATGGTTAGCATAGGACTTATGCGCAAGCACCTATGACTTGTTCAGGCATCCCATTTCCTTTAAGGTGGTTCATGTCACAGATTTGCATTAGACTGGATCCTCTGGAGGACTGAGCTGGGTGCTTTATTCAGTAAGCCAAGATTCCCAGGGCACAGAATCCAGGACTTCGCACTAGCTGCCTTTTAATCTGAGGTTTTAGTGTCTGGGATTGAAGACAGCTAACAGGCTAAACTGGGGAGCCATCAGCAGTCAGCACACTTGCTAGTGTTTCATGGTATGGTATGTGCCGCATTAACAGTTCACTGCTATTGAAAATGGAACATGCTGCATACTATTTCCTCCTCCCCTGGGGGGCAGTTCTTGAAGAAAAACAGCCAAAAAAATAAATGTAACATGAGGCAACGTCATAGTTGTGCCAAAAAGGCACAATGCTGGAATGTATTACTTGAAAATTGTGTGCAATAATCTGTTTGCTGCTTTCATGATCAATTAGCCCATACCTGTGTCCACTTTCAGACACCAGCTTAAAGAAATATGAGGTAATCAAATGAAACTCCAAGCAACAATAATTAGAAATACAGGGTGTCCTAAAACTATGGCCTGTAGGTAAAATATATACAATAACATTTTTCTTTTGTTTGCTTTTTATTTTGATTTTTTTATTTTATAGATTACTCCTAAGGAGTAATATCTTTTAAAGGCTGTAAAGCAGAAGCACTCCACGTGCAGTATTGATAAGACAAGAAATAACAACAGCGAGGAATATTTAGGTGAGATCTTATGGAAACCTGTGTAAGCACTGGAATACGTTACGTGCAGAGTTTGTGGAATATTCACTCCAGAATTTAAGAATAGATATGACAGACATCTGTTATGAATTACACAGCTAAAATGATCTTACTGAGAGGAATGACCTTGATAACTTTTTATGTATAAGTTTTTGTTTGTTTTTCCCAGGAATCTCATCAATCCTAATTGAATCTTTGATCAAGTGGTTGTATTAAGTTATTTCAATCTCTGTGTAGGTATTTTCTAAACGCATTTTCATAATTCATTCTGAACGTTTTGTCCCCAGCAGTTTTACACTGAATGACTAGGCAGCAGTTAAGGGATCACAGTAGAGTTAAAAATCCCCTCTCCTGTCTAAAATTTCTTGTGCTGCTGTATGATGTTAACCACTTATACTGCTGTGGTTTCGGTAGACTCTTGTGTACAGTTGGCTATCCACTACAGACACATTCTGTCTCTAGAACCACAGTGCACACATTCTTAGTTCCTGAGTGCTTAGATTTGTGCAGAGCTTTGTTGTGTTCTGCTTAATTTACTAAATTATCTGTCTCTAGGAGGGATTTATTCTTAATAAGAAAAATACTGTATTTTTACTTCGCTTTCTATTTACTTTTTGTTTCATATTGGTTGACGGTTGCCGGTACCTTTGATGTTACATTTGGTACTCCCCCATAGTTCTCCCCATTGTTCTCCTAGTTAGCAACAGTGGTGAAAAACAAATCCAAAGGCTATACGTGATTTTTTTTTTTTAACCAGATTAATCATGTAATTGAATGTGTTACTCAGTTATATTTTTAATGTGATATTAAAAAGGCCCTTTATATTAAATTACAGATCAGCTGCAGTTATTATTTCATACAAATATACAAAATAACATCTTAAATGCTTAGAATTTCAGAATATAATTTTATCAATACATGCTTAAACATTATAAGCCTAAGAAAATAATAGCTGTAGTTAGTGAATTGACTTTGGGTCAATGTTTCAGAAATCTCATTCTGCTGTGAGGTTTTGAATTAGTATGTCATCCCTTCTGCTTTCCATTTCTGTTCTAATCTAGGAATAAAAATAAATCTTCCCCCCTTTCCCTTCCCAGTAATTAGTTTAGAAGGTGTTGTACTACGTATGGAAATAAACCAAGACAAGAATTTTTTTGTATTTGCAGAAGAGGCAATGTTTTATGGTTTGGTTTTTTTTTTTTGGTTTTGTTTTTAAAGATTCAGTTTCTCAGCTTGGTATGAATTTGCTTCTGAAGTGCTACACAATAGAAAATAGTTTTTAAAATAGATTATAATAAACAGAAACTTAATAAGCTGCAATTTCAGTAAAAAAACCCCAATGTTCTGAGATAGCGATTTGGTTTTCATTTCTATTCACTATTGCTGTTCTTGCTATCAGCTTTAGCATCTAAAACATTGTTATTTTTTCTGACAATCAAAATAACAGTAGTTTTATGTTATCTAGAATAGATTTGCTAAAGAATACAAAGAATTCCTTTCACATGTATTTATTTTCCTGTTCTGTTCACTGTTATACTGTTTTTTTTTATTTTTTTAACTAACCTCTTGAAAACAATCATTAAGTTATCTTTGACTGAAACTAGAAATATTGCCAAAGAATTATCAAATTTGTTTTTGAAACAGTAGGGCTTTTTCTCTTGCAATTTCATTGACTGTTATTTTTTCAGACTTCACACAGTCCTATATTAGTCACTTCATTATCTTGCTTAGGAACAGCCTGGACTGGTTTGTTTATTAAACTATCAAATAATCTTTGTTCCAATCCATTTGGAACACAAGCATATCATTATCATATCATTCTTTTCAGTGCTTTGAAACATCCCAAGTTTTTCATAGCGTAAGTAGTATCTGTAGACAGAATTGTGACACATTTTTAAAACTGAGGCAAATTATCAAGACCTAATAATTTAAAAAAAAATGCTCCTTAATATTATCTGCAGCTTTTATTTGGAAAAAGAATGTTTGTCAAGAGAGAGACTTAATTTAACTTATGTTCAAGTGCAAAACTGGTATAAAGGACATTCTTTTTAATAAATTATTTTAGCCTCTAGTAATAAACACATTACTGATTGCTTCCTTTGTTTTTTACTTAAAATTCTTCAAAATTTAATGCATTTTGGTTCTTGCACTAAACATGTGGAATCTGAAAGAAGTCTTTCAAATATCTGTGACGAAAGAGAAGTCTTCATGTAGAAGCTCCTTAATTTCAAGTTAAACCTTTGGTTTTTTGTATATATGTAGAAACTTAATGCTTAGATTTCACTTGGAAAATTTAAAAGAAGTCTGACCGAAATCAATGAAGTTGTACCATCTGAGGTTCTAAACTCTAATGCTAGCTAGTTTGGCTGTTTGGTTAAATCTTACCAAAAAAGTGCAAACTGTTAGCTATGACAATGGTTGATTTCAAAAAAGATTTTATATTCAGGGGATAAACAGTGGGAACAGGCATTCAAAATATCTTTCCTTCATGTGGACTTTCAGCAATACAGAACAAGAGAAGAGGCCTACAGAAGGAATTGTAAAGAATTGGCATTATTTTTAGAAGTCAGCAGTTCTGGAGCATTTGATGAAATAAAATATTTTATAGAGTGATATGCTGTATTGACAGAAAGAATACAGATTCCCATTCTTAGATTTCAAAGTACTAGAGAAACATCAAATGCCTGTGTGCCTTTGAGTAAGATACGCTTTAGCCCCATTCTGCAGACTTGATAGTTGGTACATGCCTGCTGGGTTGTATTGTTGTGCAGGAAGTCTGTCACCAAATTAGGAACAAAATCAGAATTCAGTGGGTTTTATTCAGTGTGTCAGGGGAAAAAAAAATCTAAACTGTATCTTTTTTTAAGCATAGTCACCGTTCTGGATTTGCTGTTTTGAATGGGAAATTAGGTAATTGCAGTTTGAATGTTTGGAAATTACACTACTCAGTAGATTTCTGGATAGAGAATCAAGTTGCTCTTTGCCAATGATTAGGATAGACTGTCTTCTAAATCTTTTATTTGAAAATTTCTCATTTTCTGAGTAGAGTTGAGTTAAAATATTTTATAATTCTGTATCTATCAATTTAGCATAGTTCCAAAACCAAACAAACAGGAGTAATGGGATTACTAGTTGAATAGAAATTCAACTTTACACAGATAGTAGAGTAAAAATACTGAAAACCCATTTTGCATTTAAAACAGATACATTAAATAAAGTATTACCTGTGGTTACTGAATTGAACCTCTTGTTTTGGATCACTTGGTACGTCGTGATCTCACTTGATCCCTTTCCATGTAGCTCATTTTTATTCAGAGAGGAAAACCAGCTTTTTGCACCTTTTCAAGACTTCAAGAATAAGCTAGACATGGAACCGATCTCTGAAGGGATTGAGAGCAGGCTTGCTGAGAAGGAGCTGGGGGGGGGGTACTGGTGGATGAAAAGCTGGACATGAGCCAACAATATGTGCTTACAGCCCAGAAAGCCAACTGTATCCTGAGCTGCATCAAAAGAATCTTGGCCAGCAGGTCAAGGGAGGTGATTCTGCTCCTCTGCTCTATTGAGACCCCACCTGGAGTACCATGTCCAGCTCTGGAGGCCTCAGCACAGGAAAGACTTGGAACTGTTGGAGTGGGTCCAGAGGAGGGCAACAAAAATGATCAGAGGGCTGGAGCACCTCTCCTCTGAAGACAGGCTGAGAAAATTGGGGTTGTTCAGCCTGGAGAAGAGAAGGGTCCAGGGACACCTTATTGCAGCCTTCCATTACTTGAAGTGGGCATACAAGAAAGATGGGGACAAACTTTTTAACAGGGCCTGTTGTGACAGGACAAGGGGTTAATGGTTTTAAACTAAAAGAGGGTAGATTTAGACTCAATCAAAGGAAGATATTTTCTATGTTGAGAGTGGTGAAACACTGCATCAGGTTGCCAAGAGCAGGGGTAGATGCCCCATCCCTGGAAACATTCAAGGTCAGGTTGGACAGGGCTCTGAGGAACCTGATCTAGTTGAAGATGTCCCTGCTCATTGTGGGAGGGATGGACTAGGTGACCCTTTCAATCCAAAGTATTCTATGATCTTAAATTATGGAAGATGTGCAAACCAAAGTGAGAAAACACTTTGGAAAGATAACTTCAAAATACTGCACACAGCAGGTAGAAGTTTTGCCACTGTTCCTCTTGCTTAATATGGATGTGGAAAAGAATTACTGAGCCTTATGGTGTTTCTTTTTTAAACTCAATAATTAATTTGGATGCCTCATGGGGGTGTGGTGTGTCTTGATCTTTAAAGCTTTTTCTGAACCTTGGTTATTGGAAATAAACAGATTTTTAAATTTTCATTTAAAAACTAAAAATTAAAATCGGACCTTTTTTGTAGTAGTTGTGGGATTGTTAGGGGTTCTTACGGCTTCTAAATATTTCTAATATTTATTGGCTTCTAAATATTCTAAATATTTCACTAGTTTCTTGACTCAAGAGTCTTGTAGAGTAGATAAATGCGTAATTTTGAATGTTTAATAGAAACTGAAATCCTGGCTTTTCAAACTTTGTATATATGACAGACAAAGGGAAGGTACAGACACAGTTTTATCTTTGCATATTAATCTGAAAGCAGTCCTGCAGGCTTTCCTGCTAAGCATGTCTGCTGTGTTTCTAGATTGAATGCTTAATCTTGTTTTCATGTAGTTTACTTGCAACATCCTATGCATGGTGCAGAGGAATACAGATTAGGAGATAGAAATAATATATTTACACACTGTATTAGATGTGCTTATATGTGCAAAATTACGTACAATGTAACTTTATCGGCTGCTGTACGACACGACGGACTTTACAAAGGAATTTGAATACAGTAATGCAGCACAGTTGAAAGAGGAGGTATGAGGACTATTTCATCCCATGTAGATGGAAAATATCTAAGTGTGTAGAAAAACTGGAAAATTGATGTCTTTAACAGCCTTAAAAGGTATGTAAAAACATGATACTACTATTTTAGATTGTAATATTAAAATGTTTATTTCAAAATGCTCTGGAGGGGTGCGTTTCCTCCCTCACCCTTGGAAGACCAGAACTCTTAATACTGATGTAAATGTCCAAATTCAGATGTGCAGGGTTTTTTTTTATGATGCAGGCATCTAGCCATTTATCAGTCCTTCCAAGGATAATCGGCTCGAATGCTGGAGCGAAACCCTTCCAGCAGCCCACTTTGCCTGCCAAAGAAAATTCAGCCACTGAATTGGTGGAAATTGCTGACTGGTCACCTAGAGACTGCTCCTTATTTAAGTGGTAAACCAGCTTTTCAGCTGCGGCAGCCTGTGCTGCGTATAGAGGATCCCGTCCACGCACAGCGGTTGTGAATTGAGATAGCAAAGAAACTATTCATGCAATTTCCATTAATAAAATTTAGTAGTAGTAGTAGTGTGGCGGTTGCCCGTTAGTTTGGGTTCCCTAATGGAACGCGCAAAACCCCAGGACGTCCTTTGCTTTATCTCTTCTTGCCCACCCAGGAGAGCACCAGAAATCAAGCTGTAATGTGGCACGGCGGGGGTGGGCAGGGCGCCCGCTACCCCCGCTACCGCGCTGAAGCCGCCCGCAGCCCTCGGCCCCGCCGGGGTTTCCCGGGGGAGGGAGCGGTACCGGGCGGAGCCTGGGAGTCGGCCCCGCCGGTGCCCGGTGTGGGCGCACGGCCCCTGCAACGGCCGGCTCCCGGGAAGCCTTGCGTGCAGCTTTACCCGGCAATCGCCTTACGGGGACAAATTTAGCGTAACGGCAATCCGCGCTTAATCTGCCGGAGCCGCGGGCGCGGCGGGGGAGCGCGGGCGGCAGCGGCGGGGGCTGCCTCGGGCAGCCAGAAACTTCTGGCAGCTTCCCGGCTCGGGCCCCTCCTCTTAAAGCGGCAGGGCCCGCTGGCCGGTCGCCGGTTCCCTGCGTCGGGCAGGCAGCTCCCCAGAGAAACGCTGGCGGCTCCTCCGCTTTTCTGCCGTCCCTGAGGAGCTCGCTAAAATCCCCCGGGCTCTGCGTCCCTCCGGCAGCCTCGCCGAAGCTAGAGCATCCAGCCGCCCCCCGGCCGCTCCTTGGGGAGCCCCTCAAACCGCTGCAAACAGTCGCCGTTCAGTAGTCGGCATCCCACTGCTGCCTCTGCCAGGGAAGGGCTCGCCCCAGGCTCTTTCCAAAGCAGCCCTTCCGTGCCCCGAGCCTGGCCACAGCCCCGCACTCCCGCCGGAGCGAGGTCTCGGATACATGCAGCTCTCCACCGGTTTCCATTTGGGGAAGGATGTCCATCTCCCGTTGTCACCTGGCAGAGCCTGCTCCCCTTCTGGTAGCCTGGCCTCAGTCATGAATGCAAACAAAATAGTAATGCCTCATGTAAGAGCTTGGTTAGGGGATGGTTTCAAGGAGGATCTTAAATACCAGTAGTCTGCCAATAGTTAAAAAAGGGGGGGGGGGGGAGAAGCTAATTTAGAGATTAAGCTTAACTTTTCCCTTTCTTCCTGTGTGAACTGCAAGATTTTGGAGAGAGTATAGAGATAGAGAAACATTGAGATATTTGAGATAGAAGAATACTAATGAAAAGATTATTTGAATCTACAAATTATAAAGTGCAAGTGATTATCTTCAGATGTAAAATGTACTTGCAAATTCAATTACCTTACGTTTTAAAATGAAATGAAGGCTGAGACTGCAGTCTTTAAAGACAGCAACATGCAAGACAGTAGTTGTCTAAAAAACAGTCTTTAATAATTTTAAGAAGCTAAGACCTCCTTATCGTAGATCAGTCCAACGTTGTGTCTTCCTTTTCCCCTTAAAGACCATCGCAATGCTTCTTAAGATAATTTCAGTGTGCTTGTAATACCTTTTCTGAGATTACTGAATCATGTTCTCAAATTTTAGCTGCATTTTCACATACTATGTTTTTCTGGTAACTTGCAATGAAAAACAGAGTATAAACAAATACCACCAAAGCACATCAAAACTAAGTAGTCAGACATTCACTGTGAGTGTTAGAGTTTCTATTAAATGACGTAAGCACAAAGCAGAGAAGGGATAACAGAAGGTTAAAAATAGCTGTATACTTATTTTTAATCTCTTATCTAATTTTGGTGGAATTGAATAAAACCTGCTTGAGAACAGGTGACTCATGTACGGTTGGTGAAAATGACAAAGTCGTGTAAGGCTTATCGAAATTAATGCCAGACTTTGATCACCACTGTTTATTTTTCTAGTTTCCATTCTCTATGATGCATCACATCTTGCTAGTTATTTTAACTTAATACTTTCAGCTGATACTATCAGTCTGAATGAGGGAAGTATTTTGAAAATTTCAGTTAAGTTATTTGGGAAAAAAAGCCCATGTAATTTGTGTTTCAATTGAATAATAAAATTGTAGAAAAATTTCCTACAAGTATCCACTGAAGATTTCACATTGTTATTTTAAAATATTTAATGATTCATAGTGGTAATTAAAGAAAAGTATTTCATCAGTATAAATTTTCCTCTCAAAGCCACTCCAGTACTGTATTTTTACTAAGCATATCTACAGTGGTAAGCAAATGGTCCATATTTTTGCTATTCTTTGAAACTAATTCCAGTGAAAGGAGTTAGCTATTGTAAAAGTAAGTTCAGAAGATTTAGGCTCGGGATTGAAATTAACATCGGTGGTAGTAACAGAAATCAGTTCTTACAGATGTTTGTTTTTCAAATTAATATTATTTTTGGAAGAAGCTTTTAAAAATAAGCCACAGTCATGATAAAGTAATACTAATATTGGTGATTTTTCTCCTAATAAGAATTTTAAATCCTGTTTTAAAATTTGATTGTTGGGTTGCCTATTCCTCTGCCATAAACTTCTAAATAGTTGAAGAATACTGATGAAGCTCTGGTTCAGCTTCAGATTGTCTTGGTTCCCAGTACTGGAGACTTTTTTTTTTTTAAATGTTCAATAGTAGTGAAGAAAAAGTGTTCTTTATTTTCTGTAAGTTAAACTTAACATTATGAGTTGGTCTTTGAAATAATATGTTTGGCTGTATAGGGAGGTATAGGCCAGACTGACACAACTAGCTCTTGAAGTGTTTGTCTGTAAGAAAATTCTAGCTATGTGCATCTGTGTGGAACCATCTGGGATCAATCTGTCTTGTTAAAATAGTCTCAATATTCCACACGTTCTATTAAGTTTGGAAGATTAACCGGCATGAAAGCCTATCAGCATCATAGTGCTGAAAGAGTTTCTTCACTAAAGAGTGGGGAGGGCAGGAGGGATACTCCCCTCTTAGAGCTTTACTGACTTTGCAAAGAGAATAAATTGTTGCTTCCCGCTGTTGAGATTTATATTGCATGAAGCAGCTGCTCCTTGGTACACTCTACTGAGAGTACTAAGCAAAATCAAGTTGTCACCATTTGAGTCTGTTTCAACATCCTTCCAAGTGCAGTAAGGGAAAGGCATTGCAGCCTGCCTTGAAGGCATGTACATTTACACTGTTAGGCAAGCAAGGAGGAATGAATTTCAGAATCTCAACACTCTTAACATATACCTTGTTAATCTCAGTTGATTTTTATTGTTAAGTCTGGAATAGGAACAGATATATGTTAATGGGTAAACTACTGCCAGAGTAGGATATCCTGCTACTCTGCATGCAGTCATGCACTGTGCACTCAGAGGGAGAAAGAGAGGAAGGGATTCATTAGGGCATTCATGTTTCTGATGATCTTACCATGTGCAGATTGGTAACAGTTTTCTAGTACTGTGAAATATATTCTATTACCTGAAAATGAGAGGTAGACTTGAACAGAGTCAAGGTGAAATATCATTAATAGAGAATTAACACTGTAGCATCTCATGTCTCTCAATTTCAAGTTTTGCAAAACTTAAATTTCTGAAAAATCATGCTTTGAAGTAGTCAGGTACATACTTGCATGCCTTTATTTCTGATGCATTGGAGTTGGAAACAGCCAGTGGGAATTACCTGATGCTGAGTGCAAGCACCTTAGTATCAAATAGTAGCTTTGAGACCTGCGAAGGAGATTATCTCTACAGTCTTTCCACAGAAAGCCTGAATGTGCCAGAGTTGCCTTGTGTAAGCTGTGTTTGAATCGGTAGGGGTGCAGAAGTATGATGTAGGCTTAGACAAAGTCTTAGATCTTTCTTCCCAGCTCTTGTTTGGGGCTGCGTGGAGGCTCACAGCTCTTGGAAACATACCTCACTCCTGTTGCTTGTCACCCTCTGCCTTCAACCCACAGTCAATGAAGTGATAGTGAGGTGGTTCAGATATCCAGAATCTTCTCCCCCAGATTATACTGAGAGAGGTTGAGTGAGAGGAGATGAACCTCCTTTGGAGGAGCGGAGCCTTCGTGAACTCACTCCACGTACTATATTGGACCCATGTTCTCCTCCTATCCCAAACCCACTTACTTCCCTCCTCTTCTGTTTCTTGTTTCCCTGTTTGGGTGTCACCTGTTACTCTGTTGCTTGTTGTAGAACCTTGTCTTTTGTCTGGACACTTCAGCTTCATTGTGTGTTTATCATACTGTTATCTCCTACTGTACTCTGCCCCTCGGGCTGCTCTCCTGGTGATCACCCACTTATATAATTGACTTTATTCAGAAGTGAAAAAGGAGAGCCTCTTCAGAGTTTTTCTACCTACTGATGAAAAATGAACCTTAATTATTTGAGGAAAATAAACACCAGAGTCTTCATGAAACTCATCAGGTCTTGAGGCAGTTAAAGGAGAAGGTAGAACACTTGGTTCGCCTTCACCATTGCAGCAGAAATGGCTATCTGTCTTCAGTTGGTGCAGAGTTTGGAGACTTATGTAGTACTTGTTGCAGACAACTGTGGTATCAGTTTATTATATTTATGGTAGTCATTGTATGAGCTTAGTGTTGAGTTCTGTCTTTCTGCTGCTGTGATATACGTATGCTGTCAAGTTAAGGTTTATTGGGCTGTTTTTGAAATGCTCTGTCCACAAAAGCTAATGAGACCATGGCAGCTATATTGCCAGTGGCCAGTAGTTAAAAACCAGTTCTTTTCCTTTCTATTTCAGGCCATTGATGAGCCTCCCTATCTCACAGTGGGCACTGATGTGAGCGCAAAGTATAGAGGAGCCTTCTGTGAAGCCAAGATCAAGACAGCAAAAAGACTTGTCAAAGTCAAGGTATGTGGTTTTCCTGCAAATACTTTTTTTGGGGAAAAAGTCATCAATGTTTTAAATAGCACATGAAACTTCTTTATAGTCTCAAAACAACTATGAGGCTGTTGTTTCCTTGGAGGCTGGCAATGCAGTCTTTGAAATAACAGTAAGCTTATTTTTGCTGGGAGGGGAGGTGCAATTAAGTGCATTGTGTTTCTTTCACTGCTTTGTCCTCTACTTACATCCAGTATTTGTGGCCTTCAGTGCTGTAGGCCGACCTTAAAGTAATTGATCAAAATTTGACAACTGTAGGCATAAGTATGGGAAAATGTTATCAGAAAATAGCTAAAGCTCCTCAAAGTACGTTTAATGTGGTTTCTTTTACTTCAAGAGTACAGGTCACTGCCATTTAGCAGTGTCAACTAGATAACGCTTCAGGTATAAGATTAAACCCTGCTGTCTTCCAACAAAGACTTGGCACATTGAGTCCTACAGAATAGCAAGCAGGGGATCTCACTGTGATCACTTTGTGATGACTAGTTAATGACTGAATGAATCAATATAAGCTACATGCGGTACAAATAAAAATGGTGACAAGGGAATACAAGAGATACATTTTAACATCCTGTGGAAATTTAAAATATCATTTCTAGAAATAAAAAGAACAATGTTTGGCCTTGTTTTCAGTATATAGTAAGTCTACACTGCAAAATAGCCTTATTTCTGTCTGGGTGATGTTGCCCTAAAAGCTTCTGATCTGGGAGCAGGTGCTGTTTTTCTGCTCTGCCTCTTAGCCTCATACAGAAATATAACGCAGCAAGGATCAAAAGCACTTAGGAAAAATAAATTAGATTGTTGCTCTGCAACATAGTCATAGTATCAGAATATTTTCCTTACGTTTAGTGTAAATACAAGTGCAAATATTTGAATGGGGAGTGGTAATAACTTTTTATAAAAGAGCTTCCATTATGAACTGTCATGCATTGCTAGAATCTGCCCTCATGCTATGGCTGATTTTTGTCCAAGGGACAGAGCAGGCTATCTCCAGTAGCCCTGGTAGGAAGGACTATTGTCACTTACTTGATAATAATGTTAACTATGTTGAGAAGATGTTAGTCTTAAACCTGACATCTTTGAAAAGCCTTTAGAACAAATTAGTGGTCTTTAATTTCATTAGTCATAACTCTTAACAGCATCAGCTGGTCCGTGCTTAGCAGCACCATTGAGTTTAAGTGACTAAGTATTGGTATTTAAGCTGTTAAGTATCAGTATTAAAGCACAGGAATTGTGCTTTCATCAGTGAAATTTTAACTCCTTTTAGCTCTTCAGAGGGCTTTCAGCTCGTCTTCTTAGATGGCCACTTGCACTCAAGGTTGTTTTTCATTCATAAGTATTATCTTAGGGGTTTATTACTTGCAGTTTGATCACTGCAATGCTTTGCAGAAATAACTTGAAATAGATTAGCATTTTTACAGTAAGTTGTTTGTGGAGACTGTACCCAAGGCCTTGTGAATTCAAGTGTGTGTGTGTCTTCACTGTTACTGTATGGCTTAGGGCAGTTAAGCCCAAGTACGGCTTTTGCTTGTAGAGTGATGTGATGTGTGGTTGAGTTTTTTTTTGTGTGTGAGTGTGCAGTAACAATATCTGCTTAAGTTGTCTTTCCTCCACCAGGAACATACATTCCCTAAACTTAATTGTTCCCTAAATTCTTTGATTTTCTCTAAAAATCTTTTCAGCTCTTTCTGGCACATGCATGCTTTCCCCAGTATTAGCTCTAAACAGGATTCTTGTTATCAGATGTAGTTTTCTGGAATTTTGGTAGTTTATCTGCTGCATTTATTTTCCACTTGTTTTAACAGTTTCTTCTGGCCCCAATGTATTTTATGCCCCAGTCTTCTAGAACTACTAAAGGAAAAGTCAGTTAATTTCATAACATCAATTTTAGTTTGAGGCTTTCATTTAAGTTTTATAACTAGATGCTCTGTTGAGAAAGGAGGATGACAACGGGTTTTTTTCAACTTCAGGCAAGTAAAATACATCTAATTGTGTCTCCTTTTACCTGCTTTCTTCTGTTGAATTCTGCTTCCTATAATATTTTGAGGCATACCTTCATCATAACTTTTCCTTCATCGGTATAATTTAATAACCTTATTCAATTTAATACAAGTGCTTATGTATTTATCATTTCAGTATCAATAGGTACTGTATTTCACAGTTTAGCAGTCTTTGGCAGGTGCTGTACATAGTACAGAATGTTTTGTTAACAAAGTAACTACATTACATACTTTGTCATGGAAAGTAGTAAAACTGAAGATTTGCCTGTACTTGGGAGAAGTCTTGAAGGCAGTACGAATTTGACTAAAGGTCAAGACTTTTAGTGTTAGAAGAGTGATAGTCCGCTTCATCTTCACAGGATCTGTTACAGCTTTTCTTAGAGAGCTATTTAAGCCAGTTCATTTCGACAGTGTCTCCTAAAACAATTAGCACCATCATCCATGCCCACTTGTATTTGGGTACCCTCCACAGAAGTTTCAGAATAAACTGTTTTCTGTGTAGGTCTTTAATAAAAAGGAACTAGTGAAGCATCTGCTGTGTGAAGCTTACCAGGACTGTCTTTTCAGGATGGTGAAGAAAAGGGAAATACCAGCTGAATCTAAACGGGTTGATGATGTGCTGAATCTCTTAATCTTTTATCTGAGACAGAAAGGATCCATACTCACAAATACTATGGGATTTAAAATCCATACT
>JAOTQQ010000023.1:41478893-41498921 GCA_026546715.1 Gallinago undulata
CCCAACACTAATGCATATCCCCGAGCACCATGTCAACTCATCTCTTGAATACCTCCAGGGATGGTGCCTCAACCACCAACCTGGGCAGCCCATTCCAATGTCTGCTAACCCTTTCAGTAAAGAAATATTTCCTAATATCTAACCTGAACCTCCCCTGATGAAACTTGAAGCCATTGCCCCTTGTCCTATCATCTGTAACTTGGGAGAAGAGACCGACCCCCGCGCCTCTACAGCCTCCTTTCAGGTAGTTGTAGAGAGCGATAAGGTCTCCCCTCAGTCTCCTCTTCCCCAGACTGAACAGCCCCAGCTTCCTCAGCCTCTCCTCATAAGGCTTGTCCTCCAGACCCCTCACCAATCTTTCTAATCTTGCCAGGCATCTTTTGCCGATTGACTGCCGTTCTTCTAACACTGTTATTTTGACTCCTATTTGTGAAAGCGTTTACATATTTTTAGTTTTCTACCACATGATTGAATTCTAATGAGACTGACAGAATCGGTCCTGGCAGTACTGTTGATGAACAGAAGAGAGGATTTGGATGAAGGTGAAAGAGACGTGTTAAGAAGTTGCTGAAACTTTTAATGTAATATATCTAATCTTGGAGTTGTTTCCATGCCCACAAAAGTCTTCAAGGTCGCTGCAGTGTCGGGCAAGAGTATAACTGTTGTCACTGTTGGGGAAGAGAGAGGAGGTCAGTTATTGTCTCACTGAATAGTGCAAGCATAGCCAAGACTTAAAACTTGTCATCAGGTTTTCATCCGTTAAGTACCTGTAGAACACTTGGCAAAAGCTTACTTTTTATATGACCAATTTATCAGCTTCTGAAGATTCACCTTGAATGTGTGGAGTGTGTTTCAGGATTCAAAAGGATAAAGTATGTAGCTGAAGTCAGCTGTATTAGGAACTTGTTTCCAGTTGACCTAGTGATAGCAGAGGTAGCAGAAAGTCTGGAGAACAGGAGCTCCGCAATTCTTTCACTACAGCTGGTTCTGATGATTGCACTTTTGACAGTTGCCATCTTGCTTAGGCTGATATCACTGTTGTTTCATAGCATAGTTGAATGAAGTCAGTAGAGAAAGATGTTGAACTTTCATATAACACTTTTTTCTCAAAATATACATTTGAATATTGTAGGAGATCTGGTTATATAATAAGTTCTGTAAAAATTGAAAATGCTTTAAGAATAGTTTTTCAATTCTGGCTTGCATTGATTTTTTTAAATTTTGTGTCCTGCTGTATAAATTGTCTGCTCAACTACTGATTGCTTAAGATTCCATCTAGCATATGCCAGTATGGAATAACTGTGGTGAGACAGCAGCTTATGTATTTGGTTGATTTGTGCAAATGCTTTACTGGATATGCAGCAGTATCTGGGTACAGCTTTGTTTTTCTGACATGTAAATCAATCACTTACTGATATACTTTTTTTTTTTCTTATCTCACTTCCTACCTGCTGACAGTATTTGATGATGGTGATGAGAAGACTCTTAGACGTTCTTCACTGTGTTTAAAAGGAGAAAGACATTTTGCTGAAAGCGAGGTAATTGAAGATTTTTTTATACAGTAACTTTGTATTTAGAAAAATATAAAATTGATATTTTTAGTACCTCAGTCTTCAGTACCTTATGCACATCCATGCTATTAAAACTGGGGATTAAGTAAAATACACTCAACAGGGTCTGGCTTATTCTTTTTTAAAATCAAGAAACAGAATAAAATTTTATCATATTCCATAAGGTTAGAAACAAAATCAGCATTTCATATTTTTCAGTTTTATATTATTAATGGTTCGTAGATTGTGGGTCACACAAAAAACTGCGATCACACAACAACTTTGCTTTATATTAAAAAATGCTTGTAAGTATTCATTTGAAAAAATAAAATTTGTTACATAAAAAAATTAATGTACCTCTTTGGATGTAATTAATTTCTGCTCCATTTTAGGTAGATGCTGAAGTCTAATAGCTCATAAACTTGAAAGATCAGTACTTTTCATTTAAAAGGCAAATTGTAAGTTGCTTGTTAAATTGAAGACAGTTACCCGTATTTTGAAGGTGGTTCATGTCTTAAAGGTGACTTGCATATTAAAAGTGTGCAGACATTTGTAGCAGATTTCAAATAGTTCAAATTTCAGAATGATGGTTATTCCTTCTTTTTATGTAAGACAATCTGGACTGATGGGCAAATCTATGTAAACATGTTAGAAAGCTACTGAAGACAGGGTTTGGCTTTTTTTTTCCCCTACATAAATATGTTTTATTACTGTAGGCACCTGAGCTTGTACCTGCTTACTGCATTCTTGTGAAGGTTCAGATACCTTCTAGAATCCTAAGTCAGGATTAATTATGTTAAAAAAACAGGGCCTAATTAGATGCTTAAATCTCAATTCAGATATAAATGCTGTAATATTACGAGGTGTGTTGTTCCTTTGATTAGCTCTTTGTTATCAATGATCAGCACTCCTGAAAATTAAATTGCTTCTGTTCCATAAATACTATTTTAATATGGTTTCAGGAGTATTACTTTATAGTAAGCAAGTTGAAAATTTTAGTCTACATATATATTGTTTTGTGACCCGTTTGGCTGAACGAGAGTAATTTCAGATTACTTTGTCAGATTCAAAGAAACCTTACATTCAGATGACTCCTACTTTTTATTTTATCACTGTTCTTACCGTCTTAGCTTTTGATGTCTTGCCAGAAGTCACTGATATGCAATTCATTGTCACCAGCCCTCAATGAAACCCATGTGGTGTATTTCTAATTACCTCATGTTTGCATAGCTACTCAGCAGGGAAAATTGCATCTCCAGTTTCTTTTGTAACTAGAGCAGTGCCACATGATTGTCTTGTTCTGATGTTGCTTTAGCTTCGTCTTTGACTTCCCAATGTGTGGGATCTTTTTGGGTGTCCACCATAACTCAGAAATAATAATTCATTTAAAAAGCCACTTTTATTGTCTCTATGTTCAGCTCTGTCTGACACGACTTACTTTTGAGATTCTTTGTTTCACGTTTAAAAATTAATACATGACTCAGAAGTGTAATTCAGAGGACCGTATTTACTTTGGAAGGCTTTTTGCCTTCTTTCAAAGAAAAAGAGTAAATACCTGTACAAAAAACTCAGTGTACCAGGAGCCTTCAAATCTGGAATGCTTATAATTTAAACAGATAATAATAGTTTTAGGAAAAGAAGATACTACGTTTCTGTGAAGTCCTTCTGTTGATGTTTTAGCATTCTTCCTGAATGGAGAAAATTATTTCTTTCTCTCCCTCTCTTTTTGTTTTGATGTTAATACAGTATCAATTAGCACCCTCTCTAATACAATATAGCAACATCTTTAAAATGGTTTTAGAATCTTTCTGTCCCGTATCAAATGATGAGTTACTAACAAAAATCCATTAACTTATCATGTTTGCTGCTACTGAGTTATCTTGCAGTTTCATTTCATAGGGGACCTTTGTTCATTTATAAGGAGATGACTGGGTGGTTAATCTGATGACAGGACAGACAGGAAATTCATCCTATAGAGATGGAGTATCCCAGGTTGGCAGAATACCTGATACTTCATTCTCTGTGTTTGAATGGTACAAAGGCTGGACATCTGGGAAGAATTGTCTATGTGTGTTGGACAAAAGTTAATTATTTGTAGGTGGGGAGAAAGTGTGGAAGAAAACTCAAAAACAAAAGACATTACCTTTTAAAATTGAAGCAGTGATGTCTCTGCTTCTGTATTTGTTTTGTAATGGGAAAGTCTCTCTGTTGACAAAAATTACTTTAACCATATTATATGAAGTTATGGTTTGGAGAATAATTTATGCCATTTTTAAAATACGGGTATGTATATGTATATTTTTATTTCAACAGACATTAGATCAGCTTCCACTCACAAATCCTGAACACTTTGGGACTCCGGTTATAGGAAAGAAAACAAACAGAGGAAGGAGATCCAATCATATGTAAGTTTAACATCTTTATATCTGTGCTGCCTGTATTCAGTGCTGACGCCTTCAATGTGTGTGGAGTTTTACTAGTTCTATGTTTAGGCTTCTCTCATTCAAAAACCAGGAAGCTATATGAAAAGTGGTGTTTAGCACTCAGACTGAAAGCCAAGTTTTACATGTGTTGTTGCATGCAAGGATTACAACAAATCTTCATGTCATCAGTGTTTCTAACAGTACTGGGTTTAGGCAAGAGGTTTTTTGTTGGTTTTGTTATATAAGTAAGAAAAGACAGCGTCATACCGAGTGGTGGTGTGTTGTTAAGCTATGTTCAGAAGCTTCTCTGTAGTAGAACGTTAGTATTACAAGTGTGCTGGACTCAAAAGCCATTACAATGCAGTCTTTGTCCAGGTGATACAAAGTCTTTTTAGATGGTACTAGAATCCTAATGTAGACCTTGGTTTCTCATTGTAAGTTTTATGAAGGGCTTTTAGAAATAAGTGAACAGTCTTACGGTTTGCAAATAGAAAAACAAAGTTCTAGAGTAGTGACTTGATTTCTTAGGTGCCAAAATTCTTGTTGGTTTTGATGTTGAAAGAAGTGACTGTTGTTCTTTTTGTTTGGAGATGGGGTTCTTTTTGTGGTTATTTTTGGGGGAGGGGAGGATGTTTGGGTTTGGGTTTTTGTTATTAAAGTTTTGAGGTGGTGGTGGCTTGGATTACCCTTTCATGCTCTTTTTGATAGCTTGAAATAAATATGGTCCCATATATGTAGAGGTACTGTGGATTTACTCAGCTATTGATTTACTAGTTTGTGATGTATTGAAGGAAAAAGGTGAGGAAAAAACTGGCATACACCACAGAGAATGCGATTGCAGCATCATTAGTGTCTGGTGGACGGGTTGTTGTCTTCTTTGTTTCCCTATGCATACCAGTCATTATTGTGGCAGAAACAACACACTTATGATTAGTACTGACTGAAATGAGAAAAAAGACACAGATATATAACTGAGCTAGTTGTAATCTCTCTAAAATAGTCCTAGCTTGCTTTCTAGACTTGTTTCTCTTCCCACAAGAGATTCTCAAACCCCAGAAAGCATCCTGGAAGACTTTTAATACTGTATTTTAAAATAAATCACTATTAACAAAACGGGTGTTGGGAGAAAAAAGCCCCAATGCTTTATCAGCACTGCAAATGACGACATAAAATTAGGGTGGGATAAATGAAACATAATTAATCGTAGACTGTAAAACAGTTGTCACAAATGATGTGAGTCTTGTGTTAGTATTGAACTTTGTACTTAAAGGTAGTTATGTGAAAAATGGAAGGTAGCTTTTAAAATTCTGCTCCTTGTGGCCGTTGAACATGCCATGTATTTTCTGAGAATTAACCTTCAAAGTGACTATTAAATAATCTAAAGAGAGCCAGGAGTGCTGAATTTTTATTGTAATTGTTTTAATCAGTTCCAGGTAATTTTGATTGAAGTAGCTTTGTACATTTAGATTTGTCTATATGGTTAAAAACAGGTGCAACTTTGTACTGGAACAGTCAAAATAATGAGCCAGAACCTTTTTTAATCAAAATGTATTTGCACCTTTGCTGATGTACTTACTTTCTAACACTTCATTCCATGTGAAATTGAAATAGTCACTTAAATGCTTCACTGCATACCTTTAAAGAACTGTTTCAGGATAAATAGACTTCTTTTTCTCTTTGCTCTTCATCTTCATAGCTGATGTTTGTTTCTTCTTCAGAGATTATTCCTCTTTCAAAATAGCTTTCTTATTCTGTATGGCTGTTAAGTACAAGCATAGATTAAGAGGAAAACCAAAACAGTTTAGCTTAATGTTGGTCCAAAACTACAAATGCAACAGTTTTTCTGAACAGTGCTTCACTGAGGCCACATTCTCATTGTGTTCTGACAGTATATTTCTATTCCTCCATGTGGATGCATGGTGGTATTTTGTTTGGATTTTGCATGTATTACATATAGATGTTTAATCCCAGCCAGCAACTAGGACCACGCAGCCTCTCACTTACGCACACACACACACCCCCCGCCTTCTCCCACAGGAGGGTAGGGAAAAGAGGGAGAGGAGAGGAAAAGAAAAAAAAAACTGTGAGTTGAGATAAAAATAATTTAATAGAGCAATAGCAGCAAAGGAAAATAATAATAAACCAAAAAAATATACAAGACACAAGTCACTCTCACCTGCATGGTGAATTGATTGCCCAGCCTGTCCAGAGCAGTCATCATGGATTACACCTCCACCCCTGTCCAACTTCCATTTAAGTACCAAGCATGACATCTGTAGTACAGAATATTCGACTGGCCATTTTATTGGCAGAAAAAAAGTCCTTGACTAGTATAAACATCACTTAGCAACAACTAAAACAATGTGCATTATTGACATTCCTACCATACCAAATCTGAAACACAGCAACCACTAGAAAGAAAATCTCAGCTGAAACCAGGACAAGTTTGTAATTTTTGAGTTGTTACTATAATATCCTTATTATAGTAACTTCTATTCATTTTTACCCTAAAACACTTAACAGGCAATTCAAATCACTACTATTTATGCCTCTGTGACAATTAACTTTGGATCTCCTGTGGTTATAATTGGCAACTTTTGAATAGTTGAGTTTTAAGTCTTTTTCTGTTGTTTAGTCCTGAAGAAGAATCTTCATCCTCTTCCAGCGATGAAGATGAAGATGATAGGAAACAAAGTGACGAGTTACTAGGAAAAGTTGTGTGTGTGGACTGCTTCAGTGTGGATAAAAAGAAAGCTCTGTGGTTTCCAGCCTTGGTAAGAGTCTCATCTTTATTTTAATTTTGTATAGTTTCATTCATTTTCTAGGCACCAAAGGAAGGTGGAATTTTTTTCATTTTTGATGGATTAATATATATTTTTATTATAACTTAATATGTTTATTCAAATTGGGCTATATGATAATAGTCAAATGAAATATTATATATGTAAATATGTTTGTTTATAGTAAGTGGTTGCTAATATGTCTTTAGGTTTTCCAGACATCCAGAGCTTGTTGACCTAATTCATTGATGTGTTTTAGTACCTTTCAACTAAAATTTCAGGGGCTTTTTTCATAAGCTATTGTATATAATTTTTCTGAACTACTGAGTTTTATCAAGGAAGAAAATACAAAAAAGTGCAAAGAGAGGTGAGGTTTAGTCATTACATAGATATTATTTTTCTAGGTTCAATATAAACACATTTGATAATAAGATCAAATGTCCTTTCTTTGTTGCTATGGTAGTTAGTAGAGACTTGCCAGAAAATTTCCTTTAAAATAACATTGTAGTCTTTCAGTAAAAATATTTTCTATCTTCCTTTATTCTGGTTTAAAAACACTTTTTTACAAATCAGCTTCTAACAATACCACTGTTAGTCTAAGGATTGTATACAGACTGATATATTTGGAAATTAACATATTTCCATATATGGTACCTCTAGCACCATACTTTTTAAATTTTATTTTGGTATTAATGATAAATATTTGAATAGTTTCTCTCTGGCAATGAAAGCTTAAAATGTTTATGTAATTTCAGGAACTCATGTTCTACTTTTGGAAACATGCCATAGAGTAACATTTACTTTTCTTAGTGTGCACAGTAGCTCTCAGTTGCAACTTTCTACTTGTCACCTCATGTGTCTTGTAATGTGGTCCAGAGGCTTTCCAGCAGGATGTCTTTTGGAAAGAAAGTAGTAGAGAATGAGTCATTGATGTATTTTTTCAAGAAGGGAGAGAGCAGAATGTAGAGCAAGGAGATACCATGTTAATGACAGATAGCTTTAAGAGAGGCTTTCAGTAATACACAAGAAAATCGAGCTGTGTCTTTATTGAAAGCTGTCATCAAGATTAATGCAGTATCACCTGCCTCTGCAGAGTTGCACTCTGAGTAGCGCTCAGTTAGACCGGTTTGAGCTATTTAATGTCAAGCTGTTGGGTTAGCCCTTCTGGTCATGCCTATGACAGAGAGCAGTTTCCATGACAGCCTCTCTGGTAAGTATTGGGCTTGTGTGTGACTAATGTAGTGGTACTCAGGATAGCTGAGGGTCAGACCTTGAAGATTAACTGAATTGTTGCTTATGCTCTGAAGGTGTACTAAAGATACACACTGTTATTTCTTCGGCTTTACTTTGGAGATTGGAATAGCTCATTCTCGTGGAAAACTTCCTACAAGGAATGAGAGGCAGTAGAGGGAAAAAGATTGAGGGTGGAGCTCGTTAACTCTGAAATAGCTTATCCTAGATTAACTGTTATTTTAGTAATCAGGTTTCTAGCTCTGCAAATAAACATCATACTGCATTTAACCTGAAAGGTTGTGCCAAAGAATTGATTTATGCCCCAAATAAGTTGCCTTTTTTTTATTCCCTTCCCCTGTAGCTATGCCTCTCCATTCTTTTACCTTGTAACCAGGTTACACCTACTATATTGACAAAATAATTTTATTTTATTATTGATAAAGTTTGCTTTATATTATGCTAATTGTAAATTGTAAATTCAGGTTTACTATGTTGAAGAATTCATATACCAGAATTACTTTGTTATTATTTATATTGTGTACAGATACACTTTGTATAGGCACAAAAGATATTGTGCAAGTATATTATGTGAAAATAAATTCAGGGTTTAGTCTAGACCTCTGTACCAAATACCAGTTAAGATTAGTATTGGAAACTGATTATTTCAGATATCAGTCCTGTAACCAGATAGTGTGTCACTTACAAATGTAAAACTGTCTAAATTTGGTAAAAAAATATTCTGAGGAATCAGTGATTGATTACATTGTTTTAATCCTGCAGGCATGGGATGTGGTGGTTTGTTCATTTTTGTTTGTTTTTTGTTGGGTTCTTTGAGGGGGTGGGTTGGTTGAGAGTAATGGCTAATTGTAATTGTAAAAAGGCCTGGCCTTTGCTCCTTATGTCAGAGAGTGTGATTTAGTAAGCCTTATAGCATTGCTTAGCTTTAATGTGTACTTAAAGGCTCTTGGAAGGAGCAGTGAGGAAATTGGCTTGCTGCGTTTTCAGAAAATTGAGTTTACATAAGATCGTCTCTTTCATCCTCCTGTGACTCCAGTGGAGTTTGTTTTGCAAGGAAATCAAAAAAACTTGATTCAGTCAAAATTGAGGTGATGTTGCCTGGTCTAAAGGCACTAGATGAGGTTGTGGTAAGCGGTTTTCCAGCCTCTGAATGGATTTCTGGCTACTAAAATCTTGATGCCTCTATAAGACCAATAGCTAAAGCCAGAGTGGCCCTTCTCCGTCTTTAGAGAGCTATGAGATTGTATCTATATAAATAGGGGATGATAAATGCTGTCTTGTCTTTTTCATTGATATTTAAACACTGTTGCAAACTGTATCTCAAACTGCATTTTAATTAGTAAGTTGCAGTTTTGAAAAGTAATTTCTTTGGAGACTATAGAATGCATTGAATTCAGAGACTTAGGCTGTTAAGTTTTATTTTTCTTGAGAAGCATATTTAGCCTGTGCTGTGTGATACACAACTCTTGTTCCAAATCCATTGGAGTTTTTGACTTTACCTTCTAAAGTACTATATGGCTGGTGACCTATGTAAGGAGCTTAAAACCCTTTTGTCATGCAGTATCTTTTTGGTTTTGGTGGAAAAAGTAAGACTGAAAGCAGTTGGTGTAAAAGAGAAGAGATATTTACCAGGGCTAAATTAAGGCAACAGTCATTTGCTACTCCTTGGTGTTTCATAGCATCCAGAATTTTCTTAACTTTCAGGGAGCTACACACAGCTTTGAGAGAAGATAGGTGAATGATGCAGAGGGTTGTTTTTCTGTTCTATAGCTCTGGAAATTGAATATGTACTTTATTACATTCCTGAAGTTTTTTAACTAGTGACTTGTATACTGGTTTAACAAACTTTAAGTAGCTTTTAAAATGGCAATAAATAATCTGTTGTCTAAACAATTCAGTGCTAAACTTGATTAGTTTACTTCTTGAATTAAAGAACCTATCATAATATTGGTACTTAGAATCATAGAATCGTCTAGGTTGGAAGGGACCTTAAAGATCATCTAGTCCAAAAATCAACCTAACTGACAAAAAAAAAAAAAAAAGGAAAGAAAAATCACTAAACCATATTCCTGAGGACCGCGTCTACCCGTCTTTTGAACACCTCCAGGGATGGTGCCTCAACCACTTCCCTAAGCAGCCTATTCCAATGCTTGATAACCCTTTCAGTGAAGAAATTGGATATTCCTAATATCCAATCTAAACCTCCCCTGGCACAACTTGAGGCCTTTTCCCCTTGTCTTTCTCCTGTGCCTTGGGAGACGAGAGAGACCGCCTCCTCTCTACACCTTTCTTTCAGGTAGTTATAGAGAGCGATAAGGTCTCCCCTCAGCCTCCTCTTCTCCAGACTGAACGACCCCAGCTCCCTAAGCCTCTCCTCATAAAGCTTACTCTCCAGACCCCTCACCAGCTCCATTGCCCTTCTCTGGACCTGCTCCAGCCCCTCAATGTCTTTTCTGTGGTAAGGGCCCCAAAACTGGACACAGTACTCAAGGTGGGGCCTTACCAGTGACGAGTACAGGGGGATGATCACCTCTTGGGTCCTACTCACCACACTGTTTCTGGTACAGGCCAGGATGCAGTTGGCCTTCTTGGCCAGCTTGAGACACTCTTATTTCCTTGGTAGGTAACTTAAGCAATTTTATAATGGAGGATTAATTTCATAAATCCTGTATGCATTTCTTTTTGAAACTGTGTGTGATTGCATCCTTGCAATTTCTGGAAGTTTTTCAGAAGAGGTTTCTAACTCAGGTGGCAGCACTTGGTGGAAGGTGTGTAGAGGAGTAGAATAAAGAGTGAGGAGAATGAGGAGTAGAATAAGCTCTAGTGGCATAACAGGTACTTAACTTTTGTAAGAATGCTGTTCCTGCTTATGTCTCTGGCAGCAGCCAGCTGTCAGTTCCCTCCAGGAAGTGAGCATGAACTCATACATTCATTAATTTCAGCAGGTCATCACTCCTGTGTTTTGAGGCATCTCATTTGCTCTCATCTCAGAATTCTTAAAGAGAAATCAACTCAAAAGGGTTTTGAGAAGCATTGGTATATACTGTTACTCTCTATGGGTTTTTGGTGGGGTTTTTTTGTTTTGATTTGGTTTTTTTCCTCCCTAAACTTTGCATTTGTAATATCTTTGCAGGTGGTTTGTCCAGATTGTAGTGATGATATTGCAGTGAAAAAAGACAATATTCTCGTTCGCTCTTTCAAGGATGGCAAATTGTGAGTAGGAATTTAGAGATTGATACTTGAATAAAATCTATACCAGTCAAGTGAAATGTAGTGTGAAATGTGCTGGATAAAGTATTAATAACATCAGTAAGCTCAGTAAGTTTCTGCCAGGACTTTCTTATGTTTAGAAAACTGTTAACAGCCTACATTGTGATGAAATTAGTCTTGAACTTTGTCATTATTAATAATGAGATACATAAATCTATCTGTCTTAGTGTTAATTTCATTGTTACAATGGTGGCAAACAAAGCGATATTGCATGACTTCAAGAATGGCCTGAGACTCTTTTCCTGCTCCATTTGGAATAGAGAGATGTGGCCATAAGCTTATCCAGCTACAGAAAGGGGTGGGTGGGGGTATGTGCCTGCAGGCACAGACACCACACACATACACAGATATTCTTTTTTTGAGGTAATAAGGCATATATTTATCTCAGTCTAGAATACAACTGCCTATTACCATGTTCTTTGAAAAGAGTGTGGTACTACTCAAAGTAGGAAAGAAAAATAGAGAAACCTAGAAAACCAGGCTGTATGATATTTGCAGTAGAATAAGGGAACTTTGTGTTCTTAAAATCATGCTGGTCAGGGATGGGGGTTGATGGATGAAAATAGAATCCTTTTTTTCTAGGTTTTAGTTTTTATTTAAAAAGTTGCAGCTGTTTATTGTGCTTGGTTCAATTTAACACAATGCCTCTGCAGAAAGGATATGGAAATATTTAACAGTTTCTTTGTGGTTTAATTACTTACTGAGTCTAGGCTATTGCTTACCATTTGATAGCTGTTCAGACGTCGATGCATGTCACTGGAGAAACACACATAAGCATGTGTGCACATGCTCCCCAACTCCTAAGCTGCAGTTCAGATTTGCTTCCTTGGATTTAGCCACAGTAGAAATGAAAAAGTTATCTGTTCTTTCAATTTGTTAAGTCTTTAATTTCATACTGACAGTTTATGCTAATACTCATTTATGTTTTAAGCGAGGCAGGGTTTTGTTTTTTGTAAGTGAATAGTTACTTGCTAAATAAACATGACTTTTTTGTTAAGTAATATCATTTGGGAGATTCCAGAAACTACCTGTCTGTGCAAGAAGAATGCTTTCTTTAGTATGCAGTAAATGCATATGGATGTTCTCACCAAATTAATGTAGAAGTTTTGTTTATAATCCACTGACTAATACTGTACCAGACTAACGCTATAGAATCATCAACCTATAATTGAAATGCTTCTTCTGTGTGTAATAGTCTTAGCGACAGCTCTGTATTATACTGCTGATTTGGCTTTAAAATATTTTAAAATATTCTTTTATTTTTTTAACACTTTCTAAATTATCTAGCGTTTCTGTGCCAAGAAAAGATGTTCGGGAGATTAGTGAAACTTCACCAAAGCCTGATGCTTTGTTAAAACAAGGTAAAAATAACTGTCTATGAGAAATCTACTTTGTTATATAAATTAGACAAAATTTATGGTAGATTGGTTTATGTCTTAAAAATGCTAAAATACAGGATCTTTTCCTATAGCATAATATACTAAAGGAGAACATTTCTGAAAATCTAGAGGGACTTTTTTTATTAAAAAAACAAACACCAAATAACCCCAACAACAAAAAAAAGAAACACAACCAACCAACCACTCTACTGCACGTTTTAAAGGCAGAGTGCCAAACAAAGGATATAATCATACAGTGCATGCTGGCTTTAGAGGTTATTTCATATTCAGACTTTTGCATTAGATCTCCATAGGGTTATTCTCATCATAGTACCCCTTATAAGGAAGTTGCCTTTATGCATTCTCAAGAAACTGGAATTGTGGATTAATTTCAAAGTTTAAGTTTGTGCAATCAAACTCTTGGAATTAGCTTGTGCTTCTTTCTTTCCCCTTCTCTTCCCTGTTTAATATATCTGAAAACCAACAGCATAAACATATTGGAATAGGGGTTCTCTCAATTAAATTGTCGTATGTGCCCTAATACAGAAGATCCTTATTTGTGTCTATAGACATTAACATGGTAATAATCCTGATAATAGCTCTGAGTAATTTGATGTGCAGAGAATACTAGGCTGGACAAATAAGGATGGACAACACAGGGTTGTTGTTGAGGTTCTTTGAATTTGGGGGTGGAATTGATAATGAGCAGTCTTCCCCTCTTCTTTTTCATTTAAACATTTGGTCAAACTGATACTTTCTGCTGTGCTAACAAATGCTGGTCCTTTTACAGCTTTTGACCAAGCCCTTGAATTCCGTAAAACCAGAACTGTTCCTAGTAACTGGAAAACAGAATTGAAAGAAGACAGTTCCAGCAGTGAAGCTGAAGAAGAAGAAGAGGATGAAAAAGAAAAAGAAGATAACAGCAGTGAGGAAGAGGCAAGTGAAGTTAATAAAGGGTATAGATACACAGCCGATTAAAAATTAGCAAGACTGTAATATTTAAATAGGTCTTTTTAACATTTGGGAATGTTTAACACGTTAACATAGGCAATGTTATTGACTCTCAGATTTCAAAAATCTTTATTCAACAAAGATCATGTGGAAAATAACAACTTGAAAATCTAACAAATATCTTTGAGTCTCTAAGCAAAACACATGTAGTCAAAAGACTGAGTCATTAGGTGCTAATGAAAAAAATAGAAATTAGAACTCAAAGGAAGATCCTTTAGAATCCTTCCCATGCTGATCTTAATGCAGTGGCAGAAGGCCTTGGAGCACCTACTAGGGACTAAGCAGGATGAAGAAGAGTAGTAGATACTGGTGTCTGCTGTCACATGCATATTGTTTTTTCTAAAAAAAAAAAATGTGTCCCCTTTACTTGTTTGTATTTCTAAGTGGAACTTACTTGATAGCTATTAAAGGTCTGGCTGTCTTCTGGGAAGAGCTATGTAGCTTAATAAGTATTTAGGTGTTTCTGATAAAGGACATATTTTTGATAAGTTTAAAACAAAGATCTCATTCTATTTTCTTTGAAAACATCAACAATTATGTCTTGCAACTGTATGTAAATCTAGACCGGCCTTTTCTTTCCAAATGCAAACTGAAACACAGTATTGGAAGGCAAAGGGTGAGGTTTTTTTCATTTATGTAGACCTTCAGGTTTCTTAGGGTGATATTAATTCCTGGGCTATAATGTCAGTCCTGGCCCAGGTGGGTTTCCAGTTTGTGGTTCACTCTTCCTCCAAATAAACAGTTGTTTGCCCTTCTGTAGTAATACAGTGTGTTGTAGTGTGCAGAAGGGGGTAGTTTCTCTCCATAGCTTGTCTTGCATCTGTTTTATTGTATATTATGGCCGTGTTTGGTTTATTTTCCCCTTTGTGGCCATGGAATGAGTTCCGTGCGTGCTAAAATCATGCTACTGTAAATCTCTGCTCACATCAATGGCAATAGACTTTTCTCCTGGCTATATAGCTGTTACCCTGTGACTTAACACGCATTCCAAGCCACAGGGAATTTTGCTACCTTTTACATGAGCTCCATCTGAGGAGGCAGCTCTAAGCTGTTACTGACCTGCGTTCTTGACATATTTGAAAAATAAACCCAACTAGGCTGGCATTGCCCTGCTGTTGTCTCCTCCTCCCTTGTGTCTCTGTCACCCTCCTCCTTTCCCTTCTGTCTTACCCTTTCCTTCCGCCAAATCGTTACGTTAGGCCTACAGCTACAAGGGTCCTCTTGTAAAGCAGATATTGCTAGTAGTTTGCACTGTTCCTTTGCTGCTTCTAGCTGGAGACAATAGAGTTTACTGTTTTTGGAATGGTGGAAAGTGAGAGATTTTGAAACTTTTAGATAATTGCCAAGAAATCTGAGTTGTAGCGCTCTCTTATCTTGATCCACTGAAGAATTGCTTCATGATAAGCTATCTCTCTGGCTACCCTGATGTAAAAGAGCTTTCAATCAAGGCATTGGCCAATGTGCTCCCCTTCTATTTTTCTTCTCTCTTTTGTGCTCTAAGTGTGGAGTCCTACTTCATGCTTGGTTTTCTGATTACCTGTTCTTTACTCCCAGCCTCCCGTCCAGAAAAAAACTGAAGGCAAAGAGGAAAGAAAGTTAGTGGAAAGAACTTTATTTCACAGCTGGCTGTGAGGCTGGAAGAGAGGGTTTTGAGTCTCTTACTTCCTATGTACCTTAAAAATCTTAGTACTAAAAATCTGTATCTGCCCATTATCACTTTTTTCTCTCGTTAAGTTTTGAGAGCTGTCCTCTAATCTGTTTTGCAACTGCCAGTAATGCACTAGACTTAAATTCCTATCAATAGCAAAATTGTAAAGGAGAAACTGAACTGGTTAAGGTCTTAAGTGGTTGTTGCGGTCTTTCTCTCAGTACATCCTCTCTGGAGATTGTATGGCTCTGGCATAATAGAAGGTGGTATTCCTTCTTTTATTCATTTACTTCTTTATTTTAAGATTTGTTGAGAGGCTGTAAAGGTGTGAAGTAAAAACTGTCACATCTCTATGCTCATAAGTTCATTCTGCCCTGACTTCAAGCTCACAGGAGACTATTCAGCTCTGATCGAAAAATTTTAAAGCCCAGTCTGCAAGGATTTTGCTTAGTATTTTGAGGAGCAAGAAGTACTTCCTTAGTACAATTCCTGAACTTTCAGAGCAGATTCATGGGTATGCTGAATGTAGATAGGCTTGTACCTCTGCAGGCTGGCACACAATGTTTATATAGCTATCGTCCCCTCAGTGCTTTTAGGTGAAAAAGTCTTGAAGTGAAAAAGTCTGAATAGACTGGTTCACAGTCTTCAGCTGCAGTGTTTGTAAATATTTGACCTTGTACCCTTTGTACACCTTTTCTTTAGTTCCTCTTAGTTGCCTGTGATGTTGTATGAGCTAGTCTTTCCATGTGCTAGACATGAAGATCTCATCTCAGGCAAATGTTTTGGGATTTACTGTGACATCTCTTGTGATAATTTCTTCTCCAGTATCCAGTGTTTCAGTCACCTGCTGAATTATGAGGTTTCTAAAACAGAGGCAATGTTTTTTTTCTTCTTTCTTCTTCTTTTCTCTGTTCAGTGGTAAATGGCATATATGCCTTCACCCACCTTTGAGCAGTTTCTGCAGACTCCTGTCTTTTTTTTAAATTACTTTGTTTACTTTAATTATATTTACTCCTGGCTATCAAGCAGCATCTCTTCTCAAACAGAATGTGGGCCTGCTCTTGAGACTTCATTATTCGTCTGCAGATTGTTCTAGCGCTTTCCGGGACGTGAAAAATTATCACTGGTGGCCCTCAGGCCATCCGTGTGGTCCTGGTACCCATGACCCAGAAAAAAAGCAAACCAAATCAAAACTCTAACATACGTCACTGCAGGCTTCATATATAGATGCTCCTGTCTTGCATTATATTCACACACACTCCTATCGATATATAGATGCTCCTGTATATGTCTCTAGATAGGTAGGAGGTACATGCAAATCCTCTTTATTTATCTTCTTAGAAGAGAAGTTGCCTTTTGTTTTTCTTTCCCCCTCTCCCCCCCCTTTTCTTTTTCTTTCTTCAGATGAGAGAGACTGGAAAATTGTCTTCCTTTCCTAAATCTGATGGTAGGTTAAAAGTTGACAAAGACCCTCTCTTCTAGTGCTGGGCTATAATACTTTGGGAATTTTTTATGTTGCGAAAGGCATGTTGCTGCTTTTCTGGATTTCATATCATACATATAAGTGACTTTCTTTTACCTACGAACAGGTACATTGGAGACAGCAGAGTGACCTGCTGGCACTATGGTTGTCTAGCTTGGAAATAAGCAAAGATGACAGAGCATGATATGCCTTCATCAATCCACTTGCAATTTTGGCACCGCTGTGGATTATTGTATTTGAGACGTCGTAGGTACTCTTTGGGCATTGGATCTTATAGTGGGGCAGGAGTGACAGTGTTTTATTCAGCGTCTTCATCACCTTTACTTTAGTTCCCCATATATTTAAAAAGCTTATATTCCTTCCTAAAAGCTTTGCTGGGTTTCATGAAGGTTTAGTTCAGTGACGGCTCTCCTACCCCCAAATGCTCTGTGGGACCATTTTCTTCTGGCAAGTGTCCTCTTGTTGGTGAGGAGCATGAGAAATCCAAGTAGGTGATCATGATCTCTTTGCCATGATCCAGCATATGCTGGTAAAAGTCCTTTCCAAGTACCTGTCATGTGAGATTAAAACAAATATAAACTCCAAAACTGTATCGATTCCTCTCAAGTAGTTTGTTCTCTGTGGTCTTATTCAAGTTTTACAATTTCAAGCTGAATACTTTGCTTGCCAGCAGTGTTTCTTTTGCCACCTTCTCCTGTGAACCATCAATGTTCTTAACCAGGCGGTTGTCTGTACTATATGCAAAGCTGCGGCGTCACCTCATCTCTGTTGGTGAAGAATTGCTAATATGCCTGATTTCCGATTCCCCTGCCCTGCGAGGGTGTATCTAGTTTAGTGGTTGCAGTCCTGTACCCAGTCTGTCCTTCTTGCTGATTGAAGTCACCAGCTCTGAGCAGTGCTGGTATCCTGGGTATCAGATAGAGGCTTATCACATAATGCCCTTGCAGAGACTTTCCTCTTTCATTGCTTTTGCAAGACTGTATAATATTTTCATTGCATTTCTGTTGATAATTATACTAAAATGACAACTGTTTCAGTGTATTGTATATACTGGTTCTTCAATTTTTTTCTTGTTTGCTCTGATCTGTCCTCCAAGTGCATTTAAGGGAGAAGAGGAAGTATAGAATAAGGAAAAAAGCGTACTCGGTGCTAATAGTTATAGCCTTCCTTGACCTTATCTTCAGCTGTCTATCTCTTTACTAAATAGCTTCAGCAGATGTGGGGGCTTAGGTTTTTTTTTGTTGTTGTGTCAGTTTTGGGGTTTTTTTCTTCTGTTGTGTTTAATACTGGTATTCTATTTCTGTGGATTTCTCGACTGTCTTGCTATAACTTTAAAGACAATACGTTTTGTCCTGTTGCTTCAGTATAGGTGAAGCTTTAATATTTATTACAAGGAGACTGTTGAAGAATGGAAAAGATGAACACGGAATGAAAATACACTAAAGAAAAATAATTTATTTTAGATTTACTGAATAACTTTTATTAGTTAATCTTGGAAACATTACAGGTAGTATTAAAAAAGTATGCAGAGAAACAATCAATTTATATTTGGTGTATTGTTTTGAAGTAGCTTAGTCATCAGAATTTCTAAGAATTCTGATTATATTAATATCTTACTGCTACTGCTTGTGGCAAGTCGCATTTCCTGAAGAAATTAATGAGGTGTTACAAAATAAGCCATAGTGCTTTGTTAATGAAACTCCGCTGTTTATTAATCTAAGTAGATCTAATAAAAAAGTTTATTTGGGCAACGAACTGAGCATCCAAAATATCCATTGTTATTTCAGTTCTGGGATTGCTCTTGCTCATCATGTGTTCAGCCAGTACTCCATGGCAGTGTACATGCAGCACCATTGGCTGCAGTTTGCCATTGCTGTGGATTAGAACTCCTAAGAAAGTGCAAACACCATTTCCTCTTTCACTTCATCCCTGAAAGCAACATAGTGTATCCAGGCATCAAGGAGTCCCGCAGTAGAAATAGACCTGAGACTTCTGATATAACCTCTGGATAATTAGTAGTGATGTCTCCCAGACTTTCTGCATAAATGGACAAAATTGAGAACGAATCTTGATTTATGGTATCACTTATGATACTTCAGTGATCAGTCAAAAATCCAATTTCAGTGTGTTTTTACAGTTACTGTTATACAAATTTTGAAATACTGTTTGTAGTTTATAAAACTTACTTCCATGTGGCACAGCACTGAGACCATGTGTCTCTTGGTATAGTATCTGGTTGCTGATTACAGTAAACCAAACTTGAACATTTGAACTTAAACTATAACTGCTCTATGTTTCTTAATGAAGGACTCTAACTCAAAATGTTGATAATTTTCTTGTGTGCATTACTTTAAACAGGAGGAGATAGAGCCATTTCCCGAGGAAAGAGAGAACTTTCTTCAGCAGTTATACAAGTTCATGGAAGACAGAGGTAGGCATTTTAATCTTTCACTTGTAGAAGCTAAAGACGGGTGTATTGCTTAGTGATACTTTAAAGACTTGAGTCTGTAAACTAGTAGTGCTTTGCTGTTCAGCTTTGGAAACAGTGACACTGTATTTGTTACTCCTGACTTCCCCACTATTTAGAAGACATCTGTCACTTGACTCTTCTCCTAAAATACAGTCACTTATTCCTGCTTTCAGAAATAAATGGATACTACCTCATATATCCTAGTATATCTTCTACTGTGTACTTATAGTGTGTATAATCAAACATATAATGTCCTCAGCCATATGTATACGCTCAGTTTAGTAACTTTGAGATACTTCAATAAATTAAAATGTAACCACCCGTCTACTACTTATGATCATGGAAAAAAAACATTTATTTTGTGCTGGTTTTCTTGTGTGAATCCTGATGCACAAGCTTTGTCAGTAAGATAGATTGAAATGTTGTTAAAAGTAAATGTGATTTATTATATTAAATCTTTATCAGGTATTTATACACTGCAAGAAAAGTGCTATGTCCGTGGAGGCAAGGATAAAGGTCTCTGTATTTAAATTAGTATTAAAACTAGTTAAATGAGTATCTTTTGATTACATGTGAAGATGAATTGAGGAACTATTTACAAGTGACTACAATGTGGTAGCTACCGCTAGTACAGCAGAATCATAGAATGATTTGGGTCGGAAGGGACCCTAGAGATCATCTAGTTTCAACCCCCCTGCCATGGGCAGGGACACCTCCACTACAGCAGGTTGCTCAAAGCCCCATCCAGCCTGGCCTTGAACAC
>JAOTQQ010000023.1:41506397-41532375 GCA_026546715.1 Gallinago undulata
TTACAGTGAGGGTGACAGAGCCCTGGAACAGGCTGCCCAGGGAGGTTGTGGAGTCCCCTTCTTTGGAGATTTTCAAGTCCCGCCTGGATGCAGTCCTGAGTAACATGCTCTAGCTCTGGGCAATTCTGCTTCAGCAGGGGAGTTGGACTAGGTGATCTCTATGGTCCCTTCCAACTCTGAAAAAATTCAGTGAAATTCAGTAAACCTGTGCTTTTCCCTAGTGTACAAAAGATTATTCATTCTTAGTGAATAAACAAGACAGTTTTAAGTCCTCCTTATTTTAAAGTTCCTGCTGACTTCATGTTGTGGAAGTAGTGGTATTCAAATGTAGCGTTGCACAGTTGGTGCAAGTTTCCTTTGTAGCATCTAACATAAGCAGTTGTAACTATTCAAAGACTTGAGTCAAAGCCAACAAATTGAGAAGGAAGGATTTTTTTGACACAATGAACAGCATAGAGAGTTGAACATGTTCCCAAGAGACTGAGGCCAGGAGCATAGCGCAATTTTTAAAAGGTGTGGGGTTTTTAATATAAGGTAATAAAATAAAAAGTAAGTCTTTACAAATTTCATAGTAGATACAGTTTCTAAGCTTCAGTGTAAGTTAATTGCTAGTTAACCAATATTAGTAATTTTTTTTCCTCCAGATGATTAATTAAATGCCAAGGGTTCTTTGATTTTTTTTGTTTGGTTGGTTTTTTAATACTTTGTGCTAAAGCACCTGGACAAAGCTGCTGTCAAGAACTTTTTATACTGAACTGAAAGTTTAAGTGCTCAGAATCCAGCTAATAAGTTTTGCTTTCAAACAAAAATGTGCATCAGACTTGTATATTGGTAGTACTTGAATTTTTAGAGGTGACCAGGCAGAATTCTTGGGAGTAATCCCAGTTACAGTACAGAAAGATTGCAAGAGGCTTTATTCTTGTGTTTTCCTTTTCTTGTCCTGTCTTAACACCAGGAGGGGCTGCCATCTCTGGATCCTTACCTTGCCATTTCTTACCAGGCTGTCATTTGCAATACTCGCAAATAGTTCTCACTTGGTCTTGTGAAACTTCTTGGATTATTAATTTTGTATTTCTTCTTGAAAACTGCCTTAAAGAATACTTTAGAAACCTAAACATTTCTGCTTGTTTCATACTGCCAGTTTAGGTCTTCATGGTATGGTCTTCTGGGAATTGATTCTGTCATATTTTAAGAGTGTCAGAAGGAGAAAATGCTAAACGTCCTTGGCTAATAATCTTGAATGGAATTAAACCATTTATTCACACGAAAGGGAAAAATCTTAATTTTAGAGCTGTTATATACAACATTCTGTATAGTGATAGCGTTTTACCTCCTATAATCAGAAGGAGGGAGGGAGGAATAATAAAATCAGAAGTTGAGAACTAGGTTAAGATGGACATTGTTTCACATCAAAGGTTTTATTACCCTTGGTAGTGCATGGTGACCAACTGCTGTGCCTCTGTAGGTGATAGCTTCTGTTTGTACAAGAGTTAAATTTTCTGGAAGCACTTGATGGGGATTTTCTGAAAGCAATTTACAAGGGGATTATGTAATAGACAAGCCCCGTTTCACATATGGGAGATAACAGATTGTTAGAGGCAATGTTTTCTGCAGTTAAAATGACATCTGTTAAAATGACATATCAAAGCTTTATGGTGGTGAATCTAAAATGGTAGCAGGAAGGTTAAAATGTTTTGGCATGAAGGAGATTTGATACGCAAGGCATGTCTTCTGTCTTCTGGATTAGGGTTGAGAACTACATATTGAGGTAGCTTTCTCCAGCCTGATTTAGCTTTATGTGGAATTGATTAGCTTGGGAGAAGGGAGAGTGTGTCATGTTCATTGCACAGTTGGTGTGAACATCTGTTCTGAATCTTAGACTGTTGGTATATATGCAAAAAAAATATTCTTGAGAAGTATACTTAGCTAGTTTCAGGAACGTATGTCTATGCTCTTATTTGTGATGTGTGTTCTGTTTATGTATTCCAGCTGCTTTTGTATTGGGAAGTTTTTGTATAGTCATGTTTTCAGAATCAGAGTCTAATGGATTTATTGTTTTCTTAATACAGAATATACACTGATACATATGTATATGTAAGGGTTGCTTTTCATGTAGCAATTAGCTCCTCATCACACAGTAATAAAGTGTAGAGTGTAAATGTACCAGTCCTGTGCGTGCATCACATTGAATGGAAGGGAGGTGTCTTTCATGTGGAAAAAGTGGTTCTGTCATCACATTTTACATAGCTTATGGTCGCTATGGAGGTTATTAACCATGGTAGCTGTCACTGAGACTTATGTGCGTGGGTGAGTCCTTAAACATTCATCCAATACTAGATGTTTTCAAGCTGAGTGTGAACCAGTGCCATAAAAATGAAAAGTGCTGTACTCCTCAGCCAGACTTCTGAACCATCCATTATCCTTTTGAGGAATGTCTCCAAATGCACAAAAAAAACTTAGCTGAATGATTAGAAGCAATAACATGAGGTCCTTTAATTTGTCTTCTCTGTAGCAGCAGGGGAAAACACTGAGTACAGGCTTCCATGGTTGAAGTGTACTGCACTACCCTCAGACGAGATTCAAATCAAGTTAGTGCCTTTCAACTGTGCATTTATTCAGATTTTCTGTGTGTATAGACAGAAGTCCTTGGAGCTTCTATTTTTATGTTTTCTTTGCAACTTCAGAGGGAAGACAAATACTGGTGGATTTGGGGGGTTTTGTTATTTTGTGTAACTAAAGATGAGGTGTTAGTGTCATGGCATAAGTACAGATCTTAATGGCCTCTCTGCCTTAAAACTTAAGGGAATCTTAATACAGCTGTGATCGATAAAGTCAGACTATGAAGGAGATTCGACATCTGCCAGCTCTGTATTATGTGAAGTAGAGGTTAAATAATGCTCTAGGGTGAGAAAAAGGGAAAAAGGAGGGAAACAAAAATAGAAGCTAATTGCTAAACTTGAAGTGTCAATTACACTGGCGTTTATTTCTGCTAGTGGTTCAATTAACTATAATGACTTAATTGAACCAATAATTGAAATAATCTTGCTTCCTCAAGTTTTAGAATAACCCCTGAAAAAAATAATTTTGGATTGCCATCTCACCTGCAGTGTGTGCCAGCATGGTGTGTCAGTGGGAGTGCATTGGAGTAGGGTTAGATTTGCTGCAAAACAGGGATCCTAGAAGGCAGATCTCATGCTCCAAGTCACACACTGTCTCGCAGGTTTCACCCGGGCTTTGTGACGAAGGTGTATTTAGTGCTAGAGATTGCGGGTTGAAAAGACTTTTGCATGATACTGCAGGTATAATAGCATGCACTGTTTCATCTATTAACAACATCTACTCATTGGTATACTTACCCTTATTATGGGTTTGTTGATGTTAAATCTTACTGACTGAGAATTACCTGCCACATATGTAATTTTGAATACTTGCAGTATTTTTAGCTTTTAATGGTTTCACAATGTCCTTTGAAACTAACGATAAGCAATTATTTGTATCCTGTAAGCATTTTAATGGTTTTACTTTATTAAATATTTTTGCATTTTAATTCACTAATTTAATGCTTCTAAAGATTCATATTTCCATTCATGGGAGATGACGTGAGAGTATTCTTTAGTCTGCCGTTATCATTGGAAATGCTTTCGACGACTCCTGATAAGCTTTCTGGTGGTGCTTTGGTTTCTGGAACACAGTTACACTTGCATTGCTGTGTCTCTTGTACAGTGTGCATGCACATCTGTTGCTGCCCCGTTTTATCGGCCACTGCTTGGGTGGTTCAAATTGTTGTGGCTTTATGGCAATCTGCTGCCAAGAGGCTTGTTTGCTTCTTCCTCTCCCTAACCCCAATGGGATTTTGACTAAACAGTACTAAGGGAATCCGATGTTCTCATGCATACATGCTTGGACAAACAAGGTTATGACTGTGCATGCTGGATGGCTACAATCACAATTTTCTCTTACAAGCCTCTGTTACACAGCAGTCATGGCTTCTTTTCATCTGCGCTGCCAGGTTTGAGCTTTTTATGGCCTTGTAAAACAACAAGTTTTCTTCCTTGCAACCACTGGAATATGTTTTGGGGTTTGAGGATTTGTTTTTGTTTTTTGTTCCAGAAGCTATATGAGTATGCCCTTTTTTCTGCTCCAAAACAATGAATGTTCTCTGCTTTTGTTTGGTTTCCTAAAATCTCCGGCTTATGATTGCAAAAAAAAATAATCACTCCTTAGAACACTTCTTATTTTCAGCCTTCTCTACTTCCATTTTGCTTTTGCTTCCTGATATACCCTCCATCTATGTACAGTCTGCTCTTCATGTCTACTTTACCATCTAAGTTACTCAACTTCACAATGAAGGTTTCACACTTCTCTTCCAGAGAAATTCTGGTATTGTCATGGAGTCTACTTTGTAGAGTATCTGTTAGGGCACCAAGAAAGCCATAAGGTGATTAAGGTAAGACAGACTCCAGCCTTGTTCAGCTTCTAAAGAGCTGCTGACACCATAATTGCCAGTGTCTGGAAAATCCTGAATCTCCCTCATAGGCACGCTTTTCTTTGCAGACAGCATTCAAGGATTGTGCCAATAGTTCTTGGGGGAAAAAATCTGGCAAAATTTAGTTCTTTACAGTTTTGAAAAGTCTTGTTAATAATGGGAAATCTCAAGCTCATCTTGTTCTCAGAGTAGTTTTGGTTCTGCTCCTGATACCAAGTTTTCTTAGTTTTTGGATGGTACTAACTGTTACGCTGAAATTAGCTACGAGGTTTGATTTAATGCAGCAGAGAGTATAATTTGAAAGCATTTAAATTACTGGTTGGTGCTTTCTGTTGTTAGCTGTGTAATTCTCTTCAGGAATTTTTCATCTGAGTCTTTTGGGGACCTTTGTGATTTTTTTGGGAAGTGAATTTTTCCACTTGGTGTGTAGTGGAGATGAAGTGAGCTTTCAAAGCTCAATCATTTATGTTGTATTTTTAAATCTGGTAGTTTTAACTTCACTAGCAAAATAGGCCACTGAAAGTATATAATAAATGGAAAATCTTGGCCTTCTAGAACAAAACTGCCCGGTCCATGCCATATATACCTGAATAGATGTATCTCTGTTCTTTGATTTAGTTAATAAACCGAATGAGGGAATTTTTAGCATTTATCTTGTGCTGTATGCACATATATATGTATTTACATATTTGTGTGTGTATATATATATATGTGGCAACATTAATTTCTGAAGTACTTTCATTAAATCAGCATGGTTATGCTACATTTGAATTTAGCTTATTTTCTGAATTCTCTTTTGCCAGCTAATTAGATAATAATACTGCAGTTTTACTTCTACAAAGAAACATTTGAATAATTAAAATGCTGTTTGATCCTTTCTCAGAGAGAAAGTAGCTTCATTTATGTGAGTATTTTCTACTGAAAAATTCATGGAAAGATCTAGACTGAATACAGACTTCTGTGTTTGTGAGGCTAACTTACATTTTTTTTTCTCAGATTTTTAAATTTTTAGTGGTCTGTGGCTATTGTAAATTTAGTAAGCGGCCCTAATCTGTTCCGTATTGCACTGTGTGGGATTAGAATGATGTGAGGGACAATAATACTGTCTTGTAAAGCTTTTTACAAATTTAACTTTAAAAGATATTTTTTCTCTATTAGCTTTTGAAATGTAGTCTGCCTCTTTAAGCTGGTTGGAGGTAATTTTTCAGAACACTGAGGAGCCCATAGCTGCCATTGACTGAGACTAGCAAGATTTGTGGACTCTGAGTGCTTCTTAAAATTGTCCAAATATCTAAAAGTGTATTCAAAATTAGCTTATTTTTGAAAACAGCAGACACCTGCTTGTGTATTTATATAATAATTAAATGCAAGTTTGACTTATATTTAGAAGACTTTTAGCATAATTGGCAAGGAGTGACAAGGTCATGAATTGGCACAGGTTGCCTGATTTGCTAAATAATCTCACATAAGGTTGGTCTCTTTTGTGTAAAATCTGGTTTTGGTTGCAGTCGCTCCAAGGTGTTGAGATAGAGATTGTTTATTATAATAAAGCAAGGATCTTTTGGGGAAGTGAATTTCAAGAAGCACTTGTAAAACTTGTAGTTTGGAAAATGGAATTTAGGGAACTTTATATTGAGGATGAGTTTGAACTGAAAAACACAATATTTAAACAAAGGGACTGTGTGAGAGAATCTTATAATAAAGATGAGTTTGAACAACTTCTGCTGATACAGATTTTGATGGATTGGGTTTTTTCTTTTAGTCAAGTCATTTTTGCACCTTACAGTCACTGGATTTTGTTTGTATTGCTGTATCCTCTATTTTGCTGCTATTACTCGGCCATAGTGCAATTTCAAATATTTGGAGCCTGCTGTTTCCCAGTCTCTAATGCATCCACAATATTTATCAATATATGTGGTTTGGAACTGAAAAGCTTATGAAGTTTCATATCTCATATTAACTCTACAATTTTTTAAACCTTTCAAGAGATGACACGAATAAGGAAGAAGATGAAGATGAAGAAGAAGCAGAGGAGGAAGAAGAGGAGGAGGAGGAGGAAGAAGACAACAATAACAATGAGGAGGAAGAGTTTGAATGCTATCCACCAGGCATGAAAGTCCAAGTGCGGTATGGAAGAGGGAAAAATCAAAAAATGTATGAAGCTAGTATTAAAGATTCTGACATCGAAGGTGGAGAAGTCCTTTACTTGGTGCACTACTGTGGATGGAACGTGAGGTAACTTGAGTTTTAGTTAGTGATTACTTCTTGAATTACTTCTAAAATACACTTGTGTATTTTAAAAACTAAATGAATAGACATCTGGAGTCTTAAACTTTCAGTATTGGTGTTCTGTGAAGGTCATTGTACTGTGTGAAACTTAGATTTTTAACACTATATAAATGCAGTACTTTAGTTACTCAGAAAATCATCTTAAAGTGACTTGTTCAAAGAAGGCTTACTTCATTCCCCATCTTATTTTTAGATCTCTCTATACAAGAAGTGATAGCTTGCTCTTTCACAAATTCCTCCTCTGTCTCTCTTAAGCCAATTTTGTCTCATGCAATATTTGAATAGTGCACTTAACTGAGTCTATATACATATTCTTCTCAGCAAAGCAGAGAGTACATTAGGAGCATGGTATTTAACAAGAAAAAGTACAAGATTCTTAGTGGCAAGTTAGTGTGCAGCAGATCGTTGCATTTCATTCAGATCTGATTTCCACCTGTCCCCACCCCTCCTTCCCCCTGTGGCTGCCTCAAGATTCCAAACAAGACTCTTCTTAGCCTAGAGGCTTCTTATGCTTTTCTTAATATATGCAGGAATATATGCTTTTTATTGTCTTTTAATACAGCATTAATAGAAGTATTAACATATTTTTACCATTTCAGACCGTGTTTTTGCCATTTAAAACTTGAAGCAACTTTGAAAACAGTAGAGAAAACTAAAGCTTCTGAGTAGCTTTTAAGCCACTTACCAAGTCTGCTGCTTTTTTCATCAGTTTCAGCGTATCTGCTCATTGTCCTCAGCTGTCCTCTTTTAAACTGTATGACTGTGTTTATAGATCTTTAAAACAAACAAAAAAAAAAGTCAGAGGCAAATCTGCTGTACTTTTTATTTAGTTATTTTTCCTCTTCTGGAAAAGTTCTTGTGACCATTTTCTGTCATCTGGACTTTGATTACCATCCTATCTCTGACCAAGAGAGCAGGACAAACCACATTTATTCAGTGCTAGCAAGATCTGCTAGCAAAGGTCACAATTACAGTAGCACAATACTTCTCTCCCTCTTTGCATCTAGGCCTGGTAATTTCCAGGACCATCTAAATCACAGCTGAGGAGGAACATCTTGATATTGCTGTGTTTTATATCCAGCTTTTGTAGAATTTTGTTCTGCATATATATTGATCTATAGGGATATGATCTTTCACATAAACTACCTTCAGACATTTGTAAGCATAGTGGACTATGAAGTCAAAATACTAGGGGAGATGCAGCCTGCTCGAGGTGGGATATGGAATCCGACTAACATTTCGATCGTTACTGGAGAAGACTTGTTTAGGCGTTTAAGTTGCTGAAATTTGCATCCCACTCGCTGAGAATTACTGTGTACCATCCCAAGAGGTTTCTCGCTTTTTGACTCTTGTTTTGGAATTCACATGTAAACATACAAGTTACTTTCCTTTTTGAGTAAATATTATGCTATCACACATGCTATGAGGTGAAATGATCAGAGTTTTATTTAAGCAATACCACTTTAAATCTGAAGAAATGAAAAAGATGAGCCTTCACCTTGGAGATCCGAGCGCCCTGGTTCTTAAAGGAGAAATCAAGATTCTGGTTTTTGAACTCTGCATTTTAAACAAATGTATGGACTGATATGAGGCATTTTTTCCTGTGACTAGGATATATTTGATAAGAAAATAATTTTTAGTAAACTTGCACTCATTTGACAGGTGAAGGGAGTCATTTGGTCTTTCTGGCAGCAAGACTTGTGTTTATATTATCACCTGATGTTTCAAAAGAGCCCTCTGAAAGGGGCTGGAAGAGTAGGATTATTCACTGAGAAAGATACCAGTGATCAAGAGCTGGTGGGACTGCTTGTGGACTCTACTAAATGCAGCTAATCTTTTTAATTCAAGTGAAATTACTTACGTTTTTGGATTTGACAGTAAGAGCAGCTAAGCCTGGGCTTAAGGCAACAATCTAAATGCTTTGATACTTTAGTATTGTGAATACAAGTCTTGTATGATGTGATAACTTGATTTGGCTTCTAGTCAGTCACAACCTGGAAGAGTAACTGCTTTACTTGGATAGGTAGCAATTCCCTCCTCTCTGTATTCATTGTAGCTTACTTTTAGTGTTTAGCAGGGACAAGTACTGTAACATCAGGTCATGAGATGTACTGAACTAGGATTTCCTAATAATCCAGGATTTTTTTAATTCTATCATTCTGCTACCCCTTAAAGTTGACTTTCCTGTTTCCCCTTTTGGTAAGTATTCCATTTAATGGCCTGTTCTTTAAACCTGTAAGTCTGAGCAGGAATCCTACATAACTACTAATGTTTCTTATCGCAATGTAAGTAGGTAACTTCATTATCAGTCTGGGATTCAGAATAATAGTGTGTGTGCATGCGCATGTGGTTTGGATACTTGGAATGGAATTTAGTTAACTTGGTATTCATCTTCATTAAGTTTTTGAACACTCTGGAACCAGTGACACTAACCACTATGGAACTTTTTTTTTTTGTTTTTAATTCTAAATAGAAAATAAAGAAATCAAATCATTCAAGACCAGGCTGAATGGGGCTTTAGGCAACCTAGTCAAGCATCTAGTCAGGAAGGTGTCCCTGCCCATGGCAGGGGGGTTGGAACTCAGTGATCTTCAAGCTCCCTTCCAACCCAAACCATTCTATGATTCTTAACAGCATTGTACAGCTGCACTACTTTATTCTATAGGATCTTATTGTTAGCTCCTGACATTCAGGTGTTATGTGTCTCTAACAAAGGTAAAAAATTGTACTGTTTAGTGGAGCCTGACTTGTTGTGAAAGGGAATAGTAAAAAAATCTCTACTCTGTTAGAGAGAACTGTTTATGTTACTACATGTTAACAAGAAAAAGCTTATGAGACAAAATGTATTTCTTACAACATGTTCTGAATTATGTATGCTTTATGTTAAACTACAACTTCCCTTGGAGCTACAGTGCTACTTCCTTCTGTCATAATTTTAATTTTCATCTGCCAGTGCAAGGCAAAGTTCATTATATAAGTGTTTAATTTCTTCTGGAGTATGTTACCAGTAATTAAAGACAGAGGGTCCTTATTCAAAAGGAGTTTACGTTGTTTTAACTGTATGTCATATGGTACAATATCACAAGACATGTTATTCTTGAATGTTTCTAGTATTTAGAACTAAGAACTACTATTTTCAACATTGCTTTCTTCAGAAATCTGAATGTGGAAGTGCTAATTTCTCTGTTTGAAGCATAAACAATATACAAATTTTGTACTTTGACACACATTGAAATTAAAGGAACGTGTAGGCATATGTCAGGTTCTTGAGTGCAGTGTATGGCATGGGAGGGAGAATTATTTAAAAAAATATATTAGATTCCTAATCTAATATTCCAGTATTTGGTTATAAGACTAAATCTCCTCCTTCCTTTGATCACAGCAAAAGAAAACAGTTGATTCTTCTTTGATAGCAGATACAGGCAGTATACTGGAGCTTTTCAGTGAATTTGCCAAAGCTTGCTAGTTCCGTGAGGTCACTTGTCTTCCTGAGGAAGCGGTACCTTTGCTAGTATAAATCTAGAACTGGAACAGTATACTTCCTTCCTTGTTTCCCCTCCTTCTGTGGAGGATTGAATATGCAATCTCTGAGAATAAGTTGTGGTTTATTTTAGCTTGCAGTCAGTACATATGGATGTAATAGAATCAGTGAATGCTCTTATGCGAAGTGCCACTTGTTTTTTTTCTACTGTATAACCATTCATTTCATTCTTCCTTTTTCCCTTTATTCCTTCCTTCCCATTCAAACCTACCTTTCTGGCAGGCATTCATTTTAACCAGTAAGGCAAAAAAGCTTGTCTGCTTACTGGTTCACCTTTGTCTTCATTTTGGTGAGGCAAAGGGGATGTTTCTATTGAAGGCATTCTAGGCTTTCATAGGAAGCCTTATTTAAAGAATAGTAAGTAATAGCTTTTTACTAAATCTCTCTTCTTGGTTCCCAAACAAGTCTGTGCAAGCTCATCTAGGAACACCTCCCAGTTTTACCTCCTTCCTCTCCACACCCAGCTCTTGCTTTAGGGAGTTGAGGTAAGCGAGTGTGGAAGATGGCACTGCAGTAAAACAAATCAGGCCTTCTGGAAGCACGTACTTCTTTTAATGAGGGCTGAAGAACTTCTTTCTTAATGTTTTTTGTTTCCTTTTGTTTTGTGAACAGGCTCTCTAAAGCAAGATTAGCAATTAAGTAAGTTTTCCTATTTTACTAAAGTGCAGTTTTATGAAGAGAGTCTCTAGTCCGAGTCGCACACAGTGTTGAGATGCAGCTTGGCATCTGGTGAGCTATTCAGCTTTCAGGGTGCTTCTCTGTCACACAGTAGAGCAGAATTTAATTTAGGATCAGGTTGTCAACTAAAGCTTGGGATTTGCACCTTTTGCAGGATCTGTTTCAGCCTGGGGTCCAGTGGTCACAGCTTTAGGCAAACCATACACATCTGATGTGCGAGTAGTGAAAGGAGCTGTACTATGCAAAGGTGTAAACTGTGGGCATCTGATTCCCTGGAGAAGATTCAGGATTTCTGTGATGCTGGGTCTCCTGGCAGGCTCTGGCTGCTGTTCTGGGTACAGTCAGGAGTAGAGCAGGATTTGCTCCAGCCGGGAACTGTGACTGTCACACACAGGTTTTCAATTGGTGCTCCTTGCGATGAGGAGCTGTGACCACCGCTTCTGATGCATAACATTTAAAACCCTGTGGTATCTGCAGGTACTTTCTTAAGATTCTGCATGTCCTCTCTCCTTCATTTCAGTGTGCCCCTATGTCTGTCAGCTGTTGCCCCAACAGGCACTGCAATTACCTTGGCTCCCAGACAGTATGTGCAGTGCACAGACTTTGCATAAGGGGAAGATTGTTTTCTTACTGTAAATGCATAAAATAAGTGAATACAAATTCTATGTTGTAGCAACATGGTTGATGCAGAAAGCACACTGTCAAAATAGTTGATTATCACCATTTATTTGTCCAGTCCTGGTGCTGTTTTCCTGCATGCATTTAGACCTAATGAAATACTTGGTTTGCAAAGTCCATTTGGCAATCTACTTAGGGATATTCCTTTTGGAAAGCATGTCTTTGACTCAAAGGAAGTTTATTTCAAATATGATTTCCAACAGTCTCACAGACTCTGGGATTTTTCCACAGTGGAAAACTCTGCAGAGTTGTACTTTGGTTTTGGAGAGAAATGTGAGCCTGTTCATCTACATGTCACCTGGTAATAGTATAATTAGAGCAGCATCTGCAGCAGTAATCTTGGTATGTTGTAATCTGGACAGTCAGCTGCCAATTATTGTCACGTGGAGGGGAAAAAACGGCAAGAAATTGTTTTGGAAAACTATCTTTAGATACTACTGCTAATTCATTTTTCAATGTATTGTGATGTGAAATTTAAGTTAATAAAATACAGAATTTAGCTTCTCGAATCTCTTGTGTAGATCTTAGAGTATACAAGAAGGCAAGTTAGAAGCTTGCATATATTTCTCTAATCCTGTTTAATTTATATGTCAATATTGTAGATATAGTTGCCAGTAGTTATAAAGAGCTGAATTGGAACTGTATCAGCCATCGTTGCATATATTAAAATGGTAGGCAAGTAAGCCCAGCTGGAAAACCAGCATGATCATGAGTGCATTGTGCTTGGCTCTATCTTGTACTAGTTCTCTGGGTGTATATGATTTGGGGGGTTTTGTTGTTTTTTTTGTTGTTGTTGTTTTGGGGGTTTTTATTATTAAGTTGGCTTTCTCCCTTCTGTTTTTCTTTTTACCTAGGGAAATCAGAATTTTTGTGGCTGTACACTGAGGCAAAAGTTAATACATACTAATTTTTAACTGACTTATTTCTCATTCAACAGTTCTTGAATTCACAGTTGAACAGCAGATTATGCTTATTGGGAGGAAAAAATATTCATTCCTGAGGGTTTTTTTTTTAAATACACAATGAAACTGGCAAGTACAATATCATAGTTATAGTATATTCTTACTAAGAATGTACTTCTCTGGTCTTGGGTTTGTATTTAACAGGTCTAGTCTTAGATAATAAGACATCTGTTGTTAATATCTTGGTGCTATTTATTATGTTTTTGTCTAGTATCATTCTGATACAAAATGGTAACTTTTAACTGACAAGAAGTTGAAAAGTGTTAAGTTAGTGATCCTGACTTTGCAGACACTCGGGCTCGAAATATTTTATTTTTGTTAACTGGTCACATTGTATATAGCTGTGAGAATTTATTTTATTGTTAAGGTATTGTAGTATATGTATGAAATCCACTTCTTGGAGATACATACCAAGTTATCATACTGGTAGTTTATTTTACCTGTACATGCGGATTTTCTGCTGGTCAGTGCAGATCAGAAAATTACCAGCTTTCACTCTTACCAGCGTAAAAAAAAAAATATTTATCCTCTGTGTCCCAGCATGTGAACAATTGAACTATAGCTGAAATTTCACATACTGAGAAGTTCTTCAGTTTCGTATTGCTAATAATTTTTTTTTCCTCCATTAATTTCTCTTATGGTGTCAAAATTATCTGCCTAAAACCATGAATGTGTACATTTTTTTTTCTTTTAGGTATGATGAATGGATAAAGGCAGACAAGATAGTGAGACCAGCTGATAAAAATGTACCAAAAATTAAGCATCGAAAGAAAATAAAGGTAGTTTGTCTTCCTTTTTCTCCCTCGTTCCCCCAACTTTGGTTTAATATATTTTTAAGTACCCTCCCCCCCAACCTTTTGATTGGCCTACAAATGCTTGCCAGCATAAGTCACTTCCTAACCTTTTAAGAACTAAAACTTTTTTCATCAAGGTTTTGTTTTTTCATTTTGTTGTGGGGAGGGGAAGCTTCTCTTTCAATCTTTTCTGTGTTTTTTTAAATGTAATTTATGTATGCATTTATAGAAAACAAATGAGAAGGATCCATTTTGTCATCAGTGGCGGAAGCCAGCTTGGGGGGGCATGAAATTTGGGAGCACCCTCTGCTCATTCTGGGGAGCAAATCTATGACTGGTCCATATGTACATGACTGGCATTTCATAGCATTTCATTCAAAATTCATTCTTTTAAAACTGATATTTAGGCTTAGGTTATGATACATTCCTTTGGTAGTGGGATGCAGGGAACCTTTTCTTTCTGCCACAGGTGTCAGTGCTCCCCCAGCACCGTGGCACCTCTGGAACCTGAGTTTTGTTCTAGAGCTCCCTGCTTGTTTTGACAGCAGGGTATCATAGCACTGCGCCGCCAGTGCTGCACCTGCCGTCCTGCGCCCGGTGCCACTGCTCCTAGAGCACCGGCTGTGTTTGCTTTGCCATTTGTTTTACTCTTGACAGAGTTCCTGTCTTCAATATAAACATCTTGGCATGGACTGCAGAAAAGAATTGGTAATCTTTTAAATAAAGGGGAAAGCTTTCCTTTACGTGTTGAATGTTTAAGATAACTGTAAGCATTGCTAAATTGTAATCTATGTTGTTGTATGCTCAAATGAGACAAATTTTTCATCTTTTGTTTCACAGAATAAAACTGACAAAGAGAAGGAAGAGAAGTATTCTCCTAAAAACTGTAAATTGCGACGCTTGTCAAAACCACCATTTCACACCAGCACATCACCAGAGACTGGGTCCAAACTTGACAGCACTGAAGCCAAAAATACTGAACAAGCTCCAGTTAAATCAATAGAAATTACTTCTATCATTAATGGGCTACAAGGTACTGTACTTTAACTTTTTCCAATTCTGTCAATGGCCTTTAAACAGTAGTAAATGGCAATGTAGAACAACTGGTAGAACTGTACATTTCGGTGAGTCTGGCTAATTATAACATAGTCTTCAAAAATAATCCTTGAACAAAAGCATTATTCGCAGTGAATTCTGTGTATGTTAACAGTCTGAAGAATGACATCCTTTGTTTTGCCATCTTTTTTGTTGTTTGTTTGATAGACGACAAAGCATTTTTGCTTCCTATGTTATTTCTGAATTTATGTAACTTATAGGACCCATGACAGTTTGTGGGTTTGCTTTTTTTTTTTTTTGCCTTGAAAAACAGAAATAATAAATCTAGGTTTTCTATCAGCATGGCTGTTTTTAATATTGTTTTCCCCTTATCACACATTTACAGGAGCTTTATAATAACTAGATGCTTATCTTCATGCTTAGGTTAGTGGGTGCCTTCAGAAAAGCAAATCGCCTATGGTATAGATAGTTTGGGTAACCACCAATTTTTGTGAAAATTGTACAAATTTAATAATCTTTCAAACTTGGATGACATTGGCCACTGGGTTCCAAATTTGTAGGTAGAATAACAGTCAATGTAATCTTTTAAGCTTCATTTCCTTAGGAAATGAGAAACAAAAAAGCAATTAGTGGTGTTGATAATGACGTTACTATTAGTGCTATAATTAATCTGTAATTAACTTTTGATTACAAAAGCACAATTTGAGATACACCCTCTAATATTTTGGAAAGCTAAATGTTTTCCATATTATGTAATTAATTTCCAGAAATGCTTTTAATTGTATGCAGTCCTTTTATCATTTAAGTACATCTAGATTTATGTTGGGGATTAACTTTTTTTTCTGGTACTTGCGGGTTTTTGTTGTTAAGTATGAAAGGTTCTAATATTTTACTCTTTCTCCAATTTTAAATAAAGCTGCTTGCTTAAAACCTTTTACAGGTCTTTTTTCCTAAACTGCAACGATTAATGCTATTGTATTCAACTTTCCTTTGAAGGGCACAGCAAAGTAAATAAGTTGAGAGGAAAACTTGATGGACCTCAATTTTGGGTTTTGGGTTTTTTTTTTTAAATGTGGTTTTCTTGGCTTTTACTTCAGAGGGGAAATTTCTATGCCAATTACAGTAATTAGTTTTGGTCCTCTACAGTATGAGAAAGGCAAGTGTTAGAGGTCCATTTTAAATGACAGAGTTCTTGGAAATTTACGCCAAAAGTCTACCATAAATGTTAAATTACAAAGAAGTAAACAATACTGAAAGGGTTGTATGAAACTTGCTTTCCAATTGAGTCTTAGAGTAGAATTAAGATCCTGCCTATCTCAAATCAAGCAAAACACCTGAGGCACTGTTTCTTAAGGTATTTTGTTCTCTATACCTCTTCTGTCTGCTAGTGTGCTCTTCTCTAAGTTCATCATATTTCAGCAAACCTTTTTTAAGAAAGTTAATTCAACTTTGATCATTTCAGTGAATTTCATTGACATTGCTTTTCTCTGACATTGGTTACATTATCTTCTTTAAAGAGGTGGTGAGTTGTAGTGAGGAACTGAGAATTCAAGAGGGGAAGTAGGATAAGCAGAGTTAAACCAACAATGCCAACCAAAGTGGATGAGTTACAAATCAAGGAGTTACCCATATATTTGAGCCAATTCTCATTGTTTCTCCTTGTATCCATATCTTTTCCCATTGAATGGGCTTGTTGTTCCTTCCTTCTCCATTATGTCTGTTCTTCTTTTCTCAGTTTCTTTATTCCTGGCCCTGAATTTTCTTACTGTTCTACTACACTCTTCTTGTTTATATATTTCTCCAAGTGCCTTTCCTTATTGCTTTCACTTCCTTTTTCAGGCTGGTCATCAGGTTGGTTTGTTAGAGATTATCCAGCGTCTTTGTTGTTGTTCTGTCCTTTCAGAATGTGGATTCTCCAGGGAGAATAATCTCTATTCTGGGTTTTGAAAAAAGAGTGGATAATGGTAGTATTATAGGAATCATAGGTATTACCTATAAGAAATATTTAAGAGTTTTTATATTAAGCCCATCTCTCAGTTTCTATTTTATATATTGATGCACTCTATGCTTTCTCCACCTCTTCAGGAGATGTGATGTAAAGAAACAGATTTTTTTTTTTTTTGTAGTTCCTGATTTAGCCATTATATCTTCTAATAGAACAGGAAATAAATTTTTGAAGTCTTCAGGAGTACCACTTTAAATATATACCACTGGAGATCCCTGTAGCATGTGTTCATATCTGTACAGTTTTCTTTAGTTGTTTAAGAATTCTTTGTAACCAGAATCAAGACCAACTTTTCTTGTTTTGTTTTGTTCTTTTGGATTTCTTTTTAATTAGCTTCTGAAAGTTCTGATGATAGTGAGCAGGAAGATGACCAAAGTGCCCCGAATGTACATGCTGATGGCAAAGAGGAATCTCAACTTGACACTGTAAGCCAAGATAAAAATGAACTTGGTCTAAAAGAAGAACAGAGCAGTTCATCCCTCCCAGAAGAAACTAAAGCTCTGACAGATGTAGTAGTGCCCAAGTCAGGATCCAAGTCTCCTGAAAGATTGCGAAAAGAGATGGAAGAGTTATCTGAAGATACTGACTCCGATAGAGAAGATGAAGCCACAAAGAAGAGAAAGGACGTGAAGAAGGAGGTAGTGGATAAAACAGCAAAACCACAGGCAAAACGTGGTAAGCGAAGATACTGTGTTGCAGAGGAATCTCTAAAGACTGTGTCACCTAATAGAAAGGATGAGAAGTCAAAAAACAAAGAGTCCCTTAGTTTAGAAAACAGCAGTAACAGCTCCTCAGATGAGGATGAGGAAGAGAAATCTAAACTGAAAGTCACTCCAACTAAAAAGTACAATGGACTAGAGGAGAAAAGGAAGTCTTTACGGACAAGTACTTTCTACTCAGGGTTTTCTGAAGTGGGAGAGAAAAGAATAAAGCTTCTGAATAACTCTGATGAAAGACTTCAGAACACCAGAGCAAAGGATCGAAAAGATGTCTGGTCAAGTATTCAGGGACAATGGCCGAAGAAAACACTGAAGGAACTCTTCTCGGACTCTGACACAGAAGCTGCTGCCTCCCCTCCACATGCTGCTCCTGAGGATGCTGCTGCAGAGGAGCAGCTTCAGACTCTTGCAGAAGAAGACATTTCTTTGCCTAGCTCAGAACTTGAGAAATCTTTGCCAGCTAGTGTGGACATTAAACCTATTGAGGAGAAACCAACTGAAGTGGGTGAAAAGAAAGTTGAATTTCCAAGCAGTGGCAGTAATTCAGTGCTAAATACTCCTCCTACGACTCCTGAGTCACCTTCATCTGTAACTGTAACGGAGTCCAGTAGACATCAGTCCAGTGTCACTGTCTCTGAGACCCTGCCACCAAATCAAGAAGAAATACGAAGCATTAAAAGTGAAACGGATAGCACAATAGAGGTGGATAGTGTTGGAGGGGAGCTGCAAGACCTCCAGTCTGAGGGAAATATTTCCCCAACAGGTTTTGATGCCAGCGTCAGCTCCAGTAGTAGTAACCAACCAGAGCCAGAGCATACTGAAAAAGGTAAAGGAAAGGGTAAATAGAGCTGTCTTCAATCTAACCAGCTCTCCTTTTAGCATTACTGATGTATTTTCATTCTGTTATGGTTACAGCGCTGGAAAGTTAGTTGTAGGAGGAAGTAGTAGACTGCTGTCTGCTTCAAATATGTGGAAATGGCATACTCATCTGGTGAATAATATAGTGAATATAATCTGCCAGGGAGTTTCTTGGCCTTTCATTAGGTCTAGCAATTGTGATTGTTTCAATGAGGAATTAAGTATATAAGAATGAAGTTTATACTAGACCTGGCAAGAAAAGCCCAGAGTAAACGGTAATACATTGTATGAGGAGTATTTACTGTAGCAAGACACATACATTTTGAGTATCTTGTTTACAAGTAGAAGATACTGTTTCTTAAATAAAATTTTGATTCTCTGCAAGCTGTTTATTTAGGGGAAGAAAGGGCCAATTATTGCATGCTTAGGCAACCATTTCAAACTTGCATCTTATTAAATTAATATTTAAAAAACAAAACAAAACCAAAACAAGCTGATAACAAATATTGACCTTATTAGCTATGTTTCACTTTCAGATGCGATTTTTGTGGATTGAAGTTCCTATCATGAGACCACTAGAGAACAGGGTATCATAAACACTGCCAACACTTGCACACATGATGTCAGTGTACTGCTGCCTGCTTTTTAATTGTTTACAAGGCTGGATCCAAAAGTTTTTCTGGCTCAGTTCCATCAACGAACAGCTACTTTCACTGTCTTAAAGAGCCTAAAAAATCATTAGTACAAAAGCAAAAAAAACCAAACCAAAAACATGCCTGAATATAATTCTGAGATGACAGAAGTGATTTCTTCATCTCAACAGATTTCAATTAACTGAATTTTCTCAAAATGCCCTAAGGGTATTTACTGTTATCATTCTGGTTGAATTGTTCTTTTGAAAGAATGCAAGAAAATGTGTTTTCCTGGAACAAAGGTGAGAGTTTGGAATAGGTGAATATGTAGCCCCCAATAAAAATGCCTGTATGGCTTTGTTTATTACAGATGTGTAGGTTTATAACTTAATTGGTTTGCGTTTTTATATAAAAGGAAATTATTACCACATGAAGAAAGTTTTACTCTGTTGCACAATATTACTTCTACGTGCATTAGACTTCAGCTTCCTTTCGGATTTTGTCAGCATGCTGCCTATTGTAGAAAATTTGGTTTCTTAATTTAAATGGTTTTGTTACAGAAGTAATTTTTAATCAATAAGTCAGGTGGTTGTGGAACAATATCTGAACAGCTCCTAAAATTTACTCTTAACAGGTGTACTAGAATTCTTTTATCTTCCTTTTCCACTTTTCCCCCTTGTAGTCACAAATACCAGTAGACTTTTTCCCTTTGTTTTTTTCTTTGCCTTCTTTTTCTGTTGCTTGTATTTTAATACTAAATTTTTTTTAATACTTTCAATTAATGTAATTACCGATCACAAGTGTTTGTTTCAGTTTTTTCTCACAACTCCCAAGTGCAACAGGCTTTTTTTCAACACTTGCCAGTTCCTGTAGTTCTTGATACGTTTTTCAAATAAATGCATTCTTATTTAATTTACAGTATATTAGAATCATAAAAATCCTTGTGGTTCAAGTGAAATTCTGGTGTTGCTTATAGGAAAGTTACTTGCTTTCATCTTACATGTGCACTCTAACTCACAAACTTTGTTTGCCTTCCATCCTTCTTCACTTTCTCTTGCCAATGTAAGTAGAAAGCTGAGCTCTACTAAGGACAGGCAGGATCAGTTGCATTGTTGTCTACAAGCTTAAGTCCTCAAATGTCTGAAGTGGGTTTTTTTTTGAGACTTTGAGAAAAACACACAGAAGTGCAAGCATTTAAGTTCTCTTTCTTTCCTTTTCCTCCCTGACAACTGTCCCCCTCCCAATTATAGTCTGTACAGGCCAAAAAAGACTTAAAGATGCTCAGGGAGGAGGCAGCTCCTCAAAAAAGCAGAAGAGAAGCCACAAAACATCTGTGAACAACAAGAAGAAGAGTAAAAGTAAGTACAGTGTGAAATGAAATGTGTGAAAGTACCGTGTCATTTATTTGAATGATCATAGGAGATGAAGTCTGGAAGTAAAAAATGTATTAGAACAAAATGTTCTCACCAGGGAATTCTTAATACTGTTTAAATGAAGAAACTACTCTTGCTGAATGCCAAAGTGTTTTTAAATGTCTTATGTTATTTCTGGGCCTATTTCTAAGAAGTCCTTAATATCGGGTAGCTCAGGAAGACTAGAAGAGCAAGTTTTTTACACTTGGTAGAATTGGGCATGATAGCTGCATGTTTTAGAGGGTACCTGGATGAAATTATTGTTTGTATTTTCTGCAAGATGAGTTTTTAGAGGTTAATATATCTTCCAGTAGCAAATACAAAAAGAATTCCAGAATAATATAGGCTTTATTTTCTTCCTATATCATCTGTTACATTGTCAGTGAATGCTGCAGCTTCTGCAGCTTTTTTGTAGTTGTAGAAGCTAATTAGGATAGAAGCCACAGTACTGGGGAAGAGAAGCTTAATAAAAGCAGAACTGTATTAGAGAGACTTACGCACACATGTTCAGGAGACAGGAAGATCGATTACTGCCTCATCTCACTGTTAATAAAAATACCAGGGAACAGTCAGCTGGAGAGTGAAGCCAGGAGGATAGCTGTAAAAAAACACAGTTAAAGCAAGGATGGAAAGTGTATGCTATGCATTTTTTTTCTCCCCCCATTCCCTTTTCTTCATTTTAACGGCTTTTACTAAAAGTCTGCACTTTCTGGTCTGGTATTTGCTTTCACCCCACCCATCCTTCATGTTCATTGATCTCCTCACTTTTCATTCTATTTCACTAATCTCCTTCTAACATAATCCTTATTTCTTCCCTCGCCCCAGCAATTAAAGTAACAAAAACAAACTGAATTTTCAGAACACCATTTTAGACTTTCCACTGTTCCCTTTGATTTGGTGAATATATCCCTTTTTCTCAACGTGTCCCTCTTTCTCATCTGTCTTCATCAGGCTGCAAGGCTCTTCAAAGCTAGAATTGTTTTTTGTACTGTGAACAGTCCTTGGTGTGTATGTGCTCTTTTTGTTAGACTTCAGGCACTGCTGTATGTAGTAAGGGCAATCAGTAAATAAAATATGGAGTCAGTTGTGAGCAAAAAATGCTTTTTGCAAAATTCAGCTATACCAGTTAAAACAGCTTTTGTAGCAGCTTCAACTCTTGCCTTTGGATTAAGGCAGCAAACAGCTGCTCTGCAGCCAGCTGAGTTCTTTCATACCCTGTGTGTCTCGGCCTTCGGTTTCTTGAGCATAGGTCACCAGATCATAAAGACCAGAACCAAAGAAACTTTCAGAGTTCATTTTGTCAATACCTACAGCAGGTGCAACTGAGGCATAAGTTTCCCTTGATAATTATTAATTGTCCATGTTTTTAAAAACAATTCTAATGATGGAGATCCTGCAGCTTCCCTAGGCATTTTATTCCAGTGGACTTCTGTTGAATTATAATCTCTTGCCCCTCCTTCCACCCCAGTTTTATTTTTGTAATGCTAAACAAGCTTCATCCTTGCAGTCATCACTCATAAGTCATGTCTTTTAGACAGATTATTATATTACTTTCCTTTGGGTGGTTTGATCAGAAAACTGCATTCATCTACCCTATTGCTTTATAGTTAAATTTATTTCACCGTGAGGTGAAGTTCTTCTGGTTTGGGTCAGATGAAGGTATTTTTCTGCAATTTAAAGAATTTGACCATTATGCCTGAGGATTTTTGTAGATGATGTCACAAAAATTTGGATTATTGCTAGTTATTTTAACACAGAAAACCTGAAATAAATAAAGGTGACATAAGGTCATAAGGCTAAGAGAGGCCAATTCTTTACTCTCATTTCTGCTACATATGTCCTAGTGAAAAGCTTATCTCTAACTAGTACCTCTAAAACAGGACAGAGGCTTGCATGTATTGAATGCTGTATTAGAAATGAATATTAAAAAAGGTAAACAGGCGGTAGAACTTAACAATCAGTCTTGCTTACTGTTTTAGAAAAAATATAACCCCATAAGCAGAAAAACACAGATAATTTTTGCACCTACATAGACACATGGACTGCCTCTTTGCTTTATTTTCTAATGTAGGTAACAAGTGTGCAACAAGTGTCTTGAACTATTCAGAGAGTAGAGTGCACCTTCCCTATACAGTCCTTGAGTAGTTGTGTTGTATTAAAGAAGTGAATACTCCTTACAAGTGTGTCCCTCACCCACCCCCTTATGTTCTTGCACACACGCTTCCTGCAGTATCAGTATTCAGGGTGGGTTGTGGAGCCACCATCTGGGACCATTACCCACCCTCTCACTCTGTTTGGTTCCTGTAAGTCCACAAAATAGCTATGAATCTAACTGCACAGCAACTAACTGGATGGTTTTTCCAGTTCAAGGTTTCTTTTTCACAGCATGCCATAATTAGAGAAGCCCCTATAGATATACCTGTTTTGTGGCCCTGTCTTTAGGCAATAGTGTTGCAAAGAGCTGTTTGCCAAGCTTCTATACCACGATAGATTATATCAATTCTTTTACTCTAAAAGGATTTTGGTCAAATAAACTCCTGTTACATTAAAATCAGCATGGGAGTAGCTTCTAATAAGCTTTGGTTTGGGCAGGAAGGTTGCTTTATTTTGTAACAATATGTCATCTTGTTTCTTCAGCAAACAGCAGTGACAGTGAAGAACTGTCTGCTGGTGAAAGCATGTCCAAGTCTCAGTCTGCAAAATCAGTTTCTACTGGCATGAAATCTCACCAAACCAAATCACCTGCAAGAACACAGTCTCCAGGAAAATGTGGGAAAAATGGAGAGAAGGAGTCTGATCTCAAAGAACAGAATAATCGTTTGCCCAAAGTTTACAAATGGAGTTTTCAAATGTGTAAGTATTTTCTGAAATACACCTGGTGTGGTAGTGCGGTATAGTGTAAGAAGACTTTTTGAATTTTGTGCATTTTGGGTTTTTCCCCTAAAATTATTCCATCCGCAGTTTGCTTAATTTTGTGATAAATCCTGGTTTTAATTTTTTTTTTTTTTTTTTGCAATAGCAGTGCAGGAAACTGCCTATATCACACTATTGCAATACTGGTTTTAGTTATGGCTCCCTCACTGACTTGCTCTTCTTGCCATCCTGTGCAGACCTATCATTCTGGTGTGAATGTTAATCCACTATATGTGCTTCTTGTGTTGATATTTTCTTCCTGTTTTACTCATCATTTCTCTAGTTACTGTTGAGACACTTACATGATTGATTTGTAACTTTGCCCCTTTGATTTTGCTGTAGTGAACCAAGACATTTATTATGTCTAGTAACACGAACTTCCAGTGTGTTTGAGTCAGTCAGCTACAGGTAGATCTATAGGGATGAGTGGTCTTGAAAGGATCATGCATTTGCCTATGTGAAAAACAGTTCAGTGACTTGATATTAATGCAGCTTCTTAATCGCCTCTCTCTGTGTGCCTGCTATTGCAACATCATTTGCAGAGGGGAGAAAAGAGAAGTAGGATAAAATATAAGGTGATTGAAGCCTTCTTCCTCAATAAAATAATAAGCAAACAATTGAAAATAATTATTTAAAAACAAAAACTTGCCATTTTTAACCCTCTCTCTTACAGTGTCTGGGTATTTAATTGTCTAGTCAGCAATACACTGTTGTCCTTAGTACCCGACCGTGGTTGTATAGCAATGCATCAGTTCCTTTCTTTTTGCTTTTAAAGGTCAAACTGAAACTGTGGGGTGTGACTGATTTAAATTACTTTAAGAAGTAATCCACAATATCTCATTCAGTATTCACTGATGACCCTAGTGTATGTCAAGTTTCTGAAGTTCTCAGAGCATTGTGCTTCACACTTTTCTGTGCTGTGTCCCAGGCTGTGTGATGGCTGCTGTTCTTGTGTAAAGCGGGAACAGCAAAGAGCAGCACAGCACACTCTGCAGGTGTAGCTGCTGAATTTTTAATTTTTTTTTTATTTTTTGCCAGCAGCACTCTTTCGTACCCAGGGAATTCTCTAGCCAGCTGTTTCTGTGGTGAGAGAATCTGACCCTGCATTTTTTTTTTCTCTCCAGCCCTCAGTCTCAGTGTTACTCTACTTTAAAAGTATTTTTTCTCATAGTAATTCTTCACAGTCAAGTTACATCCTGCTGCTCTTCAGGACTCTGTAAAGCAATAGGTCTTAATTGTCACTTACTGGCCTGCTGAGATTCATTGGGTAGATTTCCTGTGCAACACACTTAAAGAGGTTTTGGTCCTCCTTTCTTTCTACCTTGGCTACATTGCACGTGTTAACTTTGGAGCACTATTTAACACATTCCTGCTGTTGCAGAGGTCAAAGACACTTGCAATGTCTCTGAGCTTTCCTTACCTTCCCACAGCCTAATAGAGTTGTGGCTTTTGGTCCTTTGGTTCATTATAGGTTGATGAAGACCATTCTGTACCTCATACTAGTTTAAATGATTCTTAAATGTCTTGGAATGGAGTCTCTCCAGTGTGGCTCACCTGTGGTTGAAAGGGACTGAACTGAGAGAGTTCTTCCTGCCTGTGCACCTCCCACTGTTGTGTGCCATGCTGTGGAGAGCTCTCAGCTGGAAACAGCCAGAGGGGCAGCTACTGTGCTGCCTGTGTCCATAGACATATAGTTAGACCTCATGGCCCGTGTGCAATGGGCTCAATTAGAACCACCCCACAGCTACTTGGATTCCTGTTGTAACCTGCTTGTTTTGTAACAACCAAGTCAAGTCGGGCAAGACTGACCTTCCTGGTGTATTAAGCCAAACTGAGCTCTAGCAAGGACTCAAAACAACAGGCTCAAAGCTAGTTTTGGCCCCTGTGTTTTCATCAGTTGTCTTAATTTTTATTTTATTTTAACTTTTCCTTCCTATGGGGAGCGGAATGCATACATTTTCTTCCTCTCCCACTGTTGTTCTTCAACCCCAGCTCGCAACTAGGACTACAAAGTTGCTCACTCACCATCCCACCTTTCTTCCCCCTTCTAAGAAGCGGGTAGGGAGAAGAGGGGAAAAAAGAGGGGAAAGGGAGAAGGAGAAAAGCTCATGGATAGAGGTAAAGACAGTTTAAAAAAACAATAACAGAAATGGAAAATAGAAATAATAATAATGACACAAGTCACTGTCCCTTTCCAGTGAATTAGTGCAGTCCCAGGCAGTGATTGCAGGTCACACCCCCTGCCCCACCCAACCCCTGTTCATACACTGAGTATAGTGTCTATGGTATGGAGTATTCCTCTGGCCATGCCCTTGTTCTGTCTACATTCCTTCTCAGCCTCTAGGGGAAACTTAAAAGAGTCCTTGAGAAGTATAAACATTGACTAGCAGACAATTAAAATAGTATGTGTTGTTGACGTTCCTGTCTCAGCAATCACTAGAAAGAAAATTAACTCTTTCCCAGATGAAACCAGGACCAAAAAAAGAGTGTATCTATGGTGGTATCTTTTAAAAAATAATAAAAATTAACAAAGTTTGTGATAATAAACAGCAGCTGCTGTTGCTGTGTTTCTTGGCTTTGCTGCCTGCTACCTCACAGCACATCACTAAAATTTGAGTACTTCCCACTTCACTGAAATTCAAAAGTTCTGGGTAGTGCTGCAATACAATAATTAACAGAGATTGTTTAACTTGCAGCTGACTTGGAAAATTTGACTAGCGCTGAGCGCATAACAGTTCTCCAAGAAAAATTGCAGGAAATCAGGAAACATTACCTGTCTTTGAAATCTGAGGTGGCTTCCATTGACCGAAGAAGAAAGCGCTTAAAGAAAAAAGAGCGGGAAAGTAAGTGCTGGGAACTAAATTCTACTTTTAGAGGTCTAAATTGCATGTCATGTTATTAAGGTGTTAAGAACTGGGTAATTTTTAGAGATGTGTGCCATTAGGAGTGTGGGTT
>JAOTQQ010000023.1:41532475-41643568 GCA_026546715.1 Gallinago undulata
CTAAATTGCATGTCATGTTATTAAGGTGTTAAGAACTGGGTAATTTTTAGAGATGTGTGCCATTAGGAGTGTGGGTTGGTTTGTTTGTTTGTTTGTTTTAAAAATCTCTGTATACAGTTATGAGCTTTAGAAGGTAGGGTTCACATATCCATTAACTGTATAAGGGGAAAAACATTAAAAAGGCATGCAATCCTTTTAATTCTTTTTAGACAGAACTGCTTTATACAGAGCAGGGTGTATGTGCAGATTCGGTGCTGAGCCAAAGGCCTCCTGCGCCGATTCACACAGAAAAGAAAGGGAAGAGTTGACTGTGTTTGCCGGTCAGGAATGAGCCCTGGTGTCCTCTGGCTGGTCCCTTGGTCTGGGTGGCCAGTGGACCAGGGCTGCGGAAGGCAGTGCCCTACTGTCTCACAGCCAAAGCTGACTTTTGGAGTATTGCCCACAAAAACTAGGGAATGGAGGCTTTTTTTTTTCCTTAATTAGTAGGCGTTAGTTTGTGAAGTCAGGATATACCCATGCTGGTTCTTGAATGGGAAAATATCTTTATTGCTTAATTTGTAATTTTTTATAACCTGTGTTTTCTTCTTCCTGTGCAGGTGCTGCTACTACATCATCTTCATCCTCATCACCTTCCTCTAGTTCCATTACAGCTGCAGTTATGTTAACTTTAGCAGAACCATCTATGTCAAGTTCATCACAGAATGGAATGTCAGTTGAGTGCAGGTGACAGCAGGACTTGCCAAAGCACTTTGCACTTAATGGCTGCTGAGGGCCACTCTTCTTTTTTTTTCTTCTTTTTTTTTTTTTATACTGCACAGTGGCACAAAATTCAGACAAGCACTATTTTGTATTTAAAGTTGTTTCTTGACAAGCTAACTTTGCACTTAAGTGCACTTTTATGAAGAAAAAGTACAACAAACTGCTTTTCCTCAAGCAATAATTGTTTCCAACTTGTCTGGGAATTGTAAGTCTAGTGACTCGAAGGCCTCCCACTGTGGCAAACGGAGGCTGTTCACTGCCTGTAGAGACAGTACAATAAGCATATAGTCGTTGGGTTGATCTAAGTAAATGTGGTAAGGCTTACTGTATTCCCTGGTATTTTGTTAAAGCTGGAACATTTGATATTTTTCCATTTATTTATGACAAATATTGAACCTATTTTCATTTGTACAAGCTAATTGTTTTTTAACTGCTAAGTCACCTTATAGTGGCTTTAATTGTATACGTCAAGCACATGTATTCAATTCAAAACCTGCAGTGAGTAGGATGTTTGACATCAGTCCTGATAACCAAATACAAGGATTCCTTTAAAAAACAAAAAAAGACTGACTAATGTTTACAGGTTTGAATTAGGCTTAAATAGGTTACTCTGGGTTTTAAGAACCCATTAATTGGAATGAAACTACTGTACTTTGCCATTTTTCTATAAATCAGTATTTTTTTTTTAATTTTGATAAAATACATTATGAAAAAAGAAAGAAAATGGCTAACAAACTGTATTAAATCTTAATGTATAAAGATTGTATTTAGCCAGTTTAAAGTGTATATTTATTCATAATGGATTATAACAGTTATATTTTTGTGTTTTCTTGTAAATGTTTCTTTTCCCTTAAAGCAACAAATATTTCATTTGTAATGCTTATTTTATTACGAGCTTCAAGGAGAGGACTTCAAGACAGAGTAAGGTGTGAGGTTATAATTTGTGGTTGCTGATATGAACACTGCCACAAAAGGGTAGTTGTTTTTAAAATAAATAGCTAGCTGAGTGGTAGACATTTAATTTTTTAAATGCCTTGTACAAATTCCAAAACCAACTTCAAACTGTTTTCACTTGTATTGATTTTATGTTGTATGGATCCCAAGCTCTCTCCTGTTAATTATATACCTTTGTAAGACATTTGTATATTGCGGAAGTGTTCATTCAAGCTATTTAATACCTGGCACTGTTAATACACAGTACTTTATTGTACAGATTGTTTTACTGTTTTAATTGTAGTTCTGTGTACTTCTTTTGCCTGGGGAAATAGGGGCTGGCATGTTTTTCTTTGTTTTCTGGCAATACAACATGTAAGAATTCAGAGCATTTTGTTTGTAGATGCTAGAGTGTCAGAATCCTTTACATTTGACTTTTCTAAGAAAAGCATTTTCAGTCTTCGTAGTGTGTGCTTAAGGTTAACTGATTTTATTGAAAATGGTTTCAAAGTATTCAGAATTGTACAGGACTGTAAAAATTTGTTGACAAACATTGAAGGAAAAGCTTATAGAAAAAAGCTATAAAATATATATTAGGTTCTGCAGAAAATGGAGAATTATGTAATATATTGTACAAATGTAAGCAAAGGCCTCTGAAATAAAATGCCATAGTTTGTGAATCCCTGATTTTGTTTCTAACAGTTTAATTAAGCAACCATACTGTGTTCATTAAAATTACATCAAGCTGCAGAATCAGTTTAGCAAGTGATCTTTGATACGGTGTAATAGCCACATCAAGAATAGCTAGAGCAGGTACATTGGCCTAATTTTCCTCATAGTAATTAATTCACATTCATCGTCTTTTTCAGCAAAAGGAGAAAGCTTGACCCAGTGAGATCATTAAGGCAACGCCGGTTGAAAAAAAGATGAATTTTGATTCACGTTAATTCAGGTAGTTTGAAAACGTAGAAGCAAGCTCCTGAAGATACTTACTGACTTCTGGTATCGACTTCCTCAGGTTCAGATTCAGTGAAAGTGAAACTGGAATAAAACTTTAGTGTTACCTGCTTACGTGATGCCTGGCTGTAGTTCAGTTGACCAAAATACTGTTACACCTGCAAAAGGACAGGTTACTGATGAGACTGGTTGATAACAAATGATTATAAGTTTTGGAAACATTGACTGTATTAATAATTACCAGGGATCTGAGACTGACAGGAGTAATTTTAATAATTTCAGTGCAGCTACTCAGAGGATATTTACATATGTTTAAGGAGAATCAGAGACATAATAGTTCAGTTCTGCCTTTCAGTCTCAGTAGAAGTGACTGATACTGATTTAACTGAGAACTACATCTGGGTGAGCAAGGGCAAATTTGGCTCTCCACTCACTACTAGCTCTTGATCAGCTCTCAGTTTTACTGCCAACATTTTTGCTTTATGTGTCAATTGTTGACTCATGTTCTATGAGAGGATTTATTTGTTTACTTGTTTAAAACGGGGATTGTTAGTCACCTCCCCACTTTCCAGTTGAGTTTTTGCATAAATAGGATTTTTGCTACTCCTTAATGCAGATTATTTACTTTCTTATTGTACTTCTCATGCAGTTTAATAACTAATCTGTTCTGGATTTTTTTTTTTATATTGCACCTCTCCTGTGAAGTGTGTCTGTAAATGGTGCTCTCCAGGTTCAAGTTACTTGTGTCCCAGTGGTTACAAAGGAGGGTGCCTTTGGCCAGGCAGTTTTTTATCCCGTGTTCCAGTGAGTCCGACCTGAGCTGCTGTTCAGGTTACATACTGTAACGCCGCTCTAACCGTGGGTGTGCGCCCTGCTGGGCATGCACACTGCGCCTACAGCTGAGAAACTTTACCACGAGCAGCGGTCGCTGGGCTGCGCTCCTACCCTGGGGTGCCTGCTGGGACCGTGAGCTGAAAGGCAAAGTGAGACAAACCACCCCTCCTCGATCCTCTTACACCTTGGCTGAGCGACAGATTCGGTTCTGCACGTCTCATCTCGGAGGGTGTTGAGACCAGCTGAGAGTGCAGACTACCCGCCGGTGCTGAGAGGAGGCAACGCCTTGCTTGAAGGTTCAGCCTTTTCAGTGGCGGCGCTGCTGGGCACAGGCCAGACTTTTTCTTGATGGTTTCTGTGCTCGAGGACCAGGAGGACATCCTGCGTGGAGTTTGGCTGGGGCTTGGGAGGTTGGCTTTTTTGTTTGGTTGGGTTTTTTTTAAACTTCATCCCGGATGCAAGCTGTGCAGCAAGGCGGAGATGGGTTCAGGTGAAGACGAGAGGTGGCTGTAAGGAGCACTTCCACAGCCACGTGGGGCACAGGAAGTTATTTTTTTTTTCTGTAAACAAAGCAGTGTTGGGTTTTAGCCACGTGAGGTGCCCCGAAACGCTCCAGTGCTTTCGAGCAGAACCAGCGGGAGCAGCCAGAAGCCATCGCAGAATCGTCTCGGGCAGAGCTGAGCAGAGCGGGCCTGGACACAGGGGTCTCGGGTAAATAAAGGGAACGATTTCACCCCACACACCCCCCCCCTCCAAAAAAAATAGCGTGTAACGGCCACAGATGACGTTTTATGTTTGTTATGACGTTGCCGGCTGAGACCTGGCCCGCCGCAGCACCGCCCTCCCTCGGCGGGACCGAGCGCGCCGGAAGTGACGCGCCGTGCCGCGCGTGTGTTGCCCCTCAGCCCCGGAGCAGCCATGGGGTGCCGCCGGCGGGCGGCGGAGCGGCGCGGGGCGCAGGACCCGCCGGCGGAAGCGCGGGGCCGCGGCGGGGAGGGGTACTCGGTGGGGCAGGTGGCGGACAGCCTCGGGCCGGGCGGGGCGGCCGCCGCGCCCCTCGCCCGCCTCTTCAGCGCCGCCGCCGCCCCGCCGGTGCTGGTGGCTGTGAGGGGGGTAAGTGTGGCGACGGGGGGGGGAGGGGGGTGCTCTGCCCCCAGGGGCCCGGTCAGGGCCGGAGGGGTGGGTGCTGGTGGCGGCGGAGCGGTTCCCTCCCGCCGTGGCGTCCCCGCGGGGCTGGGGATACCCTGGGGAGAGCGGGAGGAGCGGCAGGCCCGGGTGTCTGAGCAGCGGGCCTTCAGTCGCCAGCTGCCGGGAGCGGCCCTGCGAATAAATGGCACTGTATAAAACAGTTGTAGGGCGTTTCTGGAATTTTGGGGTTTCTTTTTCAAGTTTTTTTTTTTTTTTTAAAAAAAAAGGTAAATAAGAAAAGAAAGCGTACAGAAGAAGTCGAGAAAGTGTCAGAAGAGCAGAGCTCACCTGTCGTACAGGAGCCTCCTGTAAAAGCAAAGAAACCCAAAAAGAAGGAACTTTCGAAAGCACAGAAGAACTTGGGAAACAGGTGAGTAGATGATACCTCTTTAAAGTCAGATTTTAAAGAAATAACGCCTAGATTAATTGTAAGATTATGAGTTCAGTGAAACAATAAAGTTCTATTCTGCTATTCCTCTTGAATCTTGTGTTTGAGATAATTATTTTTAAGAATATTGTGAACGTTTTCTGTCGTTTTCCCCAGAAGGTTTTAAATAGTTCTAGCTGCTTAAAGCTCTAGGTCCATGAGGCGCAGGTCCCCTGTTAGAGAACTAACTGGTCATGAGGCTGTAGGCTTTGATGCAAAATTGTCTCTGGGGCAGGGTGGTGCTTCCTGGCTGTGGCTGGCTTTATCCAGCCAAGCTGCAGTCGGGGGAGCGGGGGTGGTTTTGTCAGGACACCAGGCAGAGGGGGTTGTCCTCAGTACACTCACCTGCTGCTGCAACACAGCACTGCTCTGCTGCACTGTCTGTTCCCTTAAACGTGCAGGGTTGGGCCAAGGTGCAGTTGGTGCAGGCAGGAAGCTGGTCTCTGTGCTGTGAAGTTTGGGTAACAAAGTCTGCTTGGTTGTGGCTCGAGGGTATTGATGCTAAATCCCCCCTCTGGTACTGTGTGTTGTTGCATCTTCTGTGCCCGTGAGACACTTGTTTTGGTGTTAATCACCTTCCGGAGGCTTCTTCAGCTCTGCTTATTGTGCATGCTGTTATGGCGAGTTTGGATAGATACGTACAGATAGATAGAAGCGTACAGGTATCACAGAATCATAGAAATGTTAGAGTTGGAAGGGATCTTAGAGACCATCGAGTTCCAACGCCCCTGCCATGGGCAGGGACACCTCCCACTAGAGCAGGTTGCTTGAAGCCCCATCCAGCCTGGCACTGAACACCTCCACAACTTCCCTGGACAACCTGTTCCAGTGCCTCACCACCCTCACAGCAAAGAATTTCTTCCTAATGTCTAATGTAAACCTCCCCTCTTCCAATTTAAAGCCATTACCACTTGTCCTGTCACTACACTTCCTGACAAAGAGTCCCTCTTTGGCTCTCCTGTAGGCCCCCTTCAAATATTGGTAAGTTGTTATGAGGTCTCCACAGAGCCTTGGTGGATCCCAAAGGATTGTCTGTGGTCAGTGCCCTGGATACTGGGAAGAGTTAAATCTCTCCTAAGTTCTAGCCTGCAAAGTCTAATCTCCCCTGCCCTTCAATTTCAGAGGGTATCAAATGATTTACTTCTGAATTTTTTCTTTATTGCGCCCCCTAAAAAGCAAGTGCAGTGTCCTGGGGACAGAAAATAGTTTTTCATGTTCCAGAATGGTTATATGTGTTTGTTTAATGCATAATAAACAAAATAATGTTTGAAATTTTATGTTAGACAGTATTTAAAATATAAGCTAAAATATTTATCTTGAAGGCTTCAATTCATTATCCCCAAGAGCATTGTTTTTTTCCTTATCAGTTATATTTTGCTTGTCTTTTTCTGGTAAGAGAGAGCGCTCTGCAGCGGGCAGATGAAGAGGAGGAGCAAAAACTGTGTCAAAACAAAGTGAAGCAAAAACTAGGGGCTTCTCCTGCCGTCACCAGAAGCGTTGTTAAATCAGATAGAGGCGCTACTGTCAAACAACAGAAGAAAAAACAAGTGGTTGATGAAACAGTCGACAGAAGAACAGTGTTTGTTGGAAACTTGCCTGTCAGCTGTACTGTTCAGGTATGTGAGTGGATTCTGTCAGCTAAAGGAATTAAGAGTTACAGCAGCTCTTAATTTGAAGGGATGTTTCTAGCTGAGAAGCCACATGCATTTGTGATTAAAACTGCTTTTTGGGAAAGTAGGAAATAATGCTCATGGTCAAAAGTCATTAGAGGCGATCTTTTTTGTTTTACTGGAGTTACGCTTTTTTGCAGCAGTGGATGCAGTTGCTGTTTCTTTAGTAGAATTGGTTAGTTTCTTGTTTGGTGTTTTGAATGCGGATAAGACTTTTGATATATAAAATATGTTGAATTTATACTTTCTTAGTAAGAGGTAAATTCAGCTTTGGTAGTCTGTAGAATAAGAAGCTGCTACAAGAAACACAGAAGCAGTTACAAATTACTTGCATATTTTTAATAGCCCTTTAACAGGCTTTGTATAAGTAAAATAAAAATAACAGGGAAAAAATAATCTTACTAATAAATATTCAACATTAATTGTTATCACCAGGATGCGAAAATGTATTGAATATTTGTAATATCTTCTGTTTAGGCACTGAAATCTCTTTTTAAGGAGTATGGACAAATTAAATCCATTCGATTCCGGTCTTTGGTAGGTTATTTCCTCTAATTATGTTTCTGATCTTATAGGATAGTATTCATTGGTTCAGAAGCAGCTTTGGGTGTGTATTTTTTCCATTAGAAGAAGCCTTGGAGATTTTACCACAGAGGCACCACAAGTGCATCTTCCCTTTCATAGTGTTTTACTCTTCCTGTAGCAGCAGTTGGTACTATCACAACTATATTTTTTCCGTTAAGAAGAGTGTTTTTATTGTTGCTCATTTAGCTAAGGTATTACTTACCTGTTTTTAAATCATAGTAGCAAAGACACATTGATTGTACATCAGTGTACTTTGTAAAATAGTTGAAGAGAGCGGTCTTGGAACACAAGGAACACAAAAGATGAAGTCAAAGCAAGCTATCTAATTCTGAGGTCTTTCTAGATCATCTCTGGGAACAGCCAGTTCCATCGTTTGCTCACTGTACTGGCCACATTGCTTTGGGTGGGAATGGTACATGTTTGAATTCTTCTTCTGTCTTTAAAAACAAATTTTGGAGATGAATTGACAGCAGGCTCACTTAACTAAAGTTCTTTTTATTTTAAAGGTTCCAGCAGAAGATATTTTATCCAAAAAGTTAGCAGCAATAAAGTAGGTTCCTCTTGTGAATTTTGTTTATTTTTCAAGGCAAAAATAATTCTTTAGTGATAGTTTTTAGATATTTGGCTATATTAATGTTTTAATTTTATGTTTCTTTGACTTTTGTAATTACCTTTGTGTGTATGTAAGTTTTCTTGACAAGTGCATAATTATGTGCCCAGTATACTAGTAATGTAATTTGCCATTTTAGGTTGTATTTACTATATTTTAGGAAGGAGGAAGACGCTAACAGTCTTTAACTTCTTCAGATGTATTTATGAGTTGAGGAAGCTTGATCGGAGTGCATATGCTCCCTTGGACACAAGGGTCTATTTTGGCCTTTCGGAGAAGTGAAGTTGTTCCTGTGCACAAAACAAGAGGAGACATAAGTGTGTTTCATAAGAAGTGCTTGTGCATTGCACACCACCAGAATGATTTAAACATGTGTCTCTTTCATGTTCCAGGCACAAGGTGCACCCTAACGCGAAGTTCATTAATGCTTACGTTGTTTTTAAGAATGAATGTGATGCCATTAAGGCTCTAAACGAGTAAGTCTCAGTTTTGTTTCTCAATCCCTGTTTGATTTACAGAGTCTTAGTTAAACTACCTTCTCTCTTTTGCTTGAAGCAGAATAAAATGTCTTTTCAAACTTAAAAGAGTAAACTTGCTTTTGGAATAACACTATGCAGTGACATTGTAAATTAAATAACACTCGTTTTTAAAACTTTTTGCTTTTGACTACAAAAAGAAATGGAAGAGAATTTGCTAGTGGATTTCATATCAGGGTTGACATTGCATCAAAAAACAGCTCGGTAAGTAAGATGTGTGACTAGAGACCCCCTTTTCTGTTTTTGTTTGTTTCTGTAACAAATAACACTGTGTTCTGTCTCTTGTTTTCTTTAGCATGACAATAAGCGATCTGTATTCTTGGGAAACCTCTCATATGGTAAGTATAAAATGGATTGTTATGCATCATTACTTAATATTTATGGAATGTGTTGACATTCGTTTTTTTTTATTTATTGATGTTTAGGGCAGCGTGTTTAGGTAGCTAAATATCTTGCTGGAATTAATTTTTTAAATAGCAGTTTTATCTTTTAATTGAAACACCAAGAGGGGTTGTGAATTTTTGGCAGGTTCGGCAGATTAATTGTTTTCTTTGTTGTAGCTAGAACAGCAAGCACTTTTAGTTCTTGTTGTCACTTGGAGTTTTTTCAGTAAATATGACTAAACTGCATAGGCTGTAGCTTTCTAAGCTGTTAAATGTGTACTGGTACCTGCTTGTGAACCACTTCCAAGTGATACACAGTGGTGGCTTCTCATTTTGATGCTCTCTGTGAGCCGCAGGGTGAGTGCTATTGGCGACTGGTTGTTACTCGTGTGGAGGTGCTGACTGTACAGCTGAGGTCAGTGCTTGATGAATATTCATCTGCTTCTGAGGAGATGGAGGAATTGCTGTCTGGTGTGGTCCATGTGAGGGTGTCAATGGACTCGGGGTGCTTGGGTCGAGCACCTTGCATGGGGGTGGTGGTGTGGATGTGGATGCATAGATGTGCAGAATGGAGGCCTGACGCAGAGCCACTGTCAAGGACTGCTGACAGCAGTGCTGAAACAAACAGGCTTTAGACTTCAGCCTAAAACCTGGCCTATCTGAAAAACCTGGGTGGGTGACAAATCCAGTTGAGGTGATGTTACTAACGCCTGTGGTGTAGAGCTTGTGTCAGTACTGTACGTTGTCTGTGGATCCTGTGGAAAAAGCAGATTGGACATTTTGCAGTGCTCTGAAAATCACTTCAGCAGCTGAAACCTTCCTCAGCACTTCCAAGTCCTACTGCTGTAACTAAACCTGTACTATTAAATTCAGCTCCCCCCTCTTAGCACATGATGTCTGTCTACAGGGATGTACCATAGTATGAGGCACACCTTTACAGAGGAGAGAATAGCCTGTATTTTTGTGTTGGTACGTCACACTTGTCTGTTCGCATAGGTTTGAGGCTGACAAAGCCTCACGTGCTCAGCCACTATCAGAGTAATCGAGTAGCAACTGTGGTTGGAAACTCCAAATCCTTTCTGCCCAATTCAGCTAAAATTCAGTGTTCAGCCAGTGAGTATTAGACTTCAGGAGCTGCCTGCTCCAGCTTATCATCATCAGTGTTAATTCTTAGGAAGAGATTCTGGCATAAGGATGAGCTACAAAAATGTAGCAGTAATCTTAATTTCCACTATGTTCAAACCATAAATGAAATTATTTGAAAAATTTATTTTGGTGTTTGCCTTTATTCTTCTTTGTGTTTTATGGTGTGCTCTTCATCGCTAGGGAATTGGTGATTGTCAAAGTAAAGAACAATGTAGACTTTATAAAGGGCTAACTTGCTGAACTTTTTCTGAACCACTAAGATGTCTATATTTATATATTTAAATATATATGTTTGTGTATGTGACTTGGTGGTGAATATAAAATATTTGTATTTGGGCCAGGCTTCTAAGGTCTGTGTCTGACTGAAGCATTGTGCTTGCCTGCAGACATCAGCAATGATTCTGTGCGAGAACACTTTTCTGTCTGTGGAGGGGTAGTAGCAGTGCGAATTGTGAGAGACAGAAAGACTGGCTTGGGTAAAGGCTTCGGCTACGTTCTCTTCGAGGTATGTATGAATGGTGTGCTTCTGGACACGGGCAAGTCTTGAAGATCTGAATTGAGATTTGCCTTCATAGCCTTTAAATTTATTTTTTTAAATTTTAGTCATTTTTTCTTATTTGTATAAGACATTACATGGTAGCATTGTTGTGTATGTTAAAAGCAGCTTGGAAGACCAGTTCTGTAGAAGCAGATACAAAGAAAAGCTGTAAAACATGAGGGTGAAAGACATTAACTTTAAGGGAGAGACTTAAAGGAGGGACAGATGAGTTTGCTTGGTATAACTGCAATGTCCTCCCATTTCTTATGAGTCGAAATATGAGTGGAATTCTTTCCTGCAGAATTCCCCTGTTTCAGGTTCAGTACAGCTTGCTTTCTCATGGCGGTCTCCCAGCCTCATCTTCCTTAGATTGTTTCCAGCAGACCAATAATTTCTTTTTCCTATTTTCTCCTTCATCTCTCTCCTTCTGTCTTTCATGTCTCACATAAGCTGTTTTATAACCCATTTTCAAGTTCTGTGCCTTGATGCGTGGGCAGTGAGGGTGTGCTGATATTTCTGAGCAGCGGTGTCATTCAATAAATAGAGCAGTTTGAGCACTCTTTGTCATAAAATCTTGCTTCCAAAAATTGAAGAAAGGCAACTATTTATTTGAAAGCAATCAACTGGAAGTAACGCTGTTTTTAAACTGAATGTCTATTCTTGTAGAACACGGATGCTGTACATCTTGCTCTGAAACTCAACGACTCTGTTCTGATGGGAAGAAAAATACGAGTGAAGCGGTGTGGAGAGAAGTGGAAGGCACCACAGAAAAGTCACAAGCAGTCTCGTGCTCCTAAGGACAGAGCTGCTACCACACTAAAAACTGAGAGGTGCACTAATGATTCATTTGTTGGTGAAAAAGCAAACCCGTTAAAGAAGAACACCAAACCAAAAAGACTAAAAACTATTCCCAGAAATAAGGCTGGGAAAAACAAAAAGTCTTTTGATAAAAATTAAACATATAAGAGTGTTCATTATTTTTATAAAGATTGGTGTATATAAGAGTTTTCTGTCATAAATTTTGTTTGCTAATACAGCTGTAGTTGTTCTCGGTGTTCGCTCCAGAGTGTTTGGCTTCTCCCGGAGGCAGGACGAGGTGCATGCCTGTACCCTGCTGGTGGTTCCAATGCTGCCCCTGTTTGTTTCTGTGTTCCAGGGCTGGATTTCATCTGGCTGAAGCCCTGCTGCAGAGGCTAACACAATTCTTTCTTCTGGAGTGGTGTGGAATTACTCAAAATGGCTACAAAATGGCTACAGAAGGGGTGGCTTGTCTGCAAGCTTGGCCGGTCATGATGCATATCATTACCTCATTAGTTTGGTGGGTTTTAGCTGCACTCTTGTAAACAGCAGCTTGTGTGCTGCTCTGCATCAAACAAAGCCTGGCCAGCAGGTTGAAGGAGGTGATTCTGCTCCTCTTCTCCGCTCTGCTGAGACCCCCCACCTGGAGTACTGCCTCCAGCTCTGGGGCCCCCAACATAAGAATGATACGTGGACCTGTGGAGAGAAGGGCTGTGAAGATCATCAGAGGGATGCAGCTCCTCTCCTAGGAAGACAGGCTGAGAGAGTTGGGGTTGTTCAGCTGGAGAAGAGAAGGCTCCTGGGAGACCTTATGGCAGCCTACCAGTACCCGAAGGGGGCCTACAGGAGAGATGGGGAGGGACTCTTTAACAGGGAGTGGAGTGATAGCATGAGGGGTAATGGCTTTAAACTGAAAGAGGGGAAATTTAGATTAAATATTAGGAAGAAATTCTTTACAGGTGGTGAGGCACTGGAACAGGTTGCCCAGAGAAGCTGTGGCTGCCCCATCCCTGGAGGTGTTCAAGGCCAGGCTGGATGGAGCTTTGAGAACCTGCTGTAGTGGGAGGTGTCCCCGCCCATGGCAGGGGGTTGGAACTCGATGGTCTTTAAGGTCCCTTCCACCTCAAACTTTTCTGTGATTTTGAGTGATGGAGAACCGGCGCGCGCGGTACCTGAGGGGGTGTGAGGCCGCGGCGGGGAGCAGGGCCCGGCCCGCTGGCGCATGCGCCCCGAGGGGCGGCCGGCTTCCCCCGCAGGCAGTGGAGGAGGCGCCCTCTGCCGCCGCTGGCTGATGACGCCAGCGGAAGTGCGGCGGGGTCCTTTCTGGCTGCCCGCTCGCCCCAAGGTGCCTGCGGAGCTCGGCGCCGGTCGCGCGGCGGGAGGGAGGGCGGGAGGGGGCGGGCGGGGGACGGCGGCGGGACGGGACGGGAGCGGAGCAGAGCTTCCCCTCGGCGCCGGGCACCATGATGGTGGGCAAGACCAGCGCCATCGCGGCGGGCCTTTGCGGCGCGCTTTTCATCGGCTACTGCATCTACTTCGACCGCAAGAGACGGAGCGACCCCAATTTCAAGAACCGGCTGCGGGAGCGTGAGTGTCTCAGGGCCGCCCCCTCCCTTCTCTTCACCGTCCCCGGCCCTCACGGCGGCCGCCGTCCAACGGCCGCCCCTTCCCCCCCTATCCCGCGCCCGGCCGGCACGTGGCGCCTCCGCAGCGCCCTCCCGTTCCTGGGCCCAGCCGAGGCTCGCCCCCGCCGCCCCCCGCCCCCGTTCTCTCCGGCCGTCCCGGGGCGGGGAGCGGCCTGCCCGGCACCCTCCGCGCGGGGGAACGGCCGTCAGCCCCCTCCTCAGCCCGCCTTGCCGCGGGTACCGAGCGGGAAGGACGCCGAGAAGGGCCTGGAGGCTGCGGCGGGGCCGGTCGGGCCGAGCCGGGGGCTGGCGGGCGGCGTTCGCCCCGGTGCGCTTGTGCGGGGCGGGCTCCGAGCCCCCGCTGCTTGCGGCCTCTGCTCGTCCCTTTACCTAAAGCAGGGGATGGGGCGCCTTGGCGGGGGTGTTTTCTGCAGTTTGTGTCGTTACTGCGTAACCCGAGGTTTCCGCATCAGGAGCTTGACTTGGGAATAAATCGCCTCCCTCTCGTTTTTAAGCTCTATTTATCCCCCACCCACAGCCGTAGTGTTATCGCCGCTGCATTTACACAGCAATGTTAATTTTCTTTCACTTTGGAAGACGGTCAGATAAAGAAACACAGACTCTTACAGGGCAGTTGTTGCTGCGGTAGCAGTCCTGGGGTATTTCATCTGCTGCATTCTTAACCCTCCTGGCAGCTCTGTTATTAGCTTCCAGGATAAGACTGAATGCCAGAGAAAACTGTTGATTAATCCAAAATGCAGAGCTCTTTTCCCGTGGCTCTTCATTATTTCACGTCTTCAACATTTATTTAAGCGTCTTAATAATTAGTGAAGGTCTTACATAAAACTGTAAATATGAGTACTCGAGGTACTCAGATTCACCTGAGGTACTCAAATTAATCACGAGAAATAAGCTGATATTTGTTGTGCTGGGTTGTTTCTATCATGGGAATATATATAGTGTCCCTTTGATAACTAATCTGAAGGTAAGAAATTACCATTAAGGTAAACTTTCCCAGCACGTAAACATAATGTCAGCAGTTTTGTGGATGGAAGAGTCAATAGCTAGATGGGTTAAAAATTAATGTTTACCTGATGATGTTTAAAAGTAACTTAAATACTTTGATTCTGCCTTAATGGATTGAATTTGTTGAGTGACCAGTGTTGATGCTTAACAGCGTATTAATTCCGCTTTCTTTAAGCTCGTCCACAGCAAATCATGTCTTTTGAATACTTCATTTCCAGGCCCTTGGTCATGTATGTAAGATCTTAGACACATACTTCTTGTGTATCTTCCAAGTACCTTTTGCCCTGCAGTGCATGCCATTCATAGGAAATTTTTAGTATAGTAAACTGGTATGTACTTATCTCGCAGAAGCAAACCTGATTTTTTGGCTGTAGAATCAGCCAAAATAAATGTGTAGTAAAGAAAATACTGGCTTACATAAGATTTTTGCAGAAGGATTGAAAATGATTTTTGCATCCCATTGTTTTCATTGTCTGAGCTTCTCTCCTGTAATGCTCTCAAGGTCCGCTTGCTGTGATTAAGAACTAACATTTTCTTTAAAGTGGAAAAAAATCTGTTGTGCTCTGATAGGGAATGGCTGTTGGCTTTTGGTCGACATCACTGATTTAGAATCCTTGGACATGATACACTGGACTACTCTTAGTAGTAAGGTTTTAGATAATATTAAGGAATTTTTTATTTTTTTTTTAGTATAACTGATTCTATAATATGGATGCTTCTGTAGCGATGCCAGTGATTTGATTATTACAGTGTTTTTACTGCTGGCAAGTAAGGCTTGGGCTGTAAAATATTTCACCAAAAAGGTCCAATGCGGCAGCCAGTTGCAGTTCTTTAGATGAAGATACACTGTTTCTTGGGTAACGGGGTATTTGATGCAAAACTCGTAGAAACCACCTTTACAGCAGATCATTTCCACTAACATTTTTAGGATACGATTGTTTTTCAGACTCCGTGACGCAATATCACCAAAATTTGGGAAGGACAGGAGATCCAATATGTCAGTGGATTGCCTGTTATATTTGGTCAACCGCATGCCAGCAAATGAAAAAGCCAATTTTTTTTTTTAAAATTTTTTTTTTTTTTTGGGCATCCCAGTTACATTGTACATCTCTTTGGGTTGTGTTAGGAGACCAAAGTTTACATGGAAAGGCCCATCATAAAAACAAGGTGGTCAGATTCAAGTTTCAGGAAAAAAAAGTTGTGGTTTCCTGGGAGACGTGAAGAACTGCTGGACTTTGGCTTTTCAGATGTCTTGATTTTCTTTATTTAACAGACTTTGTGGGTTTTTTTAAGGTTTTGGTGTTGCTAGTTTGGGGCACGTGCATATTTAATCTTGGGACCAAAAGATAGCAGAGCTATGAGCATCTGGAGCTACTTAGGTTCCACAGCTATATTTTAAGATTATTTTTTTTTTTCCTATTCGTGTTCTTGAATGTATAAACCAGGACTGCTCTGTGTGCAAGTACAGACACTGATCTCTTCCTTCAGAGACAGAGAGAGTTTCTGCCTGTGCTGAGCTCTGCCTCAGAGCACCCTCTGCCTGGGCAGCTGGGTGAGAGGAGAGCAGTAGGTAGACTTCACCCATGGGAGCCGAGGGTGCAAACGCCTTTTTGCTCGTTCTGCTCCTTGGTGGGACTGTCTGTGAAGCTGTTGGGGCAACTCAGGGATTTTTTTTGCAAGCCATGCCAGCCTGTCAGGTTATCCATTGGTTCGCATTTGAAACTTGCTGCCCATGTACAAGAGCTGCGCCTGAAGGACCTGCAAGTCACATGCAGTTGGAGAGTTTAGCCTTCTGTCTTCGATGGATGCACATGCATTTCTGTGTTAATTAAGATTCCTTCTGTGAAAGATTACCATTCCCCTTTTATAAATGTGATGTCTTTAGAAAAGAGGGAAGTTTTTTATTTTCTCGGAGGTCCCTGATGGAAAACAAATTTTTTGTTTTGTTTTGTTTTGTTTTTTTTTTTAGGTTTGATTCTTTGGTCCCTCCCCAAGCTTTTTGCTTGTTACACCACAAATGTAACTTTTGGGTGTTGTTGCACATTTTAAAACTAAGGGTACCAACCACTACGGGAAGAATTCTTAAATATCTTTTAGAGCTATTTGTTTTTTGTAATTGTTTAGCTAGTGGACTTTTGAAGTAAAACTGTAAAAGCATATTAAGAGGAGGACGCAAAATTGCACAGTAATCAGACTTGAAAGATTCTTTAGATCTGTATTTGGTTTTAAAATTTTGGTGATTCTTCAAATTCCCTTACTATTTTCAGGTTAAAGTATATGATTTCGTATGTGTGTGATCAATTGTCAAAAGCTTTTATTAAATAATTGCAGTTACCAGCATGATTTTTTTTTTCTTTGTCTCTGAATGATTAACCTAGTAATACCTGTTGTTATATTTTAGGAGATGTCACGGTCACACCAAGAAAACATAATTTTCTCTTGAAAACAATGTACAAATGTTAAGCTCTTGCTCTTTGTACTTTTCATTGATGTTTTCAGTGAATGCACTACAATTGCAACGTGGCTTGTTTTGACAGTGAGACATTTCAGATACTGATCCCCCCCCGTTTTTATTTAATCTTCAGAATTTTATGTATTAGCAAAACTGGTTTGCATAGTAGTGCAAAGTTTAAAGTTTTGTGCAAATTAATGCTTGAGCTAATTGAAGGGACCAACTTTCAAGAGATTAATTCTTCTTTAATACTGGAAACAACCATAATGATAAAATTATACTATGCTGTATTTCTGTATGGCACATTCTTCTGTATATGATGTTGTAAAATAATGTACACAGGTAAATAGGGTGTAGAAGTTCAGGTGCTATGGGTTATTAAGGTATTGTAGAAGGTAAAAGGCTGATCTGTGTAGTTAGAATGTGAACTCCCTTTATGTAGGGAACACTTGATCTTGCCCATAAATTTCACCTGTTGCATTGTCACTACTAGGAAATAGTATTCCTGAATATCTTCAGGAATATGCGGACAATCACAAATTTTTTAACTCATTGCTGTTAAAACTGCTAGCCGTATCTGGAAGTAGTTCTAGCTTGTAAAACTGTCTCAAAATAGAAATCAGGGCAGTTGTTCTTTGACAATGTAGATACTCACTGAGTAGGCACTGAGGACAAATAGTAAGAGTACAGTTGTTTAACCATAGGCTGTATTTAAAAGTTATATTGATGTAACTATTTCAGTTGATGAACTGATGACTTACAAAAATTATTATTCTAAGGAAATCACCATTATTACTATAATTATTCTTTCTTTATGAATAGGTGCTACTATGAAATATCTTTATACCTGCCTAACTGCATTAAAAGCAAACTACATATCATTTTAATTACAATAGTTTTGCTGGAGTCGTACAACTTTATGTTGCAGACCAACTTTATGCCTTTAGGTTGGGCAGTTAAATCTGTAAATGTTTGTTCCATCTAGAAGTATTTGCTTTCCTCAGATTTCAGAAATATATGCCTTGATACTGTTCTTGCCGTGCAATGATGAGATACTGCCACTTATTTAACTAGTTCCCAAGTATTTGCTATTAAACAGCTGGGGAGGTACACTTAAGTACTGTGACCTGCTGAAGTTCCTGTGGGTGGTGCACCATATAGTTCAAAATTAGCCTTGACTTGTAGGCAGTTCTTCTGTGGCTTGTCACTGTTAGACATCATATAGAGAAATCTCGTATTTCTCTGATTCTCTTTCCTTCTTCATGCCTCTAGCACATGAGGTGGATGCTCTGCTGCAGGCCCTGTTGGGGTCATTTACCTAAATGCAGTTGGCATTTACCATAGCCAGCAGGGAAAGAGTTGCCTTTTTGGGTTGGTATGTTACTGCCAGCCTTCCTCAGACCTCTCTGCCACATTCTGTTGCTGGGAGTGGGTTGCAGTCCTGCATTCAGTCTTCAATATTTGGAATACATTACCAGTTTCTTCTTCTGAACGTAACTTTGATTTATTCATGGTTTTGAACTATAATATAAAGGGATTTTTAATAGCAACTTAAAAATGTAAGATGTTTTTATTCTTACAGGAAGGAAGAAACAGAAGCTTGCCAAAGAAAGAGCAGGGCTTTCCAAGGTAATTCTTTGTTCAATAATGCAGTGCTGTTTTGAAAGATGTTTCATTTGTATTATTTGTAAGATTTGTTTAAAGATCTGTTTTGATTCCAGCATTGCAAACACTTCTGCAAGTATGCAGTCTTTAGGTTTTTTTAATGCTCACAGATAACCATGTGAAATGGTTGTTCTTTTTTTTTGTGGCAGGTAGAGGCCTTAAACTAGAAAGTACATAATTTACTGTGTGAGTTGATAGTGTTTTCCTCTTTGTAGTATGTGCATGGACTTTTCAGACTTAAAAATCATTGATGGCATACACCTATAACTATAAATATTTATTTTTTTTTTGCTATAAGCAAAAAACTTCCAGGATCCATGAATGATAAGGAAAGGGAAAAAAAAGATAGATTTATCTTAACCAATTGTAAGAAATATACTTGTGATACAAATTCTAAGGTCTGTTGTGTTTATTTGCTACAAAATTGTGTACTTAGTAAACTTAGTAGAAGTATGTCAGGCTCTGTCTCTCTACAGATTTGTGAAGCAGTGATATGAGACCTGAGTCTGATTTTCAAAAATATTCTGTGTATGTTTAACTTAGTGGTGACATTTTGAATTTGTGTAACAATATGGTTGTGTGTGTTTGATTTCAGTTGAGAAAGGTTTCTGTTAACTTCTGTTTATTAACTGGCGTTTAAGGGCCAACTTCAGTTTTACTGTGTGTGTTGTAGTTGCCTGATTTGAAAGATGCTGAAGCAGTGCAGAAGTTTTTCCTTGAGGAAATTCAGCTTGGCGAGGAACTACTAGCTCAAGGTAATAGCTTTTTTTTTTTGTTTTGTTTTTGAAGGGTAAGGGGTAAAATTAGTTCTTCTTTACCTTTGCTAGATAATGATTTTTATATACTATTATCTTTTGGGGAGTCAAATTCAGCTAGGAAAAGCCATTTACTTGTTTCTAACCTTCTGTGTTCAGAAGATCCAGCAAGAGAGGAGGAAAGAAAAGTGTAGATTGATTCTTAGTAATTTAATTCACTGTTGATGGATGTTTTATGTAAATACTTTATGGTTTTATGTAAATACTTCCATACTTTTATGGAAGAAGGTTGTTTTCAAAACGTTATGATTTCTCATACAGGTGAATATGAGAAAGGTGTTGATCACTTGACCAATGCCATTGCTGTGTGTGGACAGCCGCAGCAGCTGCTACAAGTTCTACAGCAGACACTTCCACCACCAGTGTTTCAAATGCTTCTAACTAAGCTCCCTACAATAAGCCAGGTATGTGAAACATTCCCTGTTGTTTTGGCTTGAAAATAATTTTATTACTTCTCTTACCCACTTCATCAGTCCTGAGTATGGTTTTTTGTAATGTGCTCCGTTAGATTAAAAGAAGCTTTTATTTTCACCCCAAATATTAAAAAGTGCATATGAAAAATACTGTGTAGCATTAATAGCAAAGAGGGTAAAATAGAAATGCAAAACTTGTCTCACGCATAGGGTATGCTGAGCTCTTCTCAAGTAGAGATGCCTGACCACAGCTCTGATACTGTAAGTGGGTCCACTGTTTCCCAAATACAAGTTGGGGGGATCAGAAAAGCGGTAACTTTCTTGCGCTAGGTCTTGAGTTTTATTCAGTTTTGATTATATTACTACAAGTGTCTGTAAGTCCTATAGAAGTCCATTAGAATGAATCTGTTGCTTTTGCTAGCTATAAATACAAATTGTTAACTAGCACCAGATCATGTGGCCATTTAGGAAACTTGAGGGTTTCCCTGATAATAAAGTGTTTGTAGCTCTGTGTAGAAAATGCTCTCCCTTTGTAGCCTGAGCAATGTGCAGGTAACATTGGTAATATGCTAGCAGGTGAGTCTATCGTGAAATAAATAATACGGTTTCCGTTCTTGGAAATTCAAGGGTACTCCCTAATGGTATTACCTCACGTAAAGCAGAGACTCATGCTGTGCATTAGTGAGCTCTCTTTACGACTAAGGCTTCGTTTAAGGTCCACATAATTAGTAAAAATGCTCAAAAGTGTCAGGTACACAAGATGCAAAGGTCTGGGGAAGCAATGGAGCAAAAATGTTTCCTTAGAGGACAGTGTCAAAAAACACACAGAGGTCATCACTTGAGACTGACAGGATATTATTTATCTGACTTTGGCTTTGTTAGACGTTGTACAGTACATAAGCTTTTGAAGACAGTTCTACAGAAATTATATCTAATAGATTGCTGTTTTTAACATAAATCAGTTTGCTCGGTAATTACACTGCTTAATGTTCAGTGTAAAATAACATTGCTTGATAATCAGTTGCCTACTGTCAATTTTATGTAATTGTGAATGAGTTTTTCTCCTTCTTACAGAGAATTGTAAGTGCACAGTGCTTGGCTGAAGATGATGTTGAATGAGGTCACACCACAACATGGGGAGAAAATGTTTTCTTACCCCAGAAGATGAGCATCACTAGGGGGATAAAGGGGCAAACATAGTAGTTAATGGACTGTGTACCACATCGGGTTCTACCAGAGTTAAAATTAACTTTGTGTAGGTGGGTTTCGCAGGATTTTATTTATTATCCCAGTGAAAAGTGTATTTTGATAAGAATTCATTTTATAAATACACTGTGTTGAGTTATCAAAGTATCACTAACTTCATTATTATTAAAATATGCAGTTGTAATGTACATATAAAGACATAAAACTACGACCTATTAAAAGCCCAATGCTCATTTTTGAAAAAACAAAGTTATGGCAATAAAGATTTATCTGCACTCATGTGTCCCTATAGTACTACTTTAAATTTCAGAAAATTTCTGTGTCAGAGCAAATGATCTAAAAAATGACTTAACATTAAAATTTACTTTTAATGTTGTGGCTGGTCTTCCAAATTAATTTAATTTAATTAAGTTTAAAACCTTACGTTGTTTCCTGAGAAAATAGACATGATCAGTTAAACAGTAACTGGATGCAAATCAGAATGGTAATAGATGGCTGACTGCAGAAAGAATGACAAATCCACTTCTGTCAGGAACAATAACATCTGAAGTGATGCAAGTCAAAACTGTATCTGTCAAACATGAAAGCTGTGTTAATGCAGGTGTCTGAAATAAAGCTGTTTGGAGTAGAACCTGGGCAGATTGTAAGAGCACAAAGGTTGTTTTTTTGGAAAGCTTGAAACCTTGTTGCAGGATGGACAGCTAACATTTCAGTCTCTATTCTTCAAGACAGTAGAAAATGGTTGTTAACAGTCTTTGGCATTTGCCTTAAAAAAATGGCACTGATAAGGTAAGATGATGATATCCCCAGGCTAAACTAGCTAAAGCTAATGGAATTGGAAAGGTGTTGTAAAATTTTGGTATGATGTGATACTGTAAACTTGATTTTAGGTAAGTTTTCCTTTGCCAGTGAAAAGGAGGCAAATAATACACAGATTAGAGTGAGTAGTAGAAGTGACTTCTGAAAACAGGTTTTCCATGGATAGGATGTTCTAAATGTCAAACCAGATTGGCTTCTGCTGTTCTCTGGTTTTGTGCTATCGTCACTCAGGTGGCAGAAGAAACAACTAAAAATGTAGCTTTGTGTTTTTGGTGTGGCGACTTCTGTTTTAACTTAAGGAGAAGAAAGCAGGAGAATGCTTTGAAGTGTCTGTCTTTCAGACTGGCTGAAAGTTTGTGCTAATGATGTTGATACAGTGGTAGTAAAGTAGTAGCTGACATAGTCCAAGTAGAAGTGACATACTCTGAGAGCACTTCAGCCAACGTTCCCATTTATCTCATTCCAGCCTGCTGTAAGTTTCTGTGAAGGCAGATTCTTTCAAGCCAGTAGGTCTCAATGGTTCAGAATTTGCCTTACATAGAATTTTTGAGGTGAAGTGAATAGTTCATGGTCACCTGCAAGTCAAATACCTGAGTTTGGGAATAGAAATCGCTCTTCCTGAGTCTGTCTGCTGGTTTACCATGGAAGACATATTTCCCCCTTAGCCCCTTGAAAACACAATTTTGCAAGATCTAAGGTGCTATTGAATCTTTCTGTGATGTAACAAGTACTGAAGTTAATGTCTGGTACAAACAAAAAATTCCTGAACAGCTGGCTGTAGTTTAAGACTATTTTTTTGTGCTTGTATTGTTCAGGTAGCATAAGGTAAAAGTAAAACCTAGTAGCCATTATCTTCAGGTTGCAATGGCTGGTTTTCTCTTTTCCTTTTTGTTTATGTTAAAGGCACAAAGTTATTCTGCACCTGGAATACTTAATAAAAATCCTGTGAAATTGTGGAAGGTTTTATTTTTAATCAGTACAATGAGGATTTTTGGAGGAGTTTTTCTTTTCTAACCCTTCAAAATAAAAAGTAAGAATTTATAGGTTGTCCTGATAGAACTGTTAGCGCATTTACATGCTCTCCTTGCTGCTGGTGGTCACTTCCATGTAATATATTTTTTTGCTCAGCTTTTAATGTTGTCTTAAGGTTAATCAAACTCTTTCACCCTGCCTTGAAAAACAAATACAAACAGCATGATGAAAGTGGTGCCCTTCCTTCAGAACTGAACAATTTTCTGTACTCTTTTGGTGTAATGATGACAATTTTAATCCACAATTTAGCTTACAGCAAAACTCTCCTGAATTAACTATGTTTTAGCAAACCTGGGTGTCCATTCTTCTTTTGGTTGTTGATAGTCTGGTGGTGTCTACAAATGGTCATTACTTTAATAAACATCAAAGATATACATATTACTCTAACCCTTTTTAGTTTTCTTGATCCTGCAAAGTTAGATGCAAACAAAATTTTAGATAACATGGGTTTAAATGAAGCCTTAAGTACAATTTGCTTTCATATTTGATAACCCAGAAGTACCTGGTAGGTATGCTGGAGCAAGCTCTGATACTCGTTTTGAATGCTTTGGCTAATAGGGTGGGAATGAGGAATCCTTTTAACAAGGCTTAAATATTTTTTTTTCTTTTTCCCAAAATATGATGAAGCTAATACCTTAGAAACTTTGAAGACTTGGAGATACTGTCTAGAATGGGAATTTGGTGTTGCTCCAGCAGTGGCAGCAGCTGACAGTGGTGTAGCTAGCATGTACAGCTCACAGATGTAGAAGGCTGTAATTAAGAGCTGGTTTCAGATATAAGCAAAGTGCGGGTCATTGGATGTACAGTGGCAATGAGGGATGTCCTTGCATCAGCAGTAGTAACGCCATTGCATTAGCAGTGCATGGCATAGTACTGTAGTTCTTTTCACCTGTGCAGAATAAAAAAAGGTGGAAGTTGTGGATTCTGTTGCCATTTGAGCTCAGAGCTGCTGGTTAATAGGATCTATAATCTTATTTTACTGCAGGTAAAACTACTAATATTTCTCCCAGAAAGAGCCATCCTGCCTTCTCTGGTGCTCCAAGAACAAGGCACTGGTTTTAGCAGGAAGAAGGTTTCTCATTAATGAAATCGGAGGTCTGTTAGTTTTATGTTGGGAAGTCTCCTATCATCAGTTACGAGCTTCTCGGGCAGCTTTTGTAGAATTAAAACCCAGCTAGTTTCATGATTGTGCAGGACTACCTTTGATGTCTCACCACTAAGTTTTCTAGATAATGGAATCGAATCCAAAACCAGAGTGATCAGGCATACACGGAATCATCTGGCACTAATTTCCTTACCCTGGGGGATGACAGAATATTATTGTTGCCCTTAACTTGAAAAATGGAGAAGTCCCAACCCTGCTGTGTAGGAGGCCAGCCAGCCATCATCAAAGGAAAGCTCCAGCTATTTATGCACCCAGAAGAATTTTCTGTCTAAAGTTTCATTTGTACATCTGTTGATGGTGTGTTTAAAGTCCATTAGACTGAACAGTGGCCCTACATGACCATTGTGTTAAACTTAACATGAGTTAAAACTTCAAGGGAATCTTTGAAGTGGTCACTAAGTGCTTTTAGTGAGTGTTTCAAAGGCACGTTGTACTATACACCCATGCTTCTGCATTTTTAAACATATGGATATGAAAAAGGCTGATATGACAAAAACCTAATTTCTTCAAGTTTTGGGTTGGTTTTTAATATTTGTGTTTACTCTGACTGGTAAAACTTATGGTCTCCCTTGTGCAGTGACCAAAAAAAGCCTGTTGGCACAGCAGTCGAATCTGCCCAAAAGCCCGTTGGAAAGAGATGAAGCTTGTGCTTAATTCACGAGGGCTGGGCTAGCTTTCATCAGAGGCACTCCAGAAACTGAGCTTCTGGTGCGGGTACCAGTACTTGTTTTCTGCATTTGTACCAAAACAGGGTTTCCCAAAGAAGAAGATGATGTGGACATTGATGCTGTTCTCGGAGGGCAGAATTTGCCGTATCCTGTGTATCCCGAGTGTGTGAATGATGCCACAGAAAGCAACTGTCCCTTCCGAGATGTTTCTGTACCAAACTGTCCAGCATATTGGCACTAGATGATGGGCAGCTTTTTCAAAGTACAGTGATTTCCATATATTACTGAAAAGAAAATCCGGGCTCTCACTTCCTTCCCAGCAGTAGGGGCTAATTTTAGAAAGTATTTACTGGACATCTTCTGATAAGGTCACTACCTTGTTTTCCAATCACTGCTGCGTGCAAATAATCATGAACTCTTAAAGGCCTCTGAAAAGGCTTTTGACTCCATATAGTTCAATTTCCTGTTTTGTAAAGGTCAGGCCTTGATTTAACAGGTTGACAGATGCGTGTCCTCCTGCAGTGCTTGCTCACAATTACAGTGGTTTCCCTTACGCCCTGAGGACGTTCCTGACTCATGGTGGGGGTGAGAGGATGTCTGTTGGTGCTCACCCGCTGCACGATAGTCGATAGTCGCACGATGTTGCTAGCAGAATGTTGCTACAGCCTACAAATCCCTCCGGATGGTCTGTGCTGCAAGACAGTTATGCCTGACTTTCATGTATGAAATTTCTATCGTTCAGGGAGGCAGAAAACACCTGAAATCAGGTAGTCCTGCCTCTTGGACCCTTAAAACTAAAAACTGGTTTAGTCTTACTCATTTATTTGCGCAGGTCTTGATCTGAACGGCAGGGGGCAGTTTTGCACACAGGATCTGTGCAAACTCATTCTGCAAAATCCCAGTTTTTAGAATCTTCCTGTCTGGTGAGGTGATGCAATGCAGCATTTTGCCCAGACGAAGTTTGGTATGGTGTATGAGGCAGGGTCAGTGGGGCAGCAGTGGCACGTGTTTCTACTGATACCTAATTTTGGCTTTTTAAATCCTCTGTGTTTGGTTTGTTGTGATGACATGATTAGAAGGATTTCCCTTTTCTTTCTCCCCATCCTTCAACACAAACCAGGTATATAGATAAGCCAGCTGTGTGCTGGTGCGAGTTAAACTCTGCAACAAAATGCAACCAAATGTCATTCCCAGACATGCAAGAGAGGAGTTTTCCCCTGCCCAGCTGTGATTTTTCTGGGTAAGCTTTGCTATCTGGAGTGAGAGGAGAGTACCTGTTAACTGCAGTAGGGGTGGAAGAGAAATTTGCGTCTTGAAACTCTGCCTGGAGCTGGACTCTGGCTGTGATGGTCCGTGTGAGGAAGAGAAAGGGCAAGGTATTATAGGTTGGTGCTAGGATGCAGTTTTGTTGCTTGTAGGATTTCAGCTTAAGGTAGCAAAATCTACTCACCCTGTTGTCATCCTGTAGCTGATGTGAAGCGAGCTGGGGTCTCTCTCATGCCTTGGAGGCAGATGTTAGTATCGTAGTGACACCCTGGCTTAAGACCAAATCTTAACTACTCCTACAACTTAGAAGTGTTCTTTCCTCTGCTTCCTGAGCTGCGCTTGCAGGGGGAAGGTGTATGTTTATGTCATACAAATAAATGGAAGTCTTCAGCCTTTGTAGCTGTTGATCAGCAATTTTCTAAACATTCAACTCATGAGAAATTCTGCTTAAAACATGGCAAGTATCTAGAGAAAGAGAGCTGTTTAATAAAAGATACTGTCTCTGCAAACCATGCTGCTTCTCCTTCCGTAGGTCAATCTGGATGTGTTGCACCTTGTAAGATAGCCTGGAAGATACAGAAATTTGCTGTAACAAACCAATCTTTGCCTCTTTTGGCATGTGTGTAAAAGAGCATTTCCTGGAGCTCTGAAACAACCTGGTTGGCATCTTCTGTTGTATTTAACCTTATTTAATGAGAAGGAATGTACCTTCAGCTTTGATGATTAAAATGACAATTACTTTTGCATGAATTTGTTAATTATAATGTACTGACTAATTAAATGGAAAAATGGAGAAAAGGGATTCTTGAGCGAGCATGTTCTTTGAGAAACTCTTCTCTGGTCTTTTTAATTGATAGTACATGACTAATCAATTAATAGCAGTATCTCATTATTGGTGGGAACAGCCTGTTTCTGATGGAAATTTACTTTTACCACACATTGACCTGGTATAATGTAATTGCTTGGTCCTGTAAGTTACTGCAATGAAGACTTAACCAACTCCTGGAATTAAGGAGGTGGAAGTTTTTGCTTATATAAAGAAGAGAAGCCCCATCTGACACCAGGTTGCAGCCTCCATGTTTGTTGAGTTCTTCTGGTTTGAGTATTTGCTGTAATGACACTCAGCTGAATTTGCATAACCATGAGGGGCTGTTATTTGGTTTACATTTCATTTTCTTTTATCTCTCCATCTAAAGCTTTCATCTTTAACATCAGGCCCCATGACTTATGTTAGAAGTTGTCTGACAGAGCTTAGGGCCCCTTTTTTACTTCTCTGTAGGGATGTTATCTACTGGCCATTGGCACTGGCAGAATTCTTAGCATGAAATTATTATTATTATTACTTCTGTATCAGCAGAGATGTGTGTGGCACTCTGAAGAATCTGTCAAGATGAAGTTTCTGCTTCTGCAAGCTCACAGCCTGTGGTCCTGATCCTGTAATTTTCTCTGCACGGTCCTTTCCTCATGGAAACCTAAGCAGTCAAGAGCAGGATGTTGGAACAATGACACAGGAAGGGAGAAGGTAAGGTTTAGGATAGTATGATTGTTTTGGTACTTATTGGGTGGGTGTTTTGTTGATCTGATGAAGCTCTGAAGCTTGCTCCTTTTCTACAGCACATTATTTTTAGACTGGTTGGCTAATTGGTGCTAGTTACTGGTATTAACAGGAAAAATCAGACCTCAACCAGCCTGCTTATAAATCATGAAACCTCCCAAAAGTAAAAAAAAAAAAGGGTATTAAAGACACTATAATTGAAAAGATTTGAAGCACAATTCCCCCTGAACTGAAAAAAAACAATACGAACTGTCGAGCACTGGGTTAATTACTCTGCTGGCAGTCCTGCAGTTCATAAGTGGCTTCTGCATTGTAAATGTAAGAAGCAATCTTTCAGAGATCTGGCTTGCTGTTTGATGGAAACTTTAAAAGGAACTCTGACTGTTCTGTCAAAACTTAGGAATCAGCCTACACCATAGTGCCAGCAATTTAGTGACACCATCAGGCAAATTGGAAGGCTGGGACATAGGTATTAAGCAGCATAAGTAAGGCAAACAGCTTAGAGAGCAATGGTGAGTCAGCATCCACTGTAGATGTTGGATTGCAAACTGTGAATACATGACAACCAGATTAAATGGTTGAAAACTGCAGAGGTATTTTACTGAAAGAAAGTTGTGGCTCAGTTTTGGACAGTTGACTCATCCTTAAAAGCAACGCGGCCTTCTAAAGCTTGCTCCTAATGCTCAAAGTCCTCATGGTTACAGCAGATGTTATCTGTGACCGGGATGGCACAAAGCCCCTGGGCTGGAATGTATTGATAGTGGGGCAGTGCTTTCCCCATGCTTTTTGTCATAAAATGTGAAGCATGGGAAACAATTGGCTCCTGTGTAAAATCCCTCCCTTCATTTTTGGTTGTTTGCAGGATAGTGTTTGTTATGAGACTCTGTCAAGGTTGGGAGGGTTGAGAGCAGTGTTTTCCCTGCTGGGTTGCTCTCAGAATTTTTCAGCAGACCTGATAATTGTCAGTTGACTGTAGATCTTTTCACAGGTGGATGTCTCCTACCTTGGGCAGCACATTTTCAATAAAAATAGTGATCTCACCCTGATTTTAAAGAAAAAAAATAAGAAGCCGATTTCAGTCTGACAGAACCAGCAATGGCTTGGACTCAGGATCCTTTATGGCCTTTCCTTTTTCTGTTCAAATTCTGCCTCCCCAACTGGTACTGTTGGAGATGTGTGCTTGAGATGTGTGCTTGGTCTCTAGGGGGTGACAACACAAGCTTTGTTGTTGATTGATGCAGCAGGGTCTTTGTAAATTCGATGTATTCATCTGTCATCACAGTATTCGTAGTCACCAAAGTATTTGTAGACGTCATCACTCTGGGCGTTTGAAGAAATGCTGCTGTAAGACTGATTCACTGGAGCAGCATAGATTATCTTCAGCTTGGGGAACTTAACTGCATTTTCCTTTCTTGGAAAACCACATTATTTTTGCTAGTATCACATGGTTGATTAGGGCCCATGCAGTACAGCTGTGCTCTTCTGAAGCTTCATTGGACTCGGGGACCAAAGACATGGAGCTATTGATTAGCTAGACATGCCATCCTTTGCACCAGGGCCAAATGCAGTCTGCTGCTAATCCCCTTTCATTGCTCATACGGTGTGAGAATGGTCATTTATTTCCAGTGGGAAGTGCAAGAATAGAAAGCACTTTGCTGCGAGGCAAAGCTTTGTGGGCAGTCTTGGGTGCCCAATGCAAGGCTTCTTCTATTGCTTCCCAACATGATGGTCTGTTCCGGCAGAGTTCAGGCACTGAGTTCAGGGAGCGTTTTTGTTTTCTGGCTAAATAGAAGCCTGCTGCAGCCAGGATCTTCCAATTTAACATCTTTCAATGAATGTCAGGATTCGCATACACCAAAGATCTTTTTTTTCTTTTGAACTCGCTGTGTGAAGGTCATACAAAATAATTCATTCGCTGCCCTTTGCTGGGTGTCTTCCAAAGGTAGAGGGCCTGTCTTTTGCTATCTAAGGGAATTAGCATTTTGGCTTTTCTTTTTTTTCAGTGTTGAAAGGTTAACATTTGTATTCTTTTCAGAATACAAAGGAAATGTGTCATTGCAGAGGCACATAGCGGAGTTACATTTTCAGGGGTGGCACTGCAGGTAGCATCTGGGCAGACAGGTCCCGAGGCTCACAGGGCTGGGAACTGGCCATCGGCTCTAGGTTCAGGCCTGTCTCCTTGGGACAAGGTAGGGCTCGCTGGTCCTGCCAGCCCATCCTTTTGCCGTAGACGTCCATATGACCATTGCAGAACATGCCGAGGCTGCGGTAGCTTTGTGTGCAGCAGCAATGACAGCCGGGAATCTACGGGCCTCCATTGAAAAACACCAGCTTTTCCCAACAACAAAGCCCAATCTGTTTTAAACCTCCTTTTGGCAGAATTTTTCCCTTTTGCCCCCTTGCCTTCCTACACCGATCTTTTATACAGACCGAGCGGTTTGCGGTTGTGGAGCTTGGTCGTCAGGCAGTGAAAGGCACCCGGGCGCCGGGCTGGGGTCCCCGCGGCTGCTGCGCGGGGGCGGGCACCGGCGGAGAGCCCGCAGAGCGCGCTGCGTGGCGGCTGCCCGCAGCCGGTGCCGCTAGATGGCAATGTGGCACTCCGGCAGCTGGAGCTCCCCGGCCCCTTCCTGTAAAATTTCGTGCTTTTTTCTGTATTTATCTCTGCCAAACTGATGATTGCACCCACCACCCCGACAAGAGAACAGAACAAAATCATTTCATAGAACATTACAGCTGTTGTGCCTTTTTCTTTTCTTTCTTTCCTCTCCCCCCCTCCCCCCTGCTTTTTCCCCCCAGTTCTTTGTCCCACAGCAGGGTGCAGAGGTTTAAAAACCTTCTTTCTTAATCGCTCTCCTTCTAAAAACAGAGAAAACACAGCCTCTTGGGAGCAATTAGCTGTGAGAAAAGCATTTCTCAAACAATTGCCAGGAAATATTGTCTTGACCGATATTCCTGATGTAACACTGTCGTTCTCAGTACTGTTATTCTAAGATACTCGGCTGCAAAAACAGCAGGGTACAGATCTGTAATGTACGATCTGCAGCTTACCACCTACCTTACCTTTTTATATCCATTTACTTTCAGTTTGTGTCCTCCCCGCACCCCCTGTAGCTATTCTGTTTAGGAGAAGTGAGGAATTATTTGTGACTCTCCTCTAGTGACTGGTGTATCAGGCCAAGGCTGTGACAAGACACGGCTGAAAATTAAGGTTATGCCTCTGCTGCCTGGTTTCCTGATTGAAATTCAGTGGCAGTGCGCTGCAGAGGAGGTCAGGCTGCACGCTTACAGCGATCCCTTCTAGCCTTAAAGCCTGGCAGCTTGAGAGTACGTGAGGTTGCTGAAGCCTGAATTTCAGTGGGAGCAGCTGGAGAGCAGGTATACATGAAGCAGGCAGCAGAGGTACACCGAGACCAGGGTCTTAACCCTGAAAGCCCTCTCCGCAGTGGGAAGAAGTCTTCATGGAAGACCGACCGGGCTGTAGGGTGGGGAGAGGTTGGAGGAACAGTGGTGAATTCAAAGCGCTAAAAGCCAGCACTGGCAGCGGCTAGGAACTGCTGCTAGCCAGCCAGCCAGCTCCATGTGCACACATGCATGCCTGTTCTCATTCACAGCCATAGCTGTTTGTGTTGTGCAGTTCAAATTTTGTCCATCTTTACATAAATTCATGGAGATTTGAGAAACGAGCCTCACTCTGTGGGACAGGGTGTGAATTGAAGCACCTTCTGGAAGACAGACAGCAGTGTAATCCTTTCATTCAACCCTGTCTGCAGCTGCTTTTTATAAACTTGGCATAAATACGTACTCAGTGAGGCCAGGCCTGTGTAGCTGGAAAATATTTTCCACCGTCCAAAAAAACAGAAGATTGGAAAAAGAGCCCAGAAATTGTGCATAACATGGAATGGCCTCACTTGTGGTTTTTTTCCATGACTTCCTCGGCTCATTTTTCTGCTGCCAATTTTAGAAGCCCATAAGTCATACTTGTTAAACTTTCTCAGTTAAAATGTAACTCTAAGAACAAAGTCATATGATATGTTACAGCCAAATAATCCTTCCAGAGCGTCTGAGTGGAGAAAAGCTACCCTGATCTGGCCAGCTTGCCAACCTGCACGGGCTCTTGTCCCAGGAGATGCAGGACTGAAGGGGCAGGTTGGCAGCCTGAGCCTCAGCCTTGCCACCCTTTCCCTGGGAGAAGGCTTCCCTTTGGACTCCAGCAAGCCTTTCTCCCTGCTTTTTCTAGGGTAGGCAGGTCATTGGTGGGTTATGTTGCAGGTTGGTCATCACAGAAATTCCATCTCCTCCTCTGGAAGGACTTTAGGCAGGAGGCGAAGCAGAGGAGGCTGGTGGGGTCCGGCATTGGAGGGCTGAGACACTGTTGTGGGAATGTGCTGCTGCCCGGGGGATGAAGGAGCAGAGGGGTGAAGAGGCAGCAGGTTGCCAAGAGCAAAAGTCTATTTGCTGGAGGGTTTGAAGAAAGGGCATCCTCACTTGAGAGTGTTTTTAAGCATTGAATCAATATGGAAGTAGTCGTGTGCCAGGAGCAATATGTTTGTTTGCCAGTTTTGCTCTCTTCTATAAGCTGATTGTGCTTACAGCGGGCTCTAGATTGTTGTCTTGAAGCACCCTCTCTTGTCCAGGGTCTTCTCTGTCCTCTTGCACAGAAAAAGTCCTGGTCACCACTGCAGGGACGTCCCTCTAAATTTACGCTGAGGCAGCATCCAGACTGGGATTTGGCTGCCAGCCCTGCCGGCAAGTGATGCCCCAGCCACCACCTCCCCACTGCATCGTGGCCCTGGGGCTGTCAGTCCTAGCCTGGGCTTGGGAAGGCAGGGAGTGGTGGTGGTCTCCCACCAGGGTGGCTTTGGGCAGGCTCTGTGCGAGTGTGGCAGGGTGTGAGGGACCAGAGCAGGCAGGGGAGAGCAGGGAGTGCAGCCATGAGGGGCTTCTTTCTCATTCCACTCACCCTTCCAGCCCTGCCTCCCCCTTGAGCTGGGGTCAGAGCAGCATGGAGAATCTCTCTCTGGAAAAAAATAATATACAAATAAGAAAATACCTAATTTTTTTTCTTTTTTTTCATAAATATCAGCTTTTGAGTTTGGTTCTGGCCTTCCGTGTAAGCTGGGAGAGCGTCTGGAGGAAGCCAGGGGAATCACGCTGCTGCAGAGCGGCTGCCAGAGCGGCGGGCCCCAGAGACCGGCTTTCCGCAGCAGGGCGAAACGCCCTTGCGAAGCCTGTGTGGTCTTCACGGGAAGGGAGGAACTGAGCAAACCCACTGGAAACCTGTGAGGGTGTTGTAATGTTTTTTGGACAGCCGTTTTCAAAAACCAGTGACTGCCTCTTTCTCTCTCTCCCTCCCCTCCTCTGCCCTGGCAGCCGCTTCCCGTGCCATGACATGGAGGGAGGTGGTGGTGACTGATGTAACCGCGGCCGGGGAGAGTCACTTGCCCAACGTGCGGAGGCTGGCTGGCGGCCAGGGAAATTTGCTAGGGCCGGGTTTTCTCACAAGGGGCTCCCTGTCCCTGTGCACATACCTGTAACCGGGCCAGGTGCTTGACACGGTCCTCTCCCCGGCCCAGCACAGGAGGCGGCAGAGCGGCCCAAGCCAGGAGGAGGAGGAGAAGAAGAGGAAAAGGAAGAAAATTTTACTCTTGTCCCGTGTGAATGCAGACCCCAATAATGTCCCTAGGCACGCGTTGTTTGTGTCACCGTATTGTAATTAATAATGATGCCCGCTCACCGAAGCCAGCTGTTCTTTGTGCTAATGGTGGGAGGCGTGGGGGAGAGAGAGGAGAGGCCTAGGAGGTTTTTTTGCTGGATCACCACCTTTAAGTTATTGTGACAGACTTTAAAAGGATCTCTTTGTAGGAACTGGAACATAATGCTCAGCTGGGCTGTTAAATTCTGGCTCTGTTGAGAAGAGAGATCCTTTCATATCGATTGTCATTTTGTATGCAGTTCAGGCACCGACTTGTAGAAAATCTGGGCCAGGAGAGATATCATTAGGTATTTATGGGGGTTTGGTTGGCTCAGCAGTCAGTTTTTCCATTGTCATGCCGTGACAGTAGTGCATTACATACACCCTCAGGAGACATCCTTCTGCTTCCACAACAATAAAGGGCTTTTTTTCTTTTTCTGACTCATCTTCAGCTTGAAGGAAAAAAAAAAACCAACAACAAACCAAAACACCACCAGTAAATACAATTAGCAACAGGCAGATATACTATACATAGGTTTCAGAGCCCATTGGGATAGTTCCTGTCAAAATGTATGCTTGCAGTTGCTCACCCCATGCTTAGATGTCCTGAGTTTTCCTCCAGCTGCATTCCTGATTATACTTAGATGTTTTAATATAGCCTGGTGATGTCGCAGGCTAAAGAACCATTTCTAGTTTGGATGAAGAGGAGGAATACATTTAGTGCTGGGATTGTCTTTCATGCACACACAGGAGCTCTGGCCAGACTCGCAGCTCTCGAGGCAGGGGAGTAGAAATGGCTGTGCTGTGCCAGATGCGAGGTCCGCTTAGTGCTTTATCCTGCCTCTGAGAGGCCAGCAGCAGATGCTGCAAGAAGGAGGCAAGAAATAGAGCAAATCTCGACTGATCCTGCCCCAGTGTTCCCTCCTGGCTCCCACCACAGCTATCCTTGCTCACCAAAGGATGAGGGAAGAGGCAAGTGCTGCCTTAGTCTTGTTCCCCGGCCTCTTTGTGCCCCCACTGCGCAGTGGCCCCTATTTGCTTTGCTTCCCAGACATGGCTCCCATGGCGTGGGATGGAAAGCAGAGCCAGGTCTGCAGTGCTTCACTTCGGATCCATGTGGTCACGTGAGGATTTCTGGGTTAAATGCGTCCTGTGGCCCTCAGTGTTTCCCTTATGTAAGTGTGATGGAGCAGGTGGCGAGCAGCTGGGCCCCGCTCTCTGCCAGGGGGGTGTTCCCTTACACCACCAGCCCCAGTCCGCCCTGTCCCAGTTATGGGCTGCCTCCCGTCCCGCCTGCGCCATTGGAGCACCGCGAAGCCGGGACCCGAACTTTGGGTCCATATTTCACCTTGGGCTGAAGGCTGACGCCAGTCACATGGCTGCGAGATTAGTACGGCTTTGTTTATTTATTTATTTTAACCTGTGACTAAGATGGGGGAGTATTTGGTTGGGAGCTGCTCCTCCCAGAAAAGTGCTGTTTATATTTCAGTCTCCTGAGCAGGGTCAGTGGGATCTGCAGTGCTCATAACCCAGCAGTGGTATGTGGGCTCTGCTGGTGTGTCCTCATGTCACCTGGCGTTCACAGAGTGTGGGCTGGTTGTTTGCTCATCCCGAGCGCAAACGGCCAGTTTTCCTCTGTATTCCCGATAGCTGAGCATAAAAGGGTAGAGAAGAGGAAGAGCAAGCTTTCATCCGAAAGTGGCCAGGCATTGCGTAGGGCCGTACGTGGGGTTACACGGAGGAAAACGTGACGGTGTGGGTGGAGTGATGTCTCTGTAGCCACAGACAATATTGCAGGGCTCACTGGCGCAGCATGTGTTTAGCACAGTCATTGGTAACACTGCTGTGTGTGTGAGCAAGTCAGTACCTGCTGCCATGTGATCAAAAGGAGAGATGCTTTTAGAAACATGCGAGGGTGGCGTGAAAAAAACAAGTTAGCCAAAGTATCCTTAGCTTGTAGGGTACCTGTGGGCTAGTAGACACCAGTGAAACAGTGCACAGAAACCCCTCAAATATCAAGCTGGTATTTATTTCCATTATCTCTACCTAGTTCCACCTGTGTAAGCTACTTTGAGATCTTGTCAATTCAAGACCCTAGCTGCAGACACACCTAATCTCTGGGGGAAGGGAAGAGCCAGCTCAGCCAATTTTGATGGAAAATGATTTCCCAAAGTGAGAGTCTTGTTCCCTATGGCAGGGCAAAGGGCAATGCAGAGATCTACCCAAGAAGCTCTTAAAGCCTAGGGCTTTAAATAGTGCCTGACCAGGTGGCTAGCAAACTAATGATATATGGGGAAATAGGATTTTGTATTCTTGAGCTAAGAGAAGTTTGGGGAATCCTGTTCCTGTATTGTCATTACTTGCTAAAACAAGTCTCCTGAAAATGTAAAAAACTCTGTTTCTGTCCCCTCCTTGCCCTATAGCAATATAAGTAGCACAACTTCATCTGAGTTTTGTGATAAATAAATGTGTAATCCTGCCTCCAAGGCTGTCTGGGACTTGTGCACCACATCCTTGCTCCAGCTTGTAACACAGCACAGTATCTTACAATGTCTGGGATGGAGAAGATTTCTGTGTAGCGTGCTGTGGTATGTTCACTGGTCACAGTGTTGTCTGTGGGATAAAAACTACACAAGACTCCTCTCAAGCCATCAGTCTTGGGCATTTTCAGTTTTAGCATTCTCTAATTCTTCAAATCACCTGGGCTTCTTCGAATCACTAATGACTGAAGCCAGGCCTGTTGGCCTTTGGTCAGCAAACTAAAACCTGGTGTTTTTTTCTGAGCTGAGTTTGTAAATGAGACATAGGCCAAAACTTCTTTTAAGCTGTCATGGCAAGGGCTAGAAAACAGGAGGAAACTAATGCCAGCCCTTATGCAGTATATGCTGAGAGTGTTTGGGGTTTTTTTTCCAGCAGGGAAGACTTTTAACATCCTAAAGCAGCAGCTCAGCCATGGCAGCACAGCAGAATCCCTCCAGAGAAAGGGGACTGTGAAAACTTTCCATTGTATTGGTGGTACCTTCTGGTCAGAGCCTGGCAGCTGTGAGACTGCAGGGAGAGTTTGTGTGGTGGATGCTCATGTGCTTAATGAAGGATCTGCAGGTTCTAAGCTGCCTCTGTCCTCCTGTTGTGACCTTCTTAAATTATATTTTCAGAGGAAAATAAATGGAGGTGGGAGGGAGGAGAAAAAAGCAGCTTTCTAACCGTGTTGATGTTGGCCTTTTGTTGGTGAAGAAAGATCTAGATATTAGTGGTGCTCAGAGGTGCTGGTGGAGCTAGATTTGATCTTGGGAACACCTATGTAAAGATGGGGCATTTCCCAAGGAGGCAACTGTGTAAAAATGGTGTCAATGAGAGCAGGCTTATGGGGTTCTGCTTTCCAAATCTGAGTTTTGTATTGAGGTTAGTGAGAGGCAAAGGTGTGTCAGTCTTCGAGTGGATGGGTTTTTTGCCGCTGCTTGATCACAATGGGGGACCTCGGGGAAGCCTTCCTCAGTGAGCTGGATACCTGCACCTTGTCTGACTTAGGTCCCTCTGGCCCACGCTGACACACAGCCTGGCATTGGCAAGCTTTCTTGATGTCTAGATCCCTGCCTCCATTCATTTAAAACACGCAAAATGTCTTTCAGAGAGCAGGAACAGGGTTAGGAAGAGGAAGCTGCGTGGGGCTTAGTTTGCATTACTGAATCACGCCAGGCTGGGTTTGGCAATTCCCTCTCCCTAGGCCCAGAGTTTCGGTGCTCTCAGGTTTCAGCCCAACGCAGCATCAATAAGTCCATTCTTCCAGGAAGGTCAGACTTACTTTCACTCCATCCCTCCCCTTCTTCCTGCTGTTCAACAGCAGCGAGGGTTCAGGGTGCAGTCTGAGCAGGAGGAAGCAGCTTTGTCTTTCCTTGTCCTTCTGCAAGCAAGCAGGGTCAGCTGTCTCCTTTCCCCATGTAATTACTGAAGTCACCAATTGCCCCTACGAGGGTTTGGCTCCCTGTACCTCGAACGGAGGCCAAGGCCAGTTGCAATTGCTTAGGACCTCCCGGGCCCACCCCTTAGCTTAGTCCCCCTCTGCCCTTTCCAGCTCAGAAAGAACCTCGTGCAGTCACCATAGATTTGGAGGATGTGCTTTTACTGGCAGTGCCTAAGGAGAATTTGAGGTCTCTGATGACAGCATATTTGTGTCTTAAAGCTGCTCTGTGGTACTGAAGGACAATTATTGAAATGAATAAATAAATGGACCAGAATAAAATCCAGGAAAGAAAACAGTTCAACAGGAAAGTTACGAATGTAGCCGTCAACCTGGTTTCGTTCATTTTGGGCCGGGTGACAGTTGTGGGTGTAGAATTCAGTGACATTCAAACTTTTTTCTACAGGTGAAGGGACACAAAATGGGATCTAATTTGTTCGTCATGGGGCATCACTTTCTGGCATTCTATTTTTCTTTCTTGGCAAGAAAATGTGGGTAATTTATGTCAATGTCATCAAAGACACATTCTTGTTCTTCTCACAACTGTGACCTTGTATCCAGCTAAGAGAGTTATAGCGGGTAACCGGTGAGATGCTCAGCTTACGTCCACAGGCCAGATTTTCCAAGCAGCAGTTATGCTGGCAGGGCTACCTGCCATGTTGTCCGGTGGCCAAGTGATTCTGGGAAAATGAGGGCAATGACGCCACAGACCAGTAACGACAGAGGTGAATTCCTGGAAGATGCCTACCAAGACCACCAGCCCATGGCATGGCACACCGTGGGATGTGCTGCTCTTAGGGACAACTGAAACGTGGGAGCAGGGGTCAGGCCAGTCACACCGGCAGGTCACAGTGTGCTGTCCACACAGCAGGCAGCAACCTACAGAAAATTGGCTGCCTTGGCCAGGAGGAAACAGCTTAGCTGTCATAGCTTTCACTCAGAATTAGCTATGAGCTGGCCTGGCATAAATTGCTTTTAGAGTTAGTCCTGCCAGCTGCATTACCGACAAAGCAAAAATTGTCTGAGGAACAAGGTTCGGGTTCACACGCTTAAACCCTACCTGTCATAAGGTTGCTAAATATTTCCCTAGGGCTGGTACTCCAATATTTACTGTATTGGCATGCTGTCTTTTCTGTTCGACTGCTGCATGATCTTAGTATAACATGTCCTGTTGACAAGGACTAAACTCAGATCAAACTGCAAAGAGATACGCAAAGAGAAACCAGAGTAAATTGCTGGATGCCAAAGGAGTTATTCTCTGTTTATTTCAGATTAAACAAGCTTAGAATCTGGCCTTCAGATCATGTTATTTCTCCAATTCAATTGGGTCATATTTATGAATTCATGCAGTGGTCAAAACGATCCAATAAATGCCAGCGCACAATCCCAGCACTTGCAAAACATCAAATGTATATATTGGCACTTTTCCTATTTGCTGACTGCAGGACAAATAGGTTTCGTGTTGGGACATCGAAGTCTGTTTCAGCAACTGGATGCATGACAAAGCCATGTTATAATCTGGGTACTGATTACGGCATTGAAACATGTTGGCTCAGCACATGGTAGATTTGGATGCGTGGATAGATCAACTTTTTAGTGGCCTATGGCTTGATTTCAGCATGGAGAAGGTTGTCAGCATATTTGTGCTAATTAAGGAAACAGCATGGGAAACTCCTTTCCACTGCTGATACAGCCAGGGCTCCGGAAATGTCATCGCTGCTCAGTATTTTTTGTAACAGCCAGTTTGTCTTGAAGTAGAGAAGCAGCTTTGTGTCTTAACTGTGTTTCTAAACTGTGCTGAAGCTTGTTTGGATCTTGACCAAGTCCTGTGTTTTACCTGTTTCTGGAGGATGGATTAAACAGAGAGGTCACAACCGCATTAGAAGAGCATTTTAGCTGTATTTGGGGCCCGCAGTGCTGGGTTAGGTTCTCTGCCTTGATTTGATTTATTTGTAATGGTGACAGTAACTGAACATCAAGAAATAAACACAAGTTTGTGCTCATGGTTTGCTAGGAGAACTTCCTTGCTGCTGAAAATAATGCTGTTGCCCAACAATAACTCTTTTATTTTATTTTTATTTTTTTTTCATTCAGGCAGTGCTTTTGATACGGTATGCTACTCTTAACATATTCCCATGTTCAAGTTCCCGAAAAGGCAGGCCAAAATGTTGCCAACTCAGTTAAGTTCTTTCTGTTACACTGAGTCAGCTGCTGTGATTTTACCTTTGCTCTTGGTCAAAGTATTATGCTCTATTATCTCTTTGTTCTTTTTTTAAACTTAAGAAATTGCAATACAAGTGTTTGTTCCGTGTGTCCACATTTCCATTTCCTCCTACTTCAATGACAAACCCAGCACAGTATTTTTATTATTAATAAGACAAGTACACCTAGAAGCCCTCGATGTTTTCCCAAGGGATTCACAGCCCAAACATAAAGGACAAACAAAAATGGGAGAAATTAAGTGCCTTTATTTGCATTTATGAACAGGGAACAGAGGTAACGTCAATTAAAGGGGCACTTAATTTATTCTTATTGAAAGGCCACGCAAAGAAATTGTCAGCAAGGCTAAAAATAGAGCCAGGATCAGCAGGTCTCTGTTCTGCAGGCAGATCTGAGCACGGTTCTGGTCAATGGCCCCAGCAGTGCCCAGTCCAGCACAGCTATATGTCCACATGCCCATCCGCCCGAGCTCAGGCCAGCAGCCCAGGTCTTTACCAGCACCTTCTCTAGGTCAGCACGGTTCTCCGGTGTCCCAGTGCAAGTGCTCCCAGAGATGCTGGCCTTCTGCCCCCTCTGCCTTAATAAGAATTCTTGCTGAACCGATACCTGCAGTAAGGACTTGGGGTGGCTGTTTGTATTGACTCTTGAAGGCCTCCAGAATGGCAGCTGCTGAGAAACAGCTGCCACGTGCAGGAGGTCATAGCAGACCTTCCCGAAGTTCCAGTCCATGGGAAGAGTTTTGCAGCTCTTACCAGTTGAAGGTGGAGTCAGCTGTAACCTGACTTACCTTCCTTGGCATTTTGAAGTCTGGTGAAACATGATGCATAATGACACTTATTCTGCCTTTGCAAGTAAGAGACTGCCTTTGTGCCCAAGTGTCTCATTGGTGAACCTCACCTCAATGCAGAATGCTTATTCAGATGTAACCACAAAAACGAGGGCTGGCTAAATAATGCCTCCGACTGAAAGGATCCACTGAAGCTCATTATAATGATCTTAATGACTTCCAATTCAGCTGTGTCTGTGATACCAGAGTGCAAAGGTAATTATGGAAGTGCTAAATACTATTATTACTTGATATTAGTGACAGGGTGGGGGTGAGACCTGGTGAGTCCTTCCTCCATCTGGCCTGGAGAAGAATGAGGGTTGCCCCCTTCCCTCCACCCCTCTCAAGGCCTGGGAAGGAAGGACTTTGCAGGCAGGGTGGAGCCAACTGTGGCAACCTTGGCTCTTACTTTGCCTCCGTGGTGTCAGGAGGTGGCTCCTTTGTGCAGCAGGAGCTTTGGTGCTCGTGCAGCAAACTGGGAGAAAGGAGAAGTGCCCCCACACCACCCTTCCTGCCTCCATCTTGGCAGCAGAGAAAGCAAACAAGCCGTCTCTCTCTGTCCCCTGCTGCTTCTGCTGGTCTTTCCCTCAGTTTACTCTGTCTCTGCTGTGGCCCTTGCTGGATTTTTCCTTCATGCTCTTTCCTTATCTGTTTGATCTCAGCTGCCCCCCACCAGTGCAAGTGCTCCTTGGCTTGCATTGGATTTCTGTTTCCTCTGTGTTGGCGGCTCAGACTCTGAGAACAAGGAAGGGGGCATTCAGATCTGGCTTTTTGGGGTCTCAGTCCAGTTGACCTCCTAAGGTCCCTGCCACCTTCTGTTATTCTGAGATTTGGAGGCCCTGGCTCACTGCTGACATTGTTCAAGCCCGGGAGAGCACTAACCCTTTGAACCATGAGGAGTTTTTAAGGAAATAGTGATAACTTCCATAGTTAACAGTTTGCTGCCTGACTTTCATGCGGGGCCCAACAGACAGAGCAGATGCTCTGCGGGAACCCTGCGTGCTGCGTGGGTCCGTGCAGCGAAGCCGCAAGCACCAGCCTCTCGGGCCCTCCCCAGTCATGGGTGAAACAGCAAGAGCATGTTCAATTAACTCTGCTCACCGACCACGCCAGCCTGCACCAGGAGAAACCTGTGCAGCCATGACTCAGACTCAAATGATCACTTGACCCAAAGGAAGGCTTGATGATGCACTGAGGCTGGGGCGCACCAGCAGTGATTAAAAAGTGATTCACTGCCTGTGCTCTGCCATTCAAAACATCCTCTGTATTGCACAGGCAGGACCATTCATGGAAGCTGCAATGAGGAAGTGATGTTTGCACCTCTAGCTGCCACCTTCTCACCAAACCCTTCAGCTGCTGCCTCTGGCGTGGAGCTTGTCTCCTTCTGGTCATGGTGATGGGAGAGAGGTTTGCTGGCAGGGAGCAGCTCCCTGATGCTGCCATGTGACTACAGCCAGGCACCTCCTGCTGATAATGTCCATCCTTGACCTAAGAGGGTTTGGCCAAAAGTCTACTGCAGCCAGGCATCCCAGTGTCCCCCCATCTCCATGCTGTGCAGTGTGGGCACGGAAAGTTTACTCACGTTGGCTGGGACTCACAAACGTGTTGGGGCTAATGGTGCACATGGCTTGTATTGTGCTTTCCCTGAAGCTAAGTTGAGCAACATGTTAGTTAACAAGGTAGGCATTACTCAGAGCTCCTAAACCTTGTGTTTTGCCAGTGACAAACTTGCAAACTTGTAGTACAATGCTCCCAACATTTTCTCTGTGGTGTAATGGCCAAGTTCCAGCAGAGTTGTGCTCTATCCTCTTCGTCTTACAGTTCTGCCTGGACTTTTTTCAAATTTAAATCTTCAGCTGTCATGCACTCTTGCCAGCTATGCTATACGTCTAAATAACTAGGTGAACTGTCTCTGGAAAAGAGTCCATCTATTTGATAAATTTAGCCCTTTCTTCCTGTGAGTGAACTGCCTTCAGACTGTCTTTCAAATGTATTTTACGTGCAGCAGTAATATTTGTGCTTTGTCTAAACGTGTGCTAGCTATGGATTCTCTGTGTGCTCCTGGATATAACTGTGGTTTTAAGTACCCACCGCTGGTTATTCATAGCGCACATTTAGTCATGTAACAAACATGGTATTAGTTCTGCTCTCTAAGTGGATGACTAATACTCTTATAAATAGGAGGAATGTGATCTGAAAGGTCACGTGAATGTTCCCAGTGTGAACATATCCCTAAACTATGAGACTTCTCATTCCAGGAGCATGCTTGCAAAACAGAAAATGCTCATTATTAGGAAGAAGGAAAAGGGCTCAAAACCCATTCAAGCAATTTCTCTGCTTTAACTCAAAGAATTTGCAATTGTTTATTGAGTTTTGCATTGCAAAAGGTTTTTGCAATGTTTACTTTTTTCTGTAATCTCTCCCGACCTGCTTGGGAACATAGAAATTGCCCCATTGGAACAGTCCTGATCTCTCTCCTGTGCCAGGACCTGAATGTTTCTGAAGTAGATATAAGAAATATCCTTTAACTTTCTTCCTAACCTCTTTCACATCCCACTGGAAAGCAGGACAACACCTAACACTGGATTCCAAAGGAAATGAGGAGAGTGCACTGTGTAGGTTTCTGTATTGCCTGTAAACTGTCAGCTTTCCGCAGCTCTGTGCCATGGAGAGAAGATGCTGTGCTGCCCAGGTGGTGAAGGAGAGATGGGGGGTGCTGCCTCCTGCGGTGGGGTGCTTGCTAATGCAGCCTCCTGGGAGGTCGGATTTCTCTGTCGGAGAAAGCAGGAGGTAAAATGCAGCAGACTAGCTATGCGGACACCATCATCTTTTCTATGGCTAGTGTCGGGGACTGAATGGTACTTTCAAACTGAAATCAAATGTTTCACTCAAGTTATTTTGGGTGTGCCAACATTTGCTTGTTTGTGGGTGCATCTGGATTTCTCCTCTCCCTTGGTCAGTACCAGAAGCATTTTTCTTACTGATGGCAAGTAGACAGTAGTGGTGGGGCAGGTCTTGTTTGTGGCTACTGGCCAACTGACAGGGGACAGTGATAAAAACACAGAAAAAAAAAGAAAGGAGCAGATAGTGTAATTCCACCTAATAAGGATCAGCACGACACTACATGTGCTATATATATATTTGAAACCTACACACATATACACATAAAAGAGAACATTCAGGACGTGGAATCAGGTTCTTCCACAGAGTGTGGCTGCGATTACCTAAAGAAGCAAAAAAGGATTTTTTATGCTGTGGTGCTGGCAGGCAGCCTCCCCTCTGACTGCGCCTGGGAGAAGAGAGTGTTAAGTGTGAGCAGAATAAATGATGCGTTCGTAGCCAGTATGGCAGACACCTGTGTAGCACCTCACTGCAGCACCTTCCTGTGCCGGCTGGGAGTCAGGGGCAGGCATCATGACTAGTCAAATCAAACCTAGTTACAGTAGATCTTAAGGAAGATCCTCAGAGGCGACTGTTGGAAAAACACAGCTACGTGTTGCAGACAGATCTTTTTGCAGCGCTGTTAGAATCTTGCTCTCTGCACATGGACAAAGGCAGACCTGGTTTGCATGTTGCGGGGCACTTCCACATCTGAACAGGAGCCATTTTGCAAAGGAGGAAGGAACAGCACCCACCCTACTCCCCAGCTGCCATCTCCCACCTGGGTTTTGAGAAAACTAGAAAGCAAGCCCCCCAGACGTTCTCCTTTTCCGTGGTGACGCAGCAGAACAAAACAGGATTTCCTTTGAAGCAGTAACAGGACAGGCTTTGCAGCATTCTTACAAGAGTGAATTTAGATGCCAGAGAGTGGAATTTCCAAAAGCATTTCACTACCTACAGCTTTTTCTTTTTCATCTTCATGAATCTGTGTCAATTTTTAAAGAACCTATTTTTGGGGGAAGGAAAGGGGACAGAACAAGTGATGAGCTATTCAGAGCTAAAGGAAGAGATTCATGCTGCCAGGGGTAAGACTGCAGAAAAATGTGTCAGTGCAGCAGATGATAGTTCTTCTCTCTTAATGCCTCTCCTGAAGCATCAAGGTATATGTGTTTCTCAAAGGGGCTGTACATCTCAGAGGTAGTCTATGAACTGCATGTTGAAATGGTTGCCATGGCAGTGACTGAGTGTGAGTTACAAAGCGTGATTAGCCAGAGTTGGCCTAAATAGCTGAAGGGAAGGAAAAAAGAAAGAAAGGGGAAAAAAAAGGCCAAGGACTTTCTGTTATTTCTAATACAGATCCATCAGAATTAGACCGTGTCGGGAAGAGTGAGTGGTGCTGATGGAGAGGAGCTCACAGGAGCGTGCCCCACACCCCAGCCCCAGGGGGGTACCACCAGCAGCACAGGCTGCCAGGGGACCTTCGCCCCTCACAATGAGCCAGTGCAGCAGCTGCACACCGCGGAGCAGCCATTCGTACAGACCAGTCCCGGCAGCGTTGACATGGTGAAATGGTACTTCTCCAGAGTCAGAGGCTTGGTCTTCAGTGACCCAGAGAGCATGGTCACAGCATTCTCCTGGCTGATGCTCAGCGTAGCCACATTGGAAAGCGGGCAACTGGCCTGCAGGGAGGTTGCAAGGCTTGCCCCAAGTGACACAGAGGGCTACTAGCCTGGGTGGGGTGTTAATTGGTGAACCCCCTGTCCCTAGAGCCGTTCCAGTTCTTCTAGCCTGCTAAACTATGCCTAGTTGAAGCATGCCTCTGAAAGGTATCCTATCTTCATTTGGATCCTGAGAATTAGAGAACGCAGCCCTTTTTCTTAATTCATTGCAGTGGTTAATCACACTTGCTTGTTAAAAAAATAATTGCAACTTATATCTAATTTAAATGTGTATGGTATTATCATTCAGCTTCTGATGCATGCAGTGTTTTTCTCTGTTATATTAAAAAAAAATTGCTTCTTGACACCATGTGGGTTTTTGCCATGAAGGTTTTTTCTTGTGAAAGTGACTAGAGTCACTTTCAAGCTGGTTTCTGAAGAAGTGAAGAAGCAGAATTCTTTCAAAGGGTTTTCTTTTAGCTCTTCTCAGGGAAAAGTGCAAGACTGGGAGACCAAGGGGAAGACGTCTCAATACCAGGTCTGGATAGAATAACATCCTCTCTAGGAGCTGTAGAGCGCCACATCAGCAGGCCAGATGCCCAGTGTAAAATCAACAGAAGAGATTTATGCGAGCTGAGAGTATGCAGGTAGGCATTTGGAGGAGCAGCACCTAACAGCCTGATTCTCTTCTCTCATAGCTTTCTAAAACAGAGAAATTTAATTTACATTAGCTTGGAGTGCTTCTGCTTCTTAGTCCTTTGAAGTATACAAGATATGAATCTACTCAGGCCAATTCATAACATTTGACCATGTACCAAGGATATTTTTCTCCCCTCCCGTCCTAAGGGATCTGTAGGTTCTTCCTTTAAGAGGAATACATAGTACTATAGTTAATGGGTGCCTGTTTTGGCTGGCAGAGCTGGGGTGAGAGAGATCATATGGCCTGCCCTTCAGGAGAAGGAAAAGAAAAACCCACAAGACACCTATTTGCCCTGCATATCAGATTGGCTTTTGTCATTATTTGCAGGAGTCTCTTACACTTCTTGCACCTCCTAAATCCTTGTCATCCAAGTTTGAGAGTTGGGACTATCTTCTTTAGCACCAAGTCAACAATACATTTTTTAACACCAGCAACCATTCATATTTTACATTAGTGTTCCTCTCTGTTCCTTTCAAGCAATAATCGTAAATATCAGCTTTCACTCCTAGAGCGCCTTTCATCCTGGGGGCTCCCAAAGCACTTTCCAAGCTTAACAAGCTTATTGTAGAGTACTCTTTTAGAAAGGGTGAAACTCGCTTCCCACTAAAGCCTGGTTTGGGGAAGAAAACCCCTGAATTATAATGTCTTCAATACACAAGGGAGCCTTTGCAGCTGTTATTTACTGTACATGTTTCCTTACCAAAAAAAGACTGCTTCTTGCTCCTCTATCCTCCCATCTCCCACAGCTTAATCTAGCAGAGCTCAGTTACCTGGGGGAGAAGAGTGCAAGTAATGAGAGATGATCGTCCCCTGTGATCCAAGGAAGTGCTTTTTTTCTGGGATCCTATTGCTGCCCTTGACAGTTTCTTCTGGCAATTCCGTTCCTATCCAGTCTGTTTTCTCTTTATTAGGGCAAATGTCCTAGGGCAGAGTTGAATGTCCTGTGGCTTTAGCCGGAGAGGTCACCATCCGCAGTTGGGCCATGCTAAGGATCATGTGAGAAACTGTAGTCCTCGTTAGGACAAAATCAGCCAGCCTAATTTAAGTCACATTCCCCTGCAATCAAAGCAAAGCCAGCAGCTTTGCACTGGCATGAATCACAGCCTTTCAAATGGTCCTTTATTTGGCTCATCTATGGGAGCAGTAAGCCCAGAAGAAAAGATTGTTGCTGGTAATTTCTGAACTGAAGAATTTGTTTCCTAATTAATCATATGATTAATTTTAGGGCAGCTTGAATCTGACCAGTGTCGATTCGTTTTCATAGGTTTCAGGAGGACTCACTATGGTGGGATGTGTCCGTTTCGTGATGCATAGAGCTTTCTTCCATGCCAGCTGTGTGGGAAAGTGGTCTCTCCTCTGCTTGGCTGAGAGAGGCCCAGGTGAGGCACAGGAGCTCCCGTTGCTTCTCAAGGGCACACCGAGAGCCTGTGGTAGAAAGGGGAACAAAAGCCCTATCTCTGGTTCAGTGCTTCAACCACACAAACATAATTTATCAATATAGATAGCTTTAGATGAAAGATACATCAAAGCATATTTTTGGCTGCTGCCTTCAGAGGTAGTACTAAAGCTCCTGGGGGAATGCAAGCAATGAGAGAGGATCCAAATATTAAAATCCCCATCTTCTTACTGTCTCTCCTTCTCTCACTTGGGTTCATACGGAAGCCCTTTTTTGGGGTTGTTATGTCATCTATTCCCATCAGTAGATTTTGGTTCAGAAATGCATTTTCATTCTCCTCCAACAAAACGCTGCCTATTTCAACACTAACTCTGAAGATCTGTACATTGGCGAGATCTGTACAATCCAAAAAGAATAATGAACCAGCAGTTACTGCTTACATTGGCCACCTTGTATAAGTGCTGATATTAGCATTTCTGAAAGGATTCATTCATCACTGAAAAAAGATTTGTACCTGTGAATAAGAGCTTGTTTGGGAGGGCCTGTGTCCCTCCTTTCCTCTATCAACAAAGCTCATAAAAGTCAAGAGATGGTTTTGCAATGGCTGTTAATGCATACCTATTGTTTCAGGATGAGAATAAGCCACCGAAAGTATTCTGTGCCTATTTCCGATGGTGCAACAAAGCCAGCAGTAAATGTAAAGAAAAATCTTATTTATTTTCATGTATCTTATTTGTTTATTTGTTTATTTAGAGATCTGAAAATATATATATATTGAAAGTTGCCTTCTTGGGCTTTTTCTTAAACTTAAATCCTGCGATACAACCTCAAGCCTAGTGATTACTTCTCATGTCATGGAAAAGCAAGTAGAGCTGCACTAGAAAGACCAATGGCTGTTGAAAACGCTTTGCTCCTTCCAGTCACACACATATGTTTATGAAGTACCCTGAAGTCTTCCTTACCTCCTGCTGTTTGTCCTGTTTGTTGCAATTTGCCTTGTTACTTGCCTTCACACCGAGGTATGTGATGCTGTTTGGCTTAATAAAAGAGGTTTGTATTTTCTGCACTGGCCCAGCTGGCGTGCCATGAGCTGTGGTTCAGAGGTGGAACAGGTCCTCCACACGGCCAACAGCCAGCGTTTGTTCCATCCTCATACAGCAGGTCAGGGGTCTTGGCAATGGAGGACACATAACAACAGTGGTTTGTGTGGGAGACAAAAATGTTCCTTATCTGTGGGATGCTTACATTTTAATTAGAATTCCTTGAGATTCTGTAGGATGAAGATCAAACTCTTTTTTCAGGTACGTTATTATGTTATAACCTCTAATATATGATTTTTCTTTTAACCTTTTGGCAGCTTCACTTTTAGGCTGGAAGCAGCTGAGGGCTAGGGCTCTTCCTGGGCGCTCACACAGCTCCTGGCATGGTACAGCTTCAGTTCCGGCAGAAGACTTAGGCCACTGCTACAATCTGAACGCACATTTAAAAAAATAAAAGAATTATCTGGAAGCAAGTGCCCCTTTCAAGCAAAAGATGGGCTTTGCAAGCGCTGTGTTTATAAAGCAGAGGAAGAAAGCAAGCATGAAAGAAATGAGAGACCAAGGACCAGCCCGCTGCCTTCTGTGGGAAGTCCCCTCGGAGGGGTGCGAATCTCTGAGACTTCCCTGGTGGAGTTTCTTCTCAGCCCTTTACATGGTTGGCCGGTGGAAGCTGGGCTGATGGCTGATGAGGAACCATGAGGGTCTCCTCCCCACCTAGAGAGGTAGCACTCTCTGCCTCTCGGAAGCCGTGATTTCAGTGTGCAGCTCTGCTGCCCAGAGGGAGCAGGAATAACGCTAGAAATCTCTAAAGGGGCAAGGGGGTACATAAAAGGCAGGAGGTGCACATAAGGGATTTCATCATAAGTGGTTGGAGAAGAGATGCCTTCTCTGCAACAGGCAAACACTTTTCTGCACAGAACCAGGATAATTTCCCTTCGATGCGGGGCGGATTGCCAGCAGTCTCAAACGTAATCCTCATGGTATTATTTCCAAAGATGAAACAAGGGTATTATGGGCACCGCCACTGAGGCAGGTAATCTTTAAACATAGCTGCAAATTGCCTGGTTTAATGCTAACGAATCCTAATGGTGAGGAAGACAAGACAGGTAGCAACCCTGATAAAGCATAATATAATGCAATGGCTGATATAAATGTGACTCATTCTCGCCAGAGGCTTTAGCATAGGAAATCGGATAAAAGATATAAAAACAAATCTGATTTTTTTTTTTCCTTCCTGTGAAGGTCACTGCCAGGAATAGCATGGGAAATAATTAATGGAGGAAGAAATGTTCTCCTTCAAATTAGAAGTATTGTCTTGCTTCATAGTTTTGTTCTCCCCTTTGGGCTCCTGTAACAAACACCGGCAAACACGCAGGGCCTTTCTCCCTGCAGCCGCTCCGCTGTCGGCTGTCCCGGGGGGGCAGTGAATGCGAGGGGCTGGCTGTGCAAGGCTCACGGTGCCTGTCACTGGGTGTCCACTGCGCTGGCAGCCCAGCCACCAGCAGCGCCTGAATGGGCCTGGGAGGCTGAATGGGGCTCTACACTACAGCAGCCAGCTTTCCTGGTGAACACGGCGGCGCAGTGCCAGGGCTGTGTGTGAGAGCCTGTGCAGCCTGCTGCTCAGGGGGTTCCGTCCCTTTCCCCTCACTCCCCAGCCCCTTTCCAGCCCCAGCAGAGGTCCTGCTCCCTCAGTCCCCGTGCCTGAGGACTTGGATGACACCGGGGCCATTGTATTTGTGATGGCATGGGCTGTTCTCTGCACATCCCGCGGAGCCCTGGGAGGCTCTGGGCTCCTCATTTGCTCTCTGTGACCACCGCTGCACTTACACAAATGCAAGGGCAAGGGGAAGCCTTGTGCCTGGGGTTCAGTGTGCATGAAACACTACCTGGGGCAGGAGCAGTCCACAGTGTGGCCCGTCTGCCACACAGGAATGTGGTGCTACAATTTAATTCCCTTTTCCACAGAGCACTTTTTGAGTGGGGACAGGCAAGAAAAGGAGTGAGCATCCTTCAGGCTGGAAATGGGTACATCCATGGGGACCGAGAGGCTGCCACTCCCCTGGGCACTGATTTATTTTCTTCCAGGCAGCCATAGCAGGGAGAAGTGCTGGTGGGAAGCTCTGAGCTTCACACTCCCAACTAAAATCTCCTGCATGTGACTTGGTCCCTTCTGCCACCAAGGACTGGTCACATTTTCCATTCTTGACTCCATGTGTCTGCTCTGAACATCCCAGGTTATCTGTACATAAACCAGTTGCCTTTCCCGTTGCTCAGCTCTTGACAGCTCACCAGACCTTCTCCGCTGCCCAGCGCCCCGCATGCCGGGCCCCTAAGGCAGTTAGCACAGTGTTAGGATACATTCATTTTCAGAGGGCTCTTCTTTTAGGAGCCCAGGAGGTGAGAGTTCAGATCATCCCTCCCTCAGCAGGCTCCTGACTCTGCAGGGGACTGTCAGAGGTAGGAGCACTGCAGAAGTTCCAAGTACCCCAGAATTCCCACATAGCACAGGAAAAACCTATGATGGGAAAGCTGCTAATAGCAGAGGTAAGCTCTTACCCACATTTTCCACTGGTGTTACAGGCTCTGGAGAATCAGCTTGTTTCGGCCAGGTTCCCAAACTGCTTTTTGGTGTTTATCCAAACCAAGCCAGTGCATTGAGGTTTCCCATCCCAAAATTGTCTAAGTGAAAGGAATGACCTCAGTTGCACGGATGCTCTTCCATCTGGTCCTACAACTACAGAGGGGCCAGGACATAACCTCAGAGCAACTCCTCTCTTTTCCCCAAAAAGGAACCATTTGAGGATAGTAGAGTACAGATCTGACTTTCACAGCTGACCCCTCTCTGTGTAGTGAGTAAAATCATGAAGCAGAAAGCTTTAAAGCAGTTCAGAAATGTGGCCATGTATAATGTTGGGCATTTGGCTGATAGTGCTCATAATGCTGTTCAGTCTGGAGTATCTGGGGAACAAAGATCAATCGCATAAGGATGATCTGTCACCTGCGTTTCTTCATGTAGACTTGAAGTTTGGCGCTTTCATTCTGATTGCTTTCTCGCTTTCCAAGGCACGTGTGTTACTCTTCCAGCCATTTCCTTGTGGTCATGATATGTAGGGTCATCTGGGCTTTTCACAGCTGCTGCTCCTTGAAATGGCTGCAAGGGATGCTGAGTTGGGTGGGATGACCTGTTGCTCTCAGGTTTATTTCTTTATAGCATCTCTGTCAAGAAAGATTGTAAGACAAATATCGTTCAAATACTTCTAGATCACCATAGTCTTGTCAAACTCAAATGTTATGACTCCTTGTGAAAGTGGGTTTTGTGAGCTGTTTTACCTTTTTGGTGAAAAAAAAAGTTATGTTTGTTCCTTCTCTATGAAATTCCTTCTCTGTTTTTGCACTCAAATTTACCATATTTGCAGACTGCCTATGTTAGCAGCTGGTGTGGTGTAGCAGGAGCAGATCCATAGAGGTGGCTGTTTGCTGCTGAGGACTTGATATGTCTGTGGATTTTTATTGGAATGCTTCTGTTCTGGTTCTCAGGGATGGGGTGCCCATTTGTGGTTGGAGCCCAGGAGATGTGCTCTTGGAGTCCATCTCCTGGTTTCCTTTCACGCAAAAGCAATCCAGTTAAAAAAATCGATGTAAATCGAAACATGGCAAGTGGGGACAAATGGGAGATTTGCCTCATAAGCTCACTCTTGATGCAAACAAAAACAGGCCTGTAGGAAGACCTGCCAAGAGGACATTGCTTTACTCTGAGGTTCCACATGGTTTGTGTGTCAAACGGGTCAGTTATTGGGCTAGTGAAACAGCTGTTTAGGTTGGCTGAGCAGCTCTCTTATTCTTTCTTAGATATAGCTGCTAATCTATTTTTCCACCGTCTTACTCTTTCCCAACCTTCCCCTTTTCCAAACTCTCACTAAGCATATACATACACGTATATATTATATATGTGTGTGTGTGCGTGTAGGCAGTTGCGTTGGCTGCTGGGATTTCCTCCCAAACAATACCTGTTGTGCTGGCCACAGCGGTTCTCTTGGTTCCCATGCTCAGAGTGGTTTGAGTTTCCTGCTGGCTCAGCAGCAAGACTTTCAGGGCTTTTTATACTTATTCTTCTCCGGGAGCCAAGTGGAGGAGCAGAGTTTGCCTGTGAATAGCGAGCTGGCCGGGCAGGCGGCAGGAAGCTTGCATACTAAACCGTGTGAACTTTGGGGAGGGGAGGAAGGGGGGTCGGGGGCCGCTGGCTGGGCTTTGTGAGGCATTTGCTGCAGCCCTCTGCCTTATAAACTCATCGTCTCAGCACAGGGGTGCTCCCACCAAAGGCGAGAAAATATCTGTAAAATGGGAGATGAAAGAAGTAAGGGAGCTGAAAATGGAATTATAGAAGACACGTGGGGAGGGCTTGGAGAACACAGAATAGTGAGGAGGCTTGGAGTTTAATTATTTGTGTGAAGGTCTGTGTTCTGATGGCACAGAACTGTGCCACAGCACCTTGTGCTGCATTGCCCCTTGCTGCCCCTGCGGTGGCCACATCGTCTTCCCTGGGTAGGGGCAGCTTTTCTGGATTGCCCAGGCAAAATCACAAGCCCAGAAATGAAAACACTCTTCTCTCTTCCCCTCTGCGCTCCCTGCTCTACTCTTTTCTGTTGCTGTCAGCAAAAATTAATAAATAAGTGGGTTCCCATTTGCAAGGACGAGGCATCATGAGGTAGCTATGAAAGAGGGGTTTGAGGAGCAGCGCCGTGAAACGTCCCTGCTGGCTGGTCACAGGCGAAGCTGCCTCTGGAACAGAGAGAGAGGCGATTTGGCAGGTGTCGTGGCTCCAGGTGCAAGTGTGCTGGGAGCATCTTTGGAAAAAAGGTGGGAGGTGAGAGGAAGGAAGGAAGGACAGGCTGAGCCCATCTGCCCGCAGACCACCTATCTGCCTCCTGTTCGTGTCTGCACAAGGAAATGAGGAAGAGGCTTTGTCTGTGCTTTGAAAATGAGGTGGCAGAGGATTGCACATGCCGGGCAATGGTTCCTGAGCAAGAGTGGCCCAGTGTGGGAATGGCACTGTGGCGGCCAGTGGCCTCTGCTGCAGGGGCTGCAGGGGTTGCAGGGCAGGCGGAAGCACCATGTGTGTGTGTAGGATCTATTTTTAGGATGATGGAATGATGGAGAGACCTGGCAGGGGGTGGAAATGCTCAGCAGAGTGACAGATCGGGAGATAGGCTGCAGCAAGGCATGGTTGGTGATATAGCATCGTTGCAAAGTGATGCCACTTCCCTGGTCTGATCCAAAATAACACCCCACATATTTCCCTCTATTTGGCAGCACCTTTCTCTGAGGGTTTTCTAAGGTGGCCATTACTCCAGGCTCTAAATAATCCACAAATACATAGTAAATCCAAGAAGCCGAGGCCCTTGCTCCCCTGCCCAGCTCCGTGCCACACTGTGTCTAGCTCCTAAGAGAGCGCCAAGCAAGACAACACATCTGCCTGGCATCTGCATCAGCCTGGTATCCCCCCAGGATGAGCAGCCTTGCCCAGAGGTCCTTGAGCACTGGAGAGATGGGCAGATACTTCTCTGGGTCCCAGAGTGGGCTTGCAGGGAACCAGTGGAGGTCCCCGGGGAGACCAACCTGCCAAGCTTGTCTAGATCCCAATCAGTCTCTCTCTAGGCAGCTTGTGACAGGGTACAGGCACCTTGGAAGGTAGACGGTTCCTCCATGGTGGTCTTCCTATGATATGCTAAGGTAGGCCCAAATTTGGGGGGGGTTACAATCAGATTTATGCATTTTGTGTTCATTTCCACCCTTGGCTCAGCTGAAGCTCAGTTTAAATTGTATGTAATTGATGACTTTGGTGCCTCTGTCTGTTTTTAAGGCTATCCAACATTTCTTATAAGACCAAATGTTTAGTTGCCCATAGATCCTGCCAACTTTAACCACTTACTGCCTAGGTATTTTTTTCTGTGCTGGCTATCTGTCTCAGGCTGAACGCATCTGTGAAGCTTCAGCAAAAAATGTTTTTCTTGCTTACAAAAAAGAGACGAGAGAAACATTTTTTTTCTTCATATTCAAACATGTTCTTAAAATGATCTGTTGAGAAGCTCTAGCACTTTCTGCCTTTGGAGGAGAGACTTGAAATTTGGCAGATGTCAGGAATGTGCCTTTGGTTGTTCTTCATAGGGGAAAAAAAATTTGAACTAAGAAACCTTATGAAAAAAAAGCCTCAGATCTCAGGCACTCAACAGAAACTTCTTAAGAGTTAGAAGCTGAATTCTCTGAAGGTACTTGCTCAGTGGAGACTTGTTCAAGTCTGGCGGCTAAATCACAGATGAGAGTGCAGCGGGCACATTGCAGCCTCCTGCTGCAGGTGCAGAGAAGTAGCTTTTAAAGATTGTTTTTCAACAATTCATGGACAGTGCAGTGCAGAGGACCAGAGCCTGGAGATGCTCTTGGACATGCTCCTGTGATGATACTTAGGCCAACACATGGGAAGACTGATGTTGACTAGGGTGAGAACCTGACTGAGGGAGGGAGCAAGCCCTAGAGCAGCGCGAAGGCTGAGGACCCCCTGCCTGGGGAGGGGGACTGACATCAGATGTTGAGCTGGACATAAGAGCAGGACCAAGGCAGAAGTCAGACTGAAAGGACCAGGAGACCCAGGCCAAACCAAGGATCATACCTCCCACAGAACCTGGGATTCAGCAGACCCAGGGATTTCTGCCATGGAGTAGTTGTCAGTTGTCAGCAAATATTTGGGGAAGCCGTTGGCACAGGCTCTGACTCATTCCTGCCTGCTCCCTCAGCAGAGACTGAGGGACTATTAGTACTCCCAGTTATTCTGCTTTTCAAGCATGATGGAATTAACATCTGAGAATAAGAGCCAGTCCTGCCAGTGAGTCATGCGGTGGCCGATGTGATGCCGTGTGATGGAATTCCTGCAGTTTTGTTTCAGTTTGCTGTCTGCAAATCAAGGAAATGACACAACCCCAATGTAGATTGAAAGTATGGGAAGCCTGTAGGGTCAGACACCTGGTGGTTAGGAAATGCTAGATTTAACACAGGCATCATGATAGTATTGCTTTTAGCTGCAGGATCAAATGCATATGTAAATATATCTTTTTTTCTCAGAACAGCTCTACCTCTTTAAATGCCCAGGGCGCATGGTTCCTGGCAGGTGAGTGGAGGCTGTGCGGGGAAGGGTCCTCGTCCTGCCTCGTTCGTTACAGCTGGGCACGACAAGAGGATCCCCACGCTGCCTCCACACCCCAGCAGACTCCAGTCCTCGGCAACGGCAGCCAATGTCTTTCTCTGCTCTGCAAGACCAAAGCAGACAGAGTCCTCAGATAAATGATCTGCCAAACTCAAACAAGCCCCCACCAGGCACGTGCAGAGTGAAGTTTTGTGTAACTTGTAACTGGACCACAGGTGGGACAACTCAGGACCCTTGCGAAGGCACATTCATTCCCCTTCCCTGGCTGAGCATCGGTGCCAGCTGCTGAAGACGGAGGCACTTCATCTCTCAATTTGAACAGAGCAAGCTAACCTGCATCTTGCTAATCTTATTCTAGGAGATGGTTGAATTATTTTAGCTTAAAATTACCAAAGGAGTCTGCCCGAGGCAGACATCCAGCACAGAGTATTTGGGCTCGAGCAGCTGAGCTTTGGCAAAGCTGTGCATAGCGGAAAGCAGTCATTAATGGGAAGCGTTAAGCAACTTTAACTCCAGACAGCGCTCAGAGGGGCAGATGAGTAACTTTGGCTCCGTGGATGGCCCCACCAGAGAAGATGTAGGTGTAAGGGTGAAGTCCTGCCGCCACGCATTCGGTTAGCCCATGGCTACAGGAGAATCCTGGCAGTGTGGCATTTGCAGGCTCCAGGGGTGGACTTGCTGTTTTGCAGACTTACTAGTCACTTCGTGGGTCACCATTGAATCAAATGCTGAGGAGAAACGGTATTTTAGTGATAGTAGAGCGGGAAGGGAAACCTGTGGGACTTCTCCTCCCCTGCGGGAGAGGGAGGCACAGGGGGACGCTGGCCCTGCTGGCCCGTGGCACACATGGCACGCGTGGCCGGTTGATTTGCAGGAAGGTCTCATCATTGCGGGTTGGAGCGGTTCTGGGGTCTCCCCCCTGCTCAGCTGACAGCCCCTGCACCGGCGGGGGCTCTGGTAGGGGGCTGGGAGGGCTGCAAGGGTTAGTGGCGGGGCACGGGCGGCTCTTACTGCCAGCCTGCATATTCCTTTCCTGCAGGAAGAGGTATTCGCCTTTCTTGTTACACAGCTTCATCTAGAGCTGTGTAAACAGCACTCTCTCCTTGATGTTGACACCTTCAAATGATTTTCTCTCCCTTTGAGGCATTTGTTTACCCAAACTGTACTATTTAGTTATTTAATCTTCCCTTTAGTTAGTTGATTGTTGTTCATTACTGAATTATTTCCAATATGCCAACATCTCCTTGGCACATGAGTGCCTGCAGTTGCTTTCTCTGTTTAGAGGATGGCTCAGTCCCAGCAGCACGCTGCAGAGAGAAGCCATCATCCTTTTGCTCTATTATCTGGTGCTTTTCACCTCTCTGCAAGTCAAAATCAGGCCCTCCTATTTTATAAACCAACACGAGGTTTGCTACTCACTCTTATCCCTATGTTAGATATTCCCATGTAGCAGCTCCTTTTCAGAGCTGCTACAGATTATTTTTCCAAATATATTTCCTTGCATTGCCCATGTCCCAGGCAGGATCTGTTAGATGCTGCTTTTCTTCCCACTCCCCTGGCTCAGAAACATTTTTTTTTTGAGGTTGAAATCATAACGAGAAGCTGAAGCTCGTGCACTCTTCTCTTCCTCATTACTAAATCCAAACTGATCCTTAAAAAAAAAAAAAAAGCTTTGCAGGTTTGTGATTCTCCAGCCTGGGAAACAATTCCTTCCCATTCACAGCATCACTATGTGCTCTCTGGGGACTGGGCAGACGGACAGGGGCAGTCCATGGATCCATGGAAAGGAAGGGTCACTAAAATGGTGAGCAAGGCTCTTGTGGAGAAGGATGCGCCAGAGCTGTCTCAGCCCAGCCCTCGGCTATGCTGGGCACTAATGCCTTCTGCCAAAACTCAAGCACAGGTTTTAAGACCTGATTGTTTGGACAGGTAAAAGCTTTGGAATGATATATGCACTTTGTATATGTAGGCAATGCTTCATTTTTATATTCAAAGTGCATTAGGACATGAAATGAGACAATTTCAACCTAGTCTGCAAATGACACCTAAGCCCAGTCTGTGAAACGCGCTACCTGAAGAGCATTTACTGAGATGACTATGCAGATTTCATTTTTCCTAAGAACCCTTTTTAACTATTTCTTCCCTGCAGGTATTAGAGGTGGAAATAGGATAGGTTGTGAACCTAACCTCACAATCAGGGAAAGGAGAGAGGCAAAGGGCTATGTCCGGGTAGCTCCCCAGTACCATTGTGTTAAACTGGCAGTGAACTGGAAGTTTTTCCAAAGCTGTGGGAGCCAAATGTCCCACCCTCTTTGCCTGTGGCTGCTGGGTTAATTTTTCTCTTTTTGAGGTCTGAACCCTTCAGAGCTTTGTTTTGTATGGGTGAATAAGAGCTAGCTACAGCCTATTCCTATGAGAGATGGAAACCATTTGGTGCAGGAAGATCACAGGACGCTGAGAATGAATGCAGACTTCTTTTTAACTGAAAATAATATATACATTTAAAGAGCAGAACAGGCAAATACGTTCATAATGGCCACTATCAGGAGCTGCTGGCAGTTTCTCTGAGCAGAAAAGTCCTTGTCTCTGAGATTTCTGCTACCCCTCAGGCTTCTGTCCATTTCTGTGTTGTTACTTGCAATGTTTAAGCCCCATTAACTTTAAGTGCATAAATTTTCTTTGGCTATTCAACCCCAGCCACTTTTGGGAAGGAATTGGCCAGAATCCCTGAACCTAAAATAATCAAACGTCTGTCTTTCCATTAGAAAGGCTGCCATTTATCTGACAAGCAGTGCAAAATGGAATAGGTAGCTCAGTACAAGCATCCTCTGAGAAACCTGTTGTTGCAAAACTAGGCAAGTGGCTTGTGCATAAGCAGATAAAGTGCCTTTACCAATACCCAGGTTGTTCCATGGCATGTCAGTATATTTGCTTTCATAACACGTTACTTTTATTATCAGCCTCTTAGTTTCTACCACTCTTTTTAGAAATATTCCAGCCACAACTTGTAACCTCTACGGGCTCATCCAAGGAGCATGGCCTTTCAGAACACTCCTTTCACGAGTACTTTTTGTGCTTCAGGAGAGGGTGTCTTTGTTTCAGGATTGTTCTGGGTATGAGAAATAATAATAAAAATGGAGATGGTAGCCAGCACAAAGAACTAACCAAAGTAATTTTAATGAATTTTTTTCCATACCTGCCAATCCACCCTTCCCCGCAGGAAAAACAACTCTCAGACAAATAAAGCATATGGCACGGAAGATGGAGCGCTGATGCCAAGTTTGTCTCTGCCTTAGCAGAACTCATTGTAAAATGCTGAATCTGCAGATCTTCTCCTGGAACATACTCTTCTACAGAAAGGGGAAGGCGCATTCCCACTGCCTTTTCAGCTGGGCTTGTGCACTCTCACTGTTTGAATCCTCCATGAGTAGGTCATCATTGGGCAGACACACAGCACCATGTTCAAACTAGCTGCTGGGGATAGCTATGCGTGTGGCAGCAGCAAAGAACATCCATCAATGAAGTGGGCTAAATATTTGAGAAGGATCTGGAGGACACACTAACCTGCCTTCTGAGCGTATGTGGGCTAACTAGCTGTGAGGACTGCCGTTTCAGCAAGCAGGCATGCCTGCTGCCATGTGGTTAGACATGCAATGTGGTTCTTGGACATGGTTTGTTATCCAGTTGGTGTTTATGTTGCTGGGAATATTTGAGGACACGACTGAATTTGAGCTGTCCAGAAGTGAGGCGTTCAGTGTAAGTCATGACTTACTCTACAGAGAGCAGAGAGACAGCCACCCTCACAGGTTATTTAACCTCAAATAGGTGTGGAGTGCTGTGAGAGGATGCCCCTCTCTCTCCACAAGCTCAGAGAAAACCCTCAACACCAGTTCGACCTGTGGCCAGCCATTACAGGTCTGTCCGCTCCCAGCTCAGCCCCATCAAATGAGGCTCTGGGAGGACACATTGCTGGTGGGTCCTGATGTGGCACATGGGACCTCACCATCAAGCTGTGCAGCTCTCTTCTGAAGCATGTAGGATGCTGGAGAAACTTCAATTTAAGTGCCTCTGAGCAGTACGCCTCTCCACGGTTGGGCGACAGCTGAAGAGGAGGTTTGAGTGTCTAAGTTTAGAAGTTAGGCATCTAAGGCCTTTTTGGACCTATCTCTGCGGGGACTGAAACTGAGCAGACATATAAAAGGAAGAAATCCCCTGCTGAGTCACTTTAATCTTCCAGACAGCTATGGAAATGTTTGTGTTGTGTGCTCTTACAGACATGTTTCTTCTATAGGTGCTCTCAGACCTGAGAGATGAGGCCATGGGAGGCCTCGGGGTTGGGCGAGGGATGCTGCTCTCCCAGGACGTCTTGCAGTGCTTTGGCTTGGAGATGTTTTGTAAGGTGGGTGGTGAAGTCTCCACCTTTGAGCCCATGTGTGAGGAAAGCCTCCCACTGTAGGTAGGTGAGACCTCTCTTTCCAGAAAAAGATACCCGGCAGTGTGATGAAATTAATGGGCCAGGGAGATGTTTTGTTTAAATGAATGCTGGGACAGGCAGGGGGAGGCTTGATTTTTCACATGGTTAATGTTCCCAATCCTGTTTTCAGTCCTCTCATGGCAACCTGTGTACTTTGCAGTTCAAAGTCACATGAATCTCTGCTCAGCAGAAATGTAAATGTTTTGATAAAATGTTCTTAACAAGTTTGATTCATTTAATCAGCTTGATTAACTGCAGAGCTTTATGGTCTTTAATTGAGAAAGCTTTACTATAAATTACCATTTTTTGTAATTTTGTGAAGAACATGGTGGTGTGCGGGATCCTGCTGCCTTTGTGGTGGCGTGGGAGGTGCCTGTCTCTGGCACCCGGCCGTTCCCCTGCGGCTTCACATGGTCCAGAGCCCTGGAGACCTTTGGGTGCTGACCTTCCCATGAGGTCAGGCAGATGCTGGGAAAGGGGCAGGTTGGAAATTCAAGTGGAAGTGTCTCAATAAACCGAATTTCTTTTCCCTTGTGTTTGCATCTCCTAGATGATTAATCTCCCCTTCCAGTAAAAATGCAGCATGCCTCTTTTTCTGACAAGTCCCACAAGAAAGGAAACACGGTCACCCACAACAGCCCTTGTTTTGGTTCATAACCAGCCTCAGCCTGCACTGGGTTTCAAAGGCTGGCTGAACAAAATTCCCAAGAAAGAGGAAAAAAGGGATGATCAGAAAATCTCAGCTTGGGTACACGTCACAACTGGTCTTTCCTCTCTTCCATGTAACGTGGTGGACTGGCAGGCTGTAAAATACATCCAGCTGGAAAGAAGACCATTTTGTTTCACTCTGCCCAGCCTAATTTTTCAGAGCTGAATGCCCAGTCCTATAGGTGTGTGAAACCTCCAAGGCCCTGGAGGCTTCATGCAGCAGTGTTTGGATTTTTTTTTTTTTAATAAGCAGTTTATTGTCCACATTACATTTTTCTGTGCCTTTTGGTCAATATCCCAGACGAGAGAAGCCAAGGAGAGGTTGAAAACAAATGAACTCTGTCTCTACATTTAGAGTCTGCCCAAAGCAGCAGAGCAACCGGAGCATGGACACGGTCTCTGCACCGGTGGGTTTGCTCTTTGCTCGGTGAGCACCGCTCTCTGGTTGCAGCGCCGTGCTGCAGAACCCCTGCTCGGTGGGTCTTGGGGGGGACCTGTGAGCAACATGCTTCCACAGCTCTCTTCCCACAGCTTTGTGCTTTTACTCCTGCCTGACTCTGAAGTGGAATTGCCCCTGAGAAAATGGCGTATTTCACAAGAAAGGAATGTTTTTCATCCTTTCCCAGCACTTCCAGAGTCCTGCTGCATGTACTGCTCTCACAGGCCAGCGTGATGCAGGAGAAGACATTTCTAACAACAAACAACTCGGTTCCTCTTTCACATTTGACATTTCTACGCATTACAAAAAGCTCTCAGCCATTCACCAAAAGTTGGGACTTTATGCTTTTTTTTCCTTTTTTTTTTTTTTCCCCTACATTTTCACATCATATCCTGTGTGAGCTTGGATGCCCTGCCAAGGAAGACACTTGGGTTTAAGTGGCTGATCCAACAGCTTTTAATGAAAGGTTACGTCTTTGCAAGGCCAAAATGTTCTTTATCCAGCTTTGGCTTTTGAAAGAAACACTGCAAATGTTTTTGGATGGGATGTGAAATGTTGTGTAAATTTTGTAATACCAAGGTGGAAAATCTCTCCTTTTCTTATTAATAGACTAGATAGAAAACAGGATGAGATTAAAGCCTAATTGGTTTTATACACTATGAATTCATCAGAGTTTCACATCCCCAGCAAGGGGAAAATTTAAAAGCAGAATAAATGTGTAAAAATAAATTAAATATGAAACTAAATAAATATTTGTGTGTGTTTGCTGTTTTAACTTTTCCTTTCAGCTCCTCTTCTCTGAAGTTGCTTGCACTTTGGGGCTGTGCATCCTGACTCCCGGAGGGCTCTGGCAGGAGCAGGCAGGGGCACGGGAGCCCCAGGCGACTCTTCACAAAGGCAGAGATTTGGAGCTGTTCTTCAAAATGATTTCAGTTCATGCTGCAGCCGCTGCGGTGTGTGTTTGAGGCTGAGGAGGCCACAGCTTAGTGGTGCAGTCAGAGGAAACGGCGGAAAGCTCCATCAGTGTTCAGGATGCAGCATGGTTTTGGGCGGCTTGGAAAAAGAAAGTCTTATCTCTGGTTACTTGATCCAAGGAGAAAGTAGCTACGTGTTGGTGATTACCTCCTGGGAGAAGTAGCACATGACTGATAACTTTTAAGCTGCTCTTTCATCCTGCCATGTGAACTGCACATGGGCACTGGAGCTGCACCAGAGGCCGTTGCATCACAGATCATGCTTTCAGCAGAGCTTTGCAGAAAAAAAAATGAAAGTAAACGGTGTTATTTTCAGCCTGAACAGTGAGCAAGTTCTCAGTATCTAAATGAGAGCCCTTGAAGTAAGCTCCAGGTGTTGCAGGAAGTGGTGGAGGTGACTCAGTAAATGTCACACTTCCCTCCAAGTCAGTTCTGAAGTGGTGTCCAAAAATAACATTTCATGGGCATCTGGCTGTTTGAGATGGCCCTGCTTTTTCATGTAACTAAAAACTAGTGATACCTGGTACCTTCCTAGTTTTATACCACCTTTTTTGTCACGAGTGTTTGCCTTTATCTTCCTGTCTTTGTTCTTCCATATAAAGCCAAAGATAAAGTTATTCCTGTAGGACTCTAAAAACAAGCATTAACCCCTTTTATCTTCATTGCACTGCTTTGAGGCATTTTCTTATGTATTTATGCCCTTTGACTGACCAATATTTTCTCCACTGTTTTAGTCCAACATGTTTTTCTTTGCAGTTATCCAATTCAAGCATTGATGGGGGTAACCAAACAGCTGCCAGCTTCAAGCAAGCAGAGAGTGGTGCAATGGAAAAGAATAACCTTTTGTGTCTAACTGCATGGACTTTCATGTTCCAGTAAGTCTTATACACGGGCAGTGGGAGAGGGCAACCAAACCCCACAGCTTCCAAGATGGGCTTGAGGGCAACCAACTCACCCCAGCCCATCCCCTTAGGGGTAAGCAAGTGACTGGTTGCTGTCATGCCAGGCTCTCGTCATTACAGCTCTCCATGTGTCTGTGGAAGTGCTGGTGGAGAGATGCTTCATGCTCAGCCTGTGGCTTGGTGATGTGTGACTTCTGGCAGCAATACCAGTGTGGGTTCTTGTTAATCCATGGCCCAAAGGTTGACCCCTTCCCTGGAGAAAAGTGAAACATCTTACCCCACAGCAGGGTGGGTCAGCAGAGGTAGGAATTACTGGCTCCTTACTGGTTGCACTGGAGACTGAGAGGTCCCAGGAAGAAAAGGGAAGGGAGGTTGGAGTACAAAGAAATCTTAAATATTGTGTTAGGATAGAAGAGAAAGTCTGCGCGCGTCATCCCAAATCCTCTCTCCCTGAATGCAGACGAAGGAAACTGGGTGACACATGGATGGGCCACAGACGGAGAAGCACCAGCCTCAGTGCATGAGCATTGCAGGCTGTGGGTGCCAGTCAGGCAGAAGCATCAGGATCTTTGTTATCCTTCATGGACAAGTCTGATAAACTTCTGTAACCGCTGCACAGGTTAGATTTTGTAAACTAGCACTTCTGTTTTTATCTGAGCCTCATCTGAGAGTGATTTTTAGGCAGTTGTCTAACCACAGGGTGTCTGCTTCTGCAGCTAGAGCAATTCTTTACACCAGGTACTGGTACCTCCTTAAAGTTAATCCTAGCGCAATACTACAGGGAGGGATCTCAACCCCAAAGCACCCCAGCCCTGAAGGAGTTGTCTTGCAGCAGTGGGTTTGGCACTGGGTCCTGGAGCACCTTGGCCATGCTGTTAGCTGCCCTGGCTGGTGGAGATGGAAAACGTTCCTGAAGGCTTCCCTTGGCTGCTGTGCTGGGGTGAGAGATCTGTGGAGGTGCAGCTGGGGGGGACAGGTGGCCTGCCCACATCCCAGCCCTCCTGGGCAGCAAGCAGCAAACTGCATCTCATGCTGGCAGTGAAATCACCCTGGAGCCCCTTGCCTTAGCATGAACCATCACCTCCTGCTTTCACAATGATGAGGTTTCATATCCTTCTTACAGCAGCTCTTTTCTGGAGCTGCCTGGGCTGCAGGCCAGCCCGCCCAACCGCCTTCTGCTGGTAGAGGCTGGTGCTGAGCTGCCTGCCCCTGTCCCACTGCCTTCACCCCATGGCCAGGCCTTCACACAGCTGTGGGGCAAGTGCTCGGGTTTGAGGTGCACCTCCCTCCTCCACTGCTGCAGCCTGCAGGAGCAGAGTGTGTGCTGGGGATGGAGATGGGCATGGGATGGCAGGAGAATCTCTGTCCTGTCCTGCTGGATCTCAGCATGCGCAGGCAAGAACCATCCCCTCTGTGTCCATCCTCCTCTGCAGCACTGGCAAGCACGTTGTCCTAAACATGTTCTGTCTCCTTCCCAGAGGAGGGTTTGGGAGGGCAGGCAAAAAGCTCAGAGGTAAAAGGATTGATTTTGTTTCTGAACACTTGTACATCACAGACAGTGGAGCTCTTGTCTGTGGGTCATCTTAACCCCATAAAGACAGAAAATGGGGGCTCTTTTGCTTCTCAGTCATATTGAGGGGCTTGTGTGTGTGTGTATGTCCCCATTATGCAAGGCATTTCCCAGCAGAGAGAGCAAGATTTCAGGGCTTCTGTTGTTCTGCTTCAAAAACTCCTACCTTTTTGTTGACTTAGATGAAGAAACCCTTTAGAGAATGATGTCACCTGCACCTCAAATGCTCAGAAGTTTTTGATCATGAGTTTTGGATGGCTTCAGGGTCAGGGTGGCTGATTTACAAAGCATATACACCTGCTCTTCAAAACTTGTAAAATATGGAAGCAATTTGTGTATGGTTGGGAGAGGTGCTCACATGCTTGAAGTTTTGCTTTTGTTTTTTTCCTGCATCTTTACAGCTTCTGAGTCCCTGGGGCTTTTTACTGTTTCTTTCAAGCAGACCCAAATGGCTTACGAGGAGACCAAGTCCTTGGCCCTTTGAGTGCAGGAGCAGGTAGCCAGGTCTAAAAGCAGCTTCTTGTGCGTTCCCTTCTCAGTTTTCTCTGGGAATGGGCCTGCACAGAGCACCCTGCCTGTCCCTGCCATCCCATCCAAGACCACAGCCGTACGATCTCCAAACTGTTGGACTAACAGGATGGCATTTGTACCCTTTCCAAGCAGCGACGGCAGCCGTTGTCACGGGAGGATGACAGCCGAGCCTGCGGGTCTGGCAGCCCCTGAGCGGCAGGGGCAGGCTGTGCCTTTAGACCTGACCTTTAGAGTGGTCTCAGCCCCCCCCCAGCCGCTCAGCCCCACTCCCTCCCTGCTGGGGCTGCAGGGGGGCACAGCACAGACATCCAAGCAGATTTCTCTGGAAAGGTCAAAGCGGCGCAGCTCAGGAGTGCTGGCAAGGGAATGGCAGAGGAGTATTTCGGCCTCATTCCTGGGACAACAGGAGTGGGGTGGGAGCTCACCCTGGCTCCCAGCGCTGGCTGTGGGGGGACCCTGGTTGCTGCTCGCCCCAGCAGTGGCATCTGTGGGTCTGAAGGGCTACCCCGGCACACCCTGTGGCTCGCTTGGGGTCTAGCAGCCACAGTTTCCTGCCAGGGCAGGAGGACGTTGCAGGGGATGATTCAGAGCCGCTCTGCAGAGCAGCAGATTTCTCATGGGGAAGTGCAAACAGCCCCCCAGCAGGCTGGCGGTTGGGGGGCACACTGGGACCTGGGCTGGTAGGGCAACATGAGTGGAAAGCCACGCTGGACCACCAGTTATGCTCGTGCTCAGCATGACACCTGGAAGGTGCAGTGGGAAGCACTGTGGGGGTGGCTCTCCTTGTGCTGGCTCAGGGTTTACATCAATCCCCCCCCAAAACCAGAGAGCCCTTGGACGTGCTGGCCCCCATTGTGTGCCTGTGGAGCATCCCCAGGCGTTTCTGCTGGGCGTGGGCAGAGCTGTAGCCTCTGGGTGATATGGCTGTGCCTGCTGCCCTCCTTACAGCTACGATGCTACTTAGCAGGACTTTGCGTAATTTCTCAAAGGGAAGGATTTGGCAAGATGGAAAAGAGGAAATGCAAATGTTTTTCCTTTATTTTTATAAGCCACAGCCTTACGAAGTCACCATTCATTTTAGCAGCTGAGGCAGCTGCACACAGCAGATTCGGCAACCGGACGCTGCGGTTCGGTAGTGTGTGTAGTCGATGCAAAGCTTAGAAAATAATAAACACAAACTTCCCCGATCAGGGCACGTCCGTTACTGCGTGCACACTGTAATTCAGGAACTAGCAGATGTCTGAGCTTCGTGCCCAGCCTGACAGAGACACAAGAAGGGAACCGGTTCAGGGTTTGTGCACAGCTGCGCCGCTCAGATGACTCTGTCAGCTGAACCAGCCCCCAAACCAGCCCTGATTTATCATAGCAGGGACTCTGACCTTTGTTTGGTCACAAAAATACCATCTTGGAAAGCTCTCTGAAGGCTTTACAAAGAAGGAGAGTGGTGGTAATAATAGTCCCCGCAAAGCACCCGTTGCCTGCCGGTTGAGATGCACAGCCCTCTCCCTTGGTGTCCCTCTCACTGGTGCTGGTCAGAGGCAATCACAAAAGATGTTTTCAAGGGACCTGGCTCACAGGATGGTTGCCATTTTTGCTTGCATTTGTCCATGGGTAATGGGGGCATTGCTCTGCCTGGTTGTCTTATTCCCACCTTTAGTCAAGTGGTGCAGCCTTGCCTGCAGTGTGAGTAGCTCAGACCCATGAGCAGACCATAACTGTTTGGTGGCTGGGGTGACATGAGTTGGAAACTGCCGTCGGATCCTGTGCCACGAAAACAGTGTATGCAGCCCAAGCTGAGCAAGCCTGGCTATGTTTCTCACCGTCAGGGTCTCCCTGCTTGGAACTTAAAACCTGGGCTCAAGCTCTGCTCTCACGTGGTGGGGTGGCCAAAGGCTGTCTGAAACCAGCTCTGCAGATCGGTGTGGCCAGGACTCAACCACATCTCCAAACATAGCTGAAAAAGAGAACTGGAGAAACCCTTAGATTTCCTTTCAACCTCATCTGCCGTGGCTGGGCACTGCGTGCCGCAGACTATTGTGGCCACAGCTGAGTTAAAATGCTCATTTGGAGAGCCTGAAGCGGTGCAGGCAGGGCTCTGGGGTGCCTTTCCTATGCTTCGGTGAGACCATGGAAGAGAGCTGCGCCTCTTGGGTGTGAAAATGGGAGGTTTTTTTTAAATGAAAGCGCTGCTGAGCAGTTACATATTCACTAATGCTCCTTTTCTTTCAAAGTCCAGAGGGTAATTGTCTTTATCTACTGTGCAAAGCGATAGGGACTTCCCATTTGCAGGAAGAAGGCAGCATAGGTTGGTAGCTAAAACTCAGGAGTGGCAACTTGGAGATATGAGCTCCATTAACCTGCGGGTACTGCCATGCTGGGTCATAATTACAGATAGCTATTAATTCCTTCCATCTTTTTTTTCTCCAAAACACACTGATGAAGGTTGTGAATGAATCCTGAAAGAGACTGTTGTCAAAGGGACCTCAGCAGGCAACTCTGCAGAAAAGGCTGACGTTGTGCAATACCTATCTGTAAAAATCTATGACTCGTTCCCCAAAGGTGGGTGCACGAGGAGGAGCCGTGTTTGCAGTAAAGCCCAGTCTGTAGCTGTGGCCCCAAGGGAATCGTAGCTACTCCTGCCAAATATAACTTGGTTCAAGACCTTATCCTCAACCTTTACAGCTGCATGTTAAATTTCATAGCTTAACTTTAAACAAGCAGCACAAAACACCCCTCAGAACAGCAGGCAGGATGCCACCAGCTTGCACAGGTGACCATAAGGAACTCAGGGGATTAGGATATAGAAGGACAAGAAGAATGTGCCAAGGTCAATGATCACATAATTTGTTTGCAGTGAGTCATGGTCTTCCACTTTCACACATTCCCCTCAGCCTCCTGCAAAATGGTGCGCTGTGTGTCTTTGTGGTGTTTTGTGAAACAAAAACCGTGTCTCTCGGCTTTCCTGGACAGTCCTCTTTTCCCTTGCCTGCTCTGGTGATCCTGCAGCTCAACAACACCTGCAGTATTGTTTCATTAACACATCTAATTTTTAATGCTTCACTGGTATTTACTTAAGTCTTGTGGCTACACTGAGGGAAAAATTGCTCCTTTTACCAAGCGGAGCCTAATGGAAAGGGTGTTTCATGAAAGGAACAAAAGTTTAGGAAGAGGGGAAAAGTCAAATGAGTGCAAACATCGATCAAAGCTGTTCTCTTGCTCAGAACGAGTACTAAGAAAACTTGCTCAGTGGGTCACGATGAGCTCATTCAGTCCACTTGATTACTGGAAAAATCTTCCACTTTGAGAAGTATGCATGTGTCTGTGTTGAGTCAGAACCTGGCACAGCAACTTCGGTACACATTTTTGTTATAAAAAAAGTCCCCTTTGTCTTTTGTAACCCTAAAAAAAAATTCTGGCCCCAACAGTTTCTGTGTTTCGTGTTTCTTACGTAGAAAATGTGAGCATTGCAGGGTTACGTTTTGCCTGGAAGGTGATAACTTTGGGCCTAGGGTGGGTCCATTTTCCTACCTGCAGCACTTCAGCGTTGTACATCCTTTTATTTTTTGTCCGACGGCCTCCTATTTAGTATACAAATAATGACGTGTGAAAAGGGTGCAAGTGCACACCTGCATGTGCTCTTATGCAGAAATCACATTCTGAAAAGTTTGCGTAGCAAAATTTTTCTGATGAACTTCTTGGCATCTTTACAATGCAAAGCTGGCAGCTGTTTTATAATGCCTCCAGCCTACAGTACGGGGGCCTCAGAGAAAATGGTGTGTTTGGGGAGACTGAGAAAATACAGTCACAGACACCACGGAGCTATGCTGGGATGGGCACAGCAGTTGTGGGGAGGGGTCATGGTCAAATATGCTATTTCTAGCAAAATCTGAGATGAGGATGTGTTCTTCACTGCAGGAAGAGCGTAGCCTTAGTCAGAATGGTTAATCATGCAACATGAAGAGAAATACATACTGTAAGTCGTCATGATTTCTGCTTCCAACAGCTTTTTTCCTCCTCTGGAATGACTTGTATATATTTTGGTGCTGCTCATTGGCACTATGGTAGCATCTGCACGCTGGCTTTGTCGATGGAAAGCTGGAGGTTCTCCGGGTGGTATGAGCCATGCTTCTGTCACAGAGTTAACCTCCATGTGCCTCTTTTCGGGAGGCAGGCAGGCAGAGAGAAAGAGAGGGGAAAAAAAAATAAATGTCCTGCTGACGTCAATGAAGACCACACTGTACTGGATAATATTACTGTGTACCTCAACCGCCCACTCCCTTTAATTTACTAGAAACTAAGCAAGCTGTTTTGAAACCCATCGCTTCCAGCGTGTTTGCACTCTTCTCCCTCGACCAAAGGCTATTAATTGCTGGGAGCTTGAAAGCTACCTGATTCCTTGTTCAAAGCACCGAGACAGAGGGGATTTCCATGAGTAATAATTTCAGTCTGTGCCTGTGCAGCGCACCGTAGGCTAGAGTAAATTGATCCAGCTGCTTGCAAGACTAGATGGAAAAGTGCCCGGGGGGGCCCGGGAGCACATCACCAGATGGAGCTGGATGCTGTTTTCATCACGTGGGGCTCCCCAGCTGCTGGGCATGCTCGGGCTCGACTTCCACCATGAGCCTTCCTGTCTGCGCTGACTTGCAATGCCAGGCAAATTCGCCAGCACATGTTGCAACGTCTTCTCTTGTAATGAAAAGGATAATTTTAGATTAGCCAGAACCGTGGTCTTTCCCCCCCCCTCCCCTTTTCTTCCTCCTCAATGTCCTCCCGACGCTGACCCCAGTATTTCGTGCCTGTGTTTTGCTCAGCTGCAATCTTCTCTGTAACAGAAACTATAAAAGCTTCTGAGAGGCCAGCTACCTCAACAAATAATAAAAATTGGCAGGATTAACCTGTAACCTGAGGCGACGAAAATACAGATTCCACTAGCCAGATGGCAGAGTTCAAAGATCCACTCACTTCCTGGCGGAGGTTGCACAAGTTAATTTTTATCCTTGTTAAAAAGAAATAAGAAGTGAAAACATAGCAATAAAATGTGTGCTGCTTGCTATCGCTGGTTTTAATCACATTTATTTTATTCCTTTGTGTTTTGTTATTAGAGATGTTAGGAAAATACATTCTTTCTCTCTTCTGGAGATGTTTAAATACTGCTTGGACTTCTTGTTATTTTACTGGGGTTTTTGTATCACCAATTCAATTTAGTCTGTTGGAAGAAGACCACTATATAGGAGGAACTAATTAACATAGCAGGCATGCAATTCACTTTTTTTTTTTTTTAAAATTAACAATTCAATTAGAGTTGCAGGGAAAAGAGATGGCACCCTGGATTCATTGGCTGCTTCCTTGTGGGAGAGCCCGGGGCTGGCAGTGTGACAGCGGCCGCCCAGTGTTCTCAGGGGTTCTGGGGGCTGCCTGAACCTGAGCTCTCCGGCGAGTTCATGGAGGCAGAGACCCCATTGCCAACGAGGTGCAAAGCCATTAATGAAGTTGCCGTGCAGTGGTGGGGCAGGGGCGGTGGGGAAAGGCATCCCCCGACAAGGGGGATAAGGAATAGGGCACAGAGGCTTTTGTCCTGCTTGGCAGGAGAAAATAATTTTACTGAGGGGGACACTGGAGCAGGGAAGGGGGATGTGGTTTATCCAGGGAGTGGCAGGAGCATCAGGGATGTCCCATGGCGTGCCCTCTGTGCCAGGCTCCCATGGCAGGGCTGCCCAGCCAGCAAACAACAAATCTCTTTACCTTTCCAATTAGTCCCCTCTGACAAAACCAACGTATGCAGACAGGGCTGCAGCACAGGGACCTTACCGTACCCCTACCGATCAAATCAGTGGTAGTAAATTTACCGGAGAGAGCGGATCAGGGTATGTTAATGTGAGAGCAGCTCTCGGTTCTTCTTTTTCTGGGGCTGACCAGAGGACTTTCTTCACAAGCCAAGCGTTAACTGTGAGAAGAAAGGCTGCGAAGTGTGAGGTTTAGATAAGTGCCTGTGTGCCTGGCTATCATGCGGCTGTCATCAAGTGTACACAAAGGTAAACGGCTCGGCCAGCAGATTGCAGAAGCAGGAGTGGAAGAATAAAGTTCACGGGTTGTTTTTGTGATGGTTTGTCCTCCCTCGCTGGCTGGGCCATTAATGAAAACAGAAGTTGAGCTGCTGGCAGGCTTTCGGAGCAGGCTGCAGGTACCCTTCAGGAGAGCGGCACTGGGAGTTCCAGGCAGGGAGTTTATGATTAATTTTGCAGGCATGTATTGTGCAACGCGAGATGGCCACCGGCCAGCTCAGAAGTTAAGCCAGAAGATGACTGTCAAATGAAACTGTTACGTTTGGCAGATCCTTCCAAAGCTGCTGTGCAAAACAGGCATACTGATGCTGATTTCTGGATTTTCCAGACGCTCTGTACAGCATATTCTTTCATGGCAGTCTTCTTCATTTTCCCCTTTCCAGCAGAAAAATTAGGTTTGACTTGCAGGCTGCATGGATTTCAGGTCAGGATTTATACTCCAGGCAGCCTTTTCCATGCCTCACATTTACCAGCTAAAACTCTCCTTCTGGTAATTCCTCCTTCAACGATCTTACAAGGAACCAGCTCTACTTCGCTCGGCTTTCTGAAAACAAAACCGTGTTTTCTTTAAAAAGCCTTTTTAGCGCAGATGAAGGTGAGGAGGAGATGAAAAGGCTGGTGGTGCAAAACGGGCTCTGCCCGTGCAAGCAGATTGCGATAGAAATTTCCCTCTTGTGTGGCTTACCCCAAGCTAAGGTCACTCAGTTAGCTCTGTTTGGACACCGTCTGGCATGAATACTTCAACGATAAAGCTTAATGTGTAACCCAGGGCTTTTTTTCCTTCTGTGTCAGCAGTTGGCAAGAAGATACTGTAAATAAGGCTCCCTGTGAGTAAATAGATATGTGTGGAGAGGGTAAGGGAGCACCGCAGTAAGCAGTTTTGAAATGCATGCCAGCGTTGCTTCAAGTGATAAGGTTATTTGAGTAACCTGCAAACCATACGGATGCACAGGTTTCAAAAACAGGAAAGCGTCTTGTTTAAAAACCTTCCGAGGCAACGCGAGGGCTTAGAAAAGAAACTGCCTTTGCGGTTAAGTGATTGTTCTTCCTTATTGGTATGAGTTGGTGCAGGGCCTGCCGGGACGGCTGCTGTCACCACCTCTGCGCCCGGCCGAGGGGCTTTCTGCAGGGATGGGACATCTCAAAGTTTCCCTTTTCGTTTCCTCTTGGGGCGAGTTGGGAGGGTTTGGTTGTTGTTTTTTTTTTCTCACTCTCTTTTTCAGTAATACATAGTTAAGAAATAAATAAATAAACCAAGCAGGCTGATATCCTCAGGGGGGGCTCTGGGGTTTCTGAGCTCGCCTCATCCCTGGCTCCCGGCGGATTTGTCCCTGCCGTGGGCTGTGCCGGATGCCTGGCTACTGGTGCTGCCAGCCCAGTGCCCCAACTGCCTTTGGGAGAGCTGGGGAGCAGGGACCAGTGCTCTTCTGCAGGGCTTAAACATGGACGGGCAGAATTTTCTGATGCTTTTGGAAAGCCTGATGGCTACATTTCTCCACAGATGAACCAAAGCCGCATCCTTGCTGTCTGGTCTTTGTTCTGGATGAAGAAAATCATGCCCTGAGGTCTGAAGTTAAGTTTCTGCGGGAGAGAGAACTGCGTACGACTGGGCACACATGGCCATCCACGCACACATGCCCCGCTGGGCACGGTGTGACCCCCGCTTGGGTTGGCAGCACACTCCGCGGGGATTTACAGAGCCAGTACTTAGAAAACGCAAGTCTTTCCTACCTGAAATGACATAGCTGACACAGTTCCAACACACTGTTATTATTTATTAAACCGGGGTCAAAGTGTGAAGCTGGAATGCAGGGCTTTATCTTTCCCAGCACGTGTGGTTTCCAGAGGAGGTCGTGCTCGTTCCCATTGGGTTTGTGTACATCCATTCCTGGAGCACTCGGGGTCGGGCTGGGACCCGAGCGGGTCCTTCCCAAAGGGATGGCTCTTCTCCTTGTGGAAGTGGAGGGCATATTTCAGTCCCACACTGGCTTCTCTTCCCCGCCTGCCTTGCCTTCCAGGATGTTCACCTCAGCTGGTTTCATTGCTGGCGGCTGTGGTGCTGGCCACAGCTGAGTTACAGCAGAGGTAGCTTTGGCCCATCAGGTCCTATGTTTTGCTTGCTCTTCAACTGAAATGTCAATGGCTTCTCAGTCAACTTACAGCAAAGAAAATCTTTGAAAAACTTTAGGAAATTAATTTAACTTGACTTGGAGCAAAGTTTTTTGGCTGGAAATTCAGGCTCCAGCCAACACAGGAGACTTTTGCCAGCTCATTGCCTTGGTCCTAGAAGCCAGCAATGAAAAGAGAGAAAAAAAAAAAAAGAAAAAAAAATCTCCTCCATTGCCCCTTAGTTTTAATTGTGCTTTTTTGTAAGCCTCATAAATCCTGCCCAAGTCACGTCATCAAGCCACAGGGAAACTGAAACCTTGCCCAAGGCAGGAGCCAGCAGAGCTGTTCAAGCTAGAAGGGTTACATTCAGGGACAAGTTCAATGCACCGCAATCTTGTTTTGAATGGGAATGTGCTCCTGTGTGTGAGAGAGAGAGGCACCTGGGTGCGGGAGACGGTCCTGCCTTTTTCCTCTTTGGATGTCAGCAAAGCTCCAAGAGGAAGAGAGGCACGAGTGGAGGCCAAGCAGACATCCTCACCCCCGCCCCCCGGGAGCCTTTCAAGTGCTTTTCCTCTTGCGCTGCAGCGAGGGGGAGCAGGAAGGGAGGGACGGGGACTCGCACCGAATGGGCCCGTCCAAGCACTTTATTTTTTCCTTTGGGCATCAGACAGACAGAAGGAGGAGGATTAAAAAATAAAGACGTCTAAGCTGAACTCCTGAGGGTTTTCTTCCCCTTCTCTCTTGTGGTGCTTTGTTATAAATTTTTTTTTGCATGTGACTCCCAGCCAGGAAGAGAAGAGGGAGTTTCAGCTTGGAGGCAGAGCCTCCTTGCTTGGTCCGGTGCAGTCCCTGGGTCACAGCTCTGCCAGACCTGGGGCGGGTGATGCCCAGTGGGAGACCAGCAGCATCTCCCCAGGGGAAACCAGCCCCAGCACAGCCCACCAGTATTTTGTGGGAGGTGGTGTACATGAAAGGGCCTGCAAGGTTTCAGCAAGAGCACTTTTGGGCTTTTCACTGATGAGGCGGAGAGCAGGGTTTGTCCCCAAGCGGCGGCTTGGACTGCACAGGGGCATGGTCGCTGGCCCGAGAGAGGGGCATCACCTCACACCTCACTGCATGCCGCCCTTCGTCTTCCTGCAGGCAGCCCTGGAATGCTCCCGCGGCCCCTCATCTCTCCAGAAGGGTTAAAGCTAACAGCAGCAGGCTTTGGTGGGGGCTGAGATATTGCCAGCAGTGTTTAGTCACCCCTCCACAGACTGCAGCGGAAGCTGAAAATGTTTATTTATTTTTATTTGGCTTCCTCTCTACCCCCTTCCCTCCCCCTCGCCCCACCAGCCCCAGCCCCGTGCAGTAAAATATATGTAAAAGCACAAGGGGAAAAGGCTCCCTCCTGCCAAGCGTTGGACCGAGCCCCCTCAGCTCTGCAGAGTCCCGGCACCCTGACCTTTGCCTTCCCTCGTGCTTTTTTCAGACTCATCATTATTTTGGCTGCATTTGTGCTGCAGAGGAATGCAGGTGTTTCCTCTGTTCCCACCAGCGTGCCCATGCTCTGATTTCTGAAAGGCTGGGGAGGCTGCTCGTGCGTGTCCTGTCGTGCTCAAGGAGGCATTTGAGGAAAATGTGGATGCCGTTCAGGCAAATGACCAGGGAAACGACGCATTTGCATGCACTTGCATGAAACTGTAATTTAGGCAGGCAACGTGCCGAGCTTGCTTGAAAATCTGGCCCATGTTTTTCCATTTGTGGGTTGGGTTTTTTTTTAAGTTAAGAAAAGGCAAACAACTCATTCCTCCATTTGATCTGTAATAACCTGAGCTGGTTCCTTTGGAAAGCTTTTTAATTCTCCTTGGCTGCTGAAATGGATGCCGAATTTTGAGCATCCTGAGAAGAGACGGTATGCATATGGGGTTCCTTGTTGCCGAAGCGTTTGTTGGACAATTATGAGACTCGTTTATATAGCTGTTTATGTATTAAAATTGTTGGGTTGCCTGGAGCTACGGATAAGTGCTCCTTGTTTGACATATCTCTAAATAAATATAGAGGCACATTATTAATGGATACAGCTTTAAAAGCAAACACCCAGAGATGCACTTACAATAAGGGGAGGAAAAACCAAGGTTACATCATGTTGCTAGAAGCCAATTGCTTTGTTTTCTAAAATGTTTCTCTGTAGGACACAGATGATTTTTTGACTCATTCAGTGTTTGAGCATCCAAAAAGTCTCACGGTTGTTCCAAAATTCTTTCAACAGCATCCCAAATGGCATTAACAGACGGTTACAGTATTTTACTCTCCAGTGTATCCTTTTTCCCTGATGGACTCATGTTTGATAGGGAGGTTTTGGAATGAATATTTTTGTATTTCTGGAGAACTGTGTCCCTGCTGAGGGGAGGAATCAGCATTTTGGGGCTTTTCAAACCACATTGTTTTGCAGCCTCAGGAAGAGTGGCTGTCCTTAGGCTCATGCAAGTGTGTGAGTGCAAATGTATACCTATGGGTGAGTGCTGTGGGTCGCCAGGAGAAGACGGAAGCCTACTGCTCCCGCTGTCATGCTGCTAATCCTTTGGGTGCCCAGCTCTGGTGAGCACAAGGAAACATCTAAATGCATTCCCTAACTGGCAATTACGAACTGGCTCTGCCACCTCTGCTGCACCCCTTCTCTGGAGAGCCATGTTCTCGTTGCTGTGCCGCCTACTCCTCCTCCTCCTCCCCAGCCCACTCAGGCTTAGAGCCAGAAGCTCCCACCCGGTTCTTGCTCATGGCCCTGCTGTTTGCTCCTCAACAGCCAGGAACTGGTTGTTATTTGTTTTGGACCTGAAGGGCGCAGAATCAAGCAGGGCTGTGACCAAGGACAGGTTGTCCTGCCTCCGCATGGGGAGCTGAACCAGGGGTTCAGGACTGCAGGTCGGGTCAAGAGCTGACAGCTGGCGTCCCTCTGCTCTTGCTGCAGAAAGACTGATGCTTTTGCTGCTGTTCATGCCTTCAGCCAACAACCTGCAGTTCTGGACAGAGGAACCAGCACCAGCTGCCTCTTCCAGGGACCAGCCAGACTTCCATGCTCAGCAAAAACCGTGTGATGGCATTTGGGACACGGGACTGGAAGGTGCTTGCCCGTCTTCCTCACAGGGCTGCAGCAAGGTTCCCAGGGCTGCGGGTGGATCCTGCCATGGCAAGTTGGATGGCTGCATCCCTGCACACACCTCAGTGACACCGTTGTGCCAGTAAAAGCCTGCAGCACAAACCTGGCTGTAGGCTGTTATTTTTTGTGGGCACGGGTGAGCTTTCCATGGCATTCCTGCTGTGCCCAGGGGGCAGGCTGGGACCACGAGCCTTCCCGCAGCACCTGGGCCAAAGCACAGCTGGGTGCAGGGACGCCAGCACTGCCCCAAGGGGGACCAGTATGGTTGGATGAGACTCCTGCTCCTCACCAGCTTTGGTCTTGGTTGTTAATGCTCACCCAGTCAAAAAATAAATTGGCTGTGCTCTGAAAACCATTGGAGGAGCAGCTTGGCTGGGTGAGGCCACAAGACCCCTCAGTGCTAGCTATTAAAGCCCTCAGAGGGGGTGCTGGGGCTCCTCGGGGCTCCTCTGGCTCCTTCCTGGGACACATGAGCCCCCAGGCTGAGGACTGGCTGCTCTCCAGAGGGTGGAAGCAAGGCCAGGCCTCCTCATTGCCTGCTTAGCTGGCCCCTTCAAGTGGCTCCCCTCTTCCCGACGCGGTTGTTTTCATAGCGATCTCATCTGTTGGCGGGTGAATTGTTCCCTTCCTCGCCTGGCGCTGCTGCTGCGGGCCAGGAGGGGCTTGGCTGGGGCGCTCCTCTCTGTTTGCTCTGGGGCAGGGGTGTGCGTTCACCTCCCGTGGGGCGGGGAGGGCACAGGCACGGCAGCCGACGTGCCTTCCAACCCTGCAGCCGCTGCTTTCAGAGCCAGGCGTTGGCAAGGACTCCCCAGACCGCTGCTGTCTTCTGGAAACGTGTCCCTCGGTGTCACCCAGGCTGCTGCCACAAGCAGGGGTGGTTTCCCAGCCCAAGCCTTGGCTCTGGAATGGCCTCCCTGCGAGGCACGGCTGGGTGGGAGAGCCACCAACCAGCCAGTCACAGGCATCCCCCCACTAGTAGCCCCGGTGGTGGCATTGCTGCTTTGCTGGGTGAAAGTTGCCATCCCTGCTTCCACCACCCTCAAAGCAGCAGCATGGTGTCCATGCAGTGGCTTCTGCCCGGGGGGCCATGGGACCCACGAGCTGCAATGTCTGGCAGAAGAGAGAAGGGGGAAGAGCGAAAGAAGACAAATGGTTTAAGGGTGTGTGGCCCAGTCACGGTGCTGGATGTGCCAGCACTACCCCGATGCTTTACCTCAGTTCACCAGCCTGTCTTGCAGGGATGTGGTGAGATGGCAAAGAGGGGCTGGCCTGGGCGCTCGTGGCTGGGCGGGAGGGGGGTTGTGTGCGAGTTGGCCTCTGCTCAGCTGCCACTCGGATTCTGAAAAGCTGTGAGACCAGCAGGAGGGCACAACACAACTGGCAGGAGGGCACGGCACCTCCGGCAGCACTCCACCACCAGAGCAAGAGCTCCCATGGCACCTCTGTCCCAGCTCAGGGAGGAGTTACTGCCAGCCTCCTGGCCGGGTTCTGGGGGTTTTTGCAATCCACCAACCTCCAAACAAGTAGAATTTGGTTGTCCTAAATGACTCCTGTCCCCTCCCATGATCAGCCCTCTGTCAACCCATGGGATGACGCTCCTGAGGAAAGGGAACAGAGCTGGCTTTCATCCCCATGCTGTTAAACATTAGCTTGTCCCTCTCGGCAGACAGCCACTTTCCACCTTCTTCGCTGAGGCTTTGCCACGTGTGCCGGAGTGCTTGTGGTACGAGGCACTCACTCCTTATGTTCCTCAAATGGCCAAACAAAATCGCATGATATCAAGCTGAATATATTTAACTTTTAGTTAACTTGAAGGCTTCCACTACACAGAGGAGCTTTGGGAAGCGATGAAGGAAACAGAAGTGTTGGAAAACACAGAGAGAGAGAGAGAATATAAGGGCAGGCTGGGCTGATCAAACTCCAGCCAAAAAAATCTCCAAAGCAGCAAACTAGAAATGGATAAAGAATTGCCAGTGAGTCAGGGGGGAAGGAATGGCAGCATTGTCTCTTGTTCAAGCAAAGAATCTGTAATGGAGGAAGATGAAGTTCCAGCGAACTAATATCCCTCTGCAGCAATTGTTTGATCCCTTTCTCCCCCTCCAAAAAAGCAAGTTGCTGCTGGCTAGCTGACAAGTTAAAAAACCCAGTCCAAAACCTAATCTAGTCTCTTGTGCCAATAACCGCATCTGTTGGTGTGTCAGTGTTGATCCTCCTTCAGTACATGCCACATGCTCGTTTCTTTATACAAGATGGGCTGGAAGGGCCATTAACTAGATTAGAAATTCTAAGACACAATTAAAAAACATGCTGCTTCTTTGCTTTAATCTTCTCTCCTTTAGCTTCCAGGCTTGTTTTTTCCCTGGCCTGACACAGTCCTAAGTTGTTTGGCGGTGGTAGGGTACCATTACACAACCGGAGCTGGTTTCTGAACCGTGTAACATCATGCATTACCTTGGCAGCAACGGGCAGGTCCATGAGGCTCTCTGAAAAACGAGTAACCCCATCAACTGGCAAAACAATAGCTGCATTTACCACCTGTGGGGGAGACATGAGCACTGAAGCTGTGAAACCAAGGAGCAAAATGGTGACTTGCAAAATCCTTTTCTGCACAGTTTACTTTCCAGAGTTACCCAGGGAAAAAAAAAAATAAGGAAAGGAAACATTTGGTGTATTTGTTCATAATGCAGCTATACGCCTGTAGACCTATGGCAGCTGGAGGGACATGGGAAGGAGAGTGACTGAGAGGTTACTGACTGTCAGTAGTGCTCGGTGAGGCAGGACTCATCTCCTCGCAGACTAGATGAGGGACCCCATGCCAGCAGCCCGGACAGAAGCGTTTCCCCCATTCCCATACAGACCGTTCCTGGGGGAGAAGCAGCGACACTGCAGGTCATGCCTCGGTTCACACTCCTGCAAGGGGGGTTGTGCTTTTGCTGCTCCTGCTCTCCTCCAGCAGCCAGGGCAGGGATGTGGGGTTTCCCCATCCCACTCCCAGCACTGGATGTTGGGGCAGTCCCTGCCCTGAGGCTACATGGCAGAGAGGGCGGCTCTCACCTGCCTGGCTAGCACCTGTGCCCTGGGGGCAAGGAGAGCCCAGGAGGAACAGCACCTTTTGGAGCATTCCTAATGTCCTAAGCAACATCTGATAACACAGGGTGGATGGATTGCAGCCTGTTTTCTGAGACAGGGAATTACTGCTTAATTGCTACTGCATTGTACAAATGCAGTGGGAATTCTACAGAGGACATAACATATTCTAAAATGACTTTTTTTATTCCTTGGGTAAGTGTTTTCCTCATGCAGAACAGTGTTTATTACTATTATTAATAGCCTCACCAGCCCTTGTGCTAGTTCTGAATTGTTATAGTTACTGTCATTATACAATTTTGAAGGTACAGACTGGATCCTGGCCCACCTGCATTAAAAACAGTAGAGTTTGGGGATTCGATTTTTTGTAGGTTTGGGCATCAGGATATTTCTGCATTCTCTTCTGTGCTTATTGTGCTGAAAAGCCCTCATCATTGCTGCCTGTAGAACATAGCAGGAAAACACTTCCCTGCTGTAGAAAATTAAAGGCATTATAATTGCCTCATTAATCCCTATGGGATTTGAGAAATGAATGCTATAATGTCCTGAAATTTCTACAGGACCCTATTTGCTTATCCTTTTTAAATGTTGCAATATTTTTCCATATGGTTATGGTTAGGATGCATTATGGAGGCCTTTCATCTTCCTCTGAAGCTCAGGATGAAATATGGGTCACTGCTAGAATAAAGCAGTAAGGCTTTGTGTTTCGGTAGTCTCCTGCATCTGATATGGCAAACCCTGTGTTGCTAGGAAAGCCATCGTCCTTTTGGGAACTAAATGGCTTGGCGGGGTTGCTTTAAAATTGGAGCTACACCTATTTGATAGTATTTTGGATGAAAGAACAAGATCTTTCACTCTTCTTACTGTGGAGTGCCAGCCAGGTTTAAAATTAATGTCAACCGACATTGAAGAGGGAAGGAAATGAAAGAAACGTTTCTTCCCCAGAAACAGCCCTGCTTTCCTGCCTTTTCCATAAGTGCACAGACGTCTGTCAGTTTTGGCACCAGAAAACATTAAAAATAAGAACTTTTTTAAATACCAGGAATTCTTCTGCATCTTTAAATGTCGCCCAAAAGGAATGCAGAGGCTGTGAAATGGACAAAAGAGAATTGAGCCAGTCAAATGGTTAATTTGCTTCTGCAGAGAGTGCTTATTCCTGCTTAACAAAACACCTGAAATACCCTGTGTGTTTTTGGAGAAGGCTAGAATAAGGTGAAAGGCGCTGCTTCTTGCGTTCTGGAGCCTGGAAATTGAGGGGAAGCCTGGAGTTGAGGAACAGGGGTTGAGTTTCCTGCAGTCCTAAATTCAGTCCAGCTCCCCAGCAGATTCCAGAAGTCTGGGATAGCTGATCCGAGATGCCTGTGGTCTTATTTGCTAAAAATACTGGGTACCTATCCTAGTCACTGATTCAGAGCACAATAAACTCTGGTAAATCAGGATCTTGGCACTTAGAATACAGGCGTTTGAAATGAGCAGAGGCTCTCTCAAGAGATATTTTTCCCAGCTATAAAAGAGGGAATAGCTACATTACAAGAGGGGAGGTTAAATCATCTAGGTTTTTTGTAAACTGCTTTGGAGGGGAAGCCATTATAGGAGTACAAATTGCTCTTTATTTTTTATTTTATTTATTGTCTCATTTTCATATAATGAAATTCTGAATGTACTTCCTTGCTAGCTGCTAAAAAATAAAGGAATGCGGGAAGATTCTTAATGACGCTAATAAACCCAGCTGAACACTTTGCCAATGAATATTTTTTTTATTGCAAAAATACCATTTTATTAATACAAACGGTCTCTATAGGATTGCATTGGTTGCCACACAGTTTTGTTTATAAAAGTATACAGACCAAATTATTTTGTTCAAAACATTCCCTTTTTATCTGCTTGGAATGGAGCACTTAATTCCAGAATTTCTATTTGTAATGAATTGTTTGGTTTCAACAGTGTAATTTATATTCTAAAATAAAAATATAAAGAATTGAATTGATGTGATTTTAATGAAAGTACAATGTATTAACATAGGATATAATCTTATGAGAGTGGAAACTTCAGTTGGTGGGAAAAATGCAAATATGCTGGTGGTCCACTCTGCAGCCTTGCTGTCCTTCTCTACTAGGGCAGAGGTAGAAAGCTGGAGTGTCCAGAACAGCCCTCTTTGCTTCTTCCTTTCAATCCTCCTTGTTCTTTCTTAGCTAAAAGGTAACACGATTTCAACCACAGGTTATTTTCTTCAGGCTGCAGAACATAGAATTTTCTGTCCTCTTGTCTGTGTGGTGGCAACCATGGCCATGTTTGATGGGGGGTCAGTGGCCCATTCGGCCAGCAGTGGGGTGTCGGGGAGAAAATCCACCCCCTTTTGCTCCTCTCTGCCACTGGCCTTCCTCTGTTTGCCATGTTGAGCTTGATGGTGCTCTGTATTTCATTCTCCACCAGCTGTTCATTCTGGTGGGTGCTCTGGGTGCCCACCGGTCATTTTATTCCTGCCATCCCCTTTGGTAGTATGATGTTGGCCAGGCAAATTAATTGCCACACTTCTTAGGGGGTTTTGACAGCTGATGTGGTGTTGCCATTGGGGTTTGACTGGTCCCTCTCCTGCTGACGGAAAACGCTAATCGTGGTGTGCAGCGAGTCCCAGGAAGCACAAGGAATGCTCCTGCCTTATTTTGGGGAAGAGGGATGTGGAAACATCTGCCCGTGGCAGCCACCGTGGAGCAGGACAGGAAAAGGAATGAGAAAGGTGGGACCTAAACTCTGTTAATGCACAAGCGTTGGAGCTGATGTGATGCTCCGGGCGGTCAGAGCCCTGGCAGAGCCCCACGCAGAGCGCACAATACGTGGTGTACTCGCTGCTGAAACCACTGCCGCTCTGTGCTTTTCCAGGAAAAACAGAATATGCGAGTGTCCACAAAATGTACACTGTGTTAGGCATTGTCGGGAGCGGCTTTTGGGGGAGCGAGTGAGCTCTTTGTGCATTAGCTGGAACAACTCCTCGGCTGAATGTACGCTCAGCTCCCTCGCTCCTCCGGGCCACTCCCTCCCGTCTGGCTCTTAGCACTTCCAGCCTTCAAAATGTTCAAATAGCGCAGCTTATCCTCACAGGACCTCTGTGGGAGGAATGGAGGGATGGGTAAATCCTTAGTTCTCCAATTGGGAAACTGAAAAATAATCCCTCATCCCTAATCTGCGGTGAGGCTTCAGTGTGCCAGGCAGCGCTCAGAGCACGCTGCAAGCACGTGTCTGCGCACGCAGGAGCAAACGCACACTTCTGGGCATCTGCATACTGATAGATCTGTGTCTTCATGGCTTGGTCAAGCTATGTGGATGCTGCAGGTTCAAACATAACTTGCTTTTGGTTTCCCTCACATAACGCTCACCTGGTATGGCAGAGTCTAGTGCAAGCTGCTTTTAAGAGATTTACTTCCCCGTGGAGATTGGTCAGGGAGGAGGAGGGATGTACGACCTGCAGTGACGTCTTATCCCATGGACACAGGAACATGGAACCCAGCGGTGGTACCAACCAGGGCTGCCGACACGTGCAGAAACCTCCTGCAGATACCGCAGGGCGCGGGGAGCCAATGGCACTGCCGCCTTGGGGTGCATCTGCTTCATCTGCGCTGCTCATTTGCTTTTCCTGGAATCGAGCTAGAACCCCCAAAGGATGTTGCATGAAACTTGTAAACCAAAGTCAGGCCTCTTTGTCTTGTAACGCTTGTTTTAATTTTACTGTGGGCTGACATGAAAATAATCTGTGATTAAAACCGAAAGCTGCCTGGAAGCAGCTGGTGGGCTGGGGGGTGTTGGTGGGGGCTCCGAGGGGGTTAGTTAACTCCAGGTTCTTCTCTGCGTTGTATTTCATACTCAGATCCACGTGGAGGATCTATTATTCCCACATCTAATTAGGATTTGGAATTGCAAAGGGGCCAGTACTAGGGCTGTGATGGGCGTCTGGGAGGAGAAGGCAGCCCCCGTGTGATTTACCTTCCCACTGCTGCGAGCTGCTGAAACCCTTCGTAAGAAAGGGCTGAGGCTGATTTAATGAATTTACCAAAGCTCACGGGTTTGTGGTGAAAGTCAGTACAACAGGTCTTTGTGAGCTGTGGGGTTTGTGACATGTAAATAAGGTAGTGTGCTAATTGTGGCCGGTGTTACAGGTAGAAGGCTAACTGTTAAAAAAAGCCTCGCGGGGTGATTTATTTGGGTTTATTTCACACACACTTGTGTGAAAGTTGTTTATAGATCCTCTCTCTGCCTCCCTTCCCTGCAGCAGCAAGGGCAGGAGCAAGGAGCAGCGAAAGGCGTAGGCTGGCCCATGCTTCCTCCCAGGGGTGCGGAGCTCCAGCAACCAGGAATCATTAAGCTGGGAGAGGGAAAATGGCTTTTGGCTGCGCCCGAGCCCTGCTGTCAGTCTTACCCTGCAATCTCTGTGCTGAATGGAAACGGCTTCTTCTCCCCCAAGCCCTGAGCTTACAGACTGGGTTTCCTGCCTTCCTGTTAGTGCCTCCACCTACCCAGACAGCTCTGACACTTCAGACTTACTGATCAGCTATTTTCTACCACAGCTCTCTCAGCAAAGGTTTTACGCGGCGGCGTAACAGCTGACTAAGCAGGGAGCCCACGAGCAAGAGAAATGAATGTAGGGCTTTTTTTTTTTTTTCCGTTTTTTTCTTTTAATTCGGCGACATGACAAGGCTCCATCTCAAAATAATAAGGCATCTCTCCATGCGAGCAGCCTGTTTGGTGGATGGGCTGGTGCTCAGCCGTGCTCTGGGAGCTGGGAGGCGAGCCCTGCCAGCCCCCCACCCCAGCGAGGTAAACAGGCAGCGGGGTGTCTCAAATACAGTACCTAGAAGAGAGGAGCACGGGTGATTTGCATAGTGAAACGACGACGGGAGGATGTGCTGAATATGCGACTCAGCTTTGAAAGCAGTTGTCATGTGCAAAGGCAGTTAATACACAGGAGAAATGTTAGAGAGACTCCGTGGACCAGAAATATGAAAGTACAAAACGTTTTTTCATATCAGAGAGCCTGTCATTTCAGAATGTCCCAGAATGGGGCATTTTGGGGCATCACAGATGAGCTGGAACCAGCCAGCCAGCTCTGAACTGAGTTTATTTTTTTATATATATATTTTTTATTATTATTATTTTTTATTGTTCCCTCCATAGCCAGGGTAGTGCTGCTATTCAGAACAGATTTCCACAATGCTTTCAGTTTTCATGCTCACTTTTGCAAATTACTTCCAATATATCTCAAGAAACGAACCAACTCTGTCTTCAACTAGTGATGGATGTACCTTGAAACATTCAAAGCACTTCAAACGTTCTCATATCTTTGGTCTGATCCTTAGCCAAACTATGTCTAGCCTTGTTGGAGTCTCTGTTTTATTCAGATACTAGTGGCAAAAACATCTGTAGACTTCCCATTTTAGCACTGTTAATCTACTGTCATCTATCCTAAACAGGTCTTCAATCTTCCCATGCTGGGCAGGCGTGGAAAAAACTGGGGCATACCCTTTTGCAGATTTTAGTAACTGAGAAAATATATGTTACTGCTGTGGGACCTGGTTTCTACTGTGAGGTTATCTTACGAAGTGTCCCCTTGTCCCGTGGCTGGTATTTGAGGGCAGAGGGGTCAGGGCACCCACAGGACGTAACACTCGCTCACTGAGGTGAGGCAATCCCAGGCAGGGGCTGCTAACGCTGGGAGGGCACGTTCCCTCCTCCTGCCTGGAGAAAAGTGAGAAAGAGGAGAGAATGCAAAACTACTATGAGGGCAAACCAGCAAAGGCGCTAAAAGAGTTGATAAGGACCCTGAGACGGAAAATGGATGAGATGCTCAGGGAAATACTGTTGATGAGAGGAGGAGATGAGGTGGCTGGGCTTTGTGGGGGACAAAGGCTGGTTCAGTGGCAGGATGGGGAAAGATTAGAGAGGCCAGTCCAGGGCTGGCCTGCCTGGTTGAAGATGGATGGACCTGGAGGAAAGGGGGCTTCTTGTGAGAGTGTTCGTTTGGGGAACTGTTCACTTCTTGTGCTTTAAGAACACAGTAACACATTTCTGTGTGTATCTGCTCCTGTCTCCATGCTTACTGGTAGCCTGCTGGTGCTGAACAGCTAGCCTGCAGAGGGATAAGGCTGAAATATCCCTTGATATTGGGAAGAGGTGCCATTGCTGTCACTTGGGGGGGACCTCAGGGGTGAATTTTTTGCCTGTGAAAAGTGCTGGGAAGACAACGCTGCAAAATGGAAACCTTTATTCTGTATACTTGGTACCACACATACAGTCAGAGGTAGGTTTGCCTTCAGAGCACAGGGAACTGAAAAGGATGCTCAGTACCAGAGTTTCTGCTGAATGGGTCAATAAGCCCACTGCAGTGATAGTGCCTTTCGTGGCATGGCTGGAAATCACTGCTGAATGTAATGCAGCATTGACACTTCAGTGCATCGATTTTCCTGAATGCCATGCCAAGCAGATGAGAAGCCTTTGTCAGCCAGTTTGGGTCAAGTCCGTCATCTGATCCCTGACCTACAGCATGTGGGAGTGGAGTATGAAGGATGAAGTCATCAGAAAAGTGCAAAGGTCCTGTGTCCTTGTGGGGGTAGGAGGAGAGGTGGACGTGCAAGAGGAACAATGCATTCAAAATAAATCAATAAATCGAAGATGCCAGCCCTGGGCAGATGTGTTTCAGTGCTGATTCTGGTGCCCGTGCAGGAGCGCAGCAGAGCAAGGCTTGTCTGGGTGCCTGTGGGGGGCTTTCATGCTGTAGGTTTGAAATGTACAGTCACTGCTGGAGCATCATAGGAGAATTAGCATGCACTGCTGTGTGACTTTGCTCCCCTAACCTGGAGGAAAAAAGTCTGCAGAGTGAGAAGGATTTTTCAAAGTGGCATGGCAGGCAAGAAGAAAAAAAAAAAAGGGTATGGTGGTGTTACAGCTGTTGGTTGTATGTAAGCGTCTCTTCTTGCTGAGTTCAGATTCCATTTTCTCCAGGCCTTCCTCTGATTTCTTCATCTCAGCAGATGTGGGTCAACCTCATCAGTGTGTTCAAGAGGGAGATCTCGGCTGCTGCACCTGGAAAAGGTGTCTTCAGTCAAATGTGACGACAGCCTGCCCACTCCAGTCAGGTGCATCACTGCTTCTACAAGCATGAGAAGGTCCCAGGTCCTAATGCCAGCATTGCTGGAGAGCATGGAGGCTCTTTGGCTTTTCCCTTTCCCTCTTTATATCTCCACATCAATCCCAGGATTTGTCAGATGTCAAAGAGGCTGGATGTTCTTGTCTCTGCGGTTTGGACAAGGGAGGGAACAGAACTCATCTGGCTCAGAAACTCGGTATATTAATTACACATTGGTAGGCTCTCCAGTGGGGCATGCTGACCACTGCATGTACCAAAACAACCCTGGTTGCTTTTTCTGGCATGGCATTTCAGCTCCATGCCTTAACATGTTTGCCTGGTGAGGGAGACAGGGGCAGCATTTTGAAAAGAGAGAATGCAGAGATGGGCAGAGACCATTAGTGGGAGAGTTCGCTTGAAGAGCTGGAAAATTAAATGAGGAGAGTCTAAGAAGAGTGCTTCAGGACTGTAGGGGCAGCAAGATGCCAAGGCTATGGACAGATAAATGGAGCATCAATTTGGAGTAAATTGCAGTGGGACAGCTCTGTGCACACACGTATTACAAGATTTTAAAAGCCAGGCAAGTTTAACCCTTTTACCTTGGGGTTAGATGTGTCACTGTTGTGGTGGGAGTGGGTAGTTCTCACAAGTTGTGGTGCATTTGTGGCTTTTTAAAGACGGCACCATTTTAGATCTTGTCACAGGTTATACTGTTTATGACTCCTGGATCCTTGCGTGGGAACAGAAGAAATGAAGTAAGGAGTTCAGAAGAGTCTGGGGAGTTAAAGCTCAGAGACAGGCAAGCGGGAGCAGGAGGTGGGAGGCATCTGTGTGTCTCTGCGATGGTGGAGAGCAGTTCAGGGCAGTGGGAGAAAAGCCACAAAGCTGTGGCAAGTTGACATTGTCAAATTGATGTGACCTTGTCTCCAGGCCAGGAATAGAAAACCCATGACTGAGCCCAGTGCCCGCCCCAAGCTGTTTTGTGGAGGCAGCTTTGGCCTGTGTTGTACCAGCAGTGCTGTGGTGTGTGCGTGGCCTGGCTGACCAGCCCTCCCACCGCTATCTCATGGGGATTTGTTTGGCCTATGTCAGCTCTCCACGGGTCACTATCCTTGTAGGCTGGGGCGACAGCCAGCAATGCCCATGGGGATATTTGCCAGATCTGGACCTCTTCTTGCTGTCTACCCTCTGTAGCAATCCTGCTCCTCCTGTGTGTACCTGCCTGTTCGCTGGATGTGGCCACCTCACATCAGTCACTTTGGCATCCCCAGACAGTCCTCGTTGGAAACATACCAGGAGCTCTTCCACTGTGGTAGGACTTTTGCCTCACTGGTATTATGAAAAGATGCACAAGAGCCAAACCCCAACTCTTTCCTAAACTATTTGGATATCCTGAGATGAGAAAATGTGCAGTGTGGGTCCTGCACCCACATGTCCCCACCCTGGGGGCTGTTGTCAGCCACTCCTTGACTCTTTCAGTGCTCTGTGTGATCCACCGACCCACTGCAAGCCTGCAGTGGGACCAAGGGACACCGGCTGGAGAGAATAGACCCATGCATGCTCTGACAGCTCTTGGAGAGCAGGAGCTCTCGTTGAAGGAGACCAGCATGGCCAACTACTGAACCAGGAGAATGTGCAGGTGGAGGATTGTGTCTATGAGCTTCTGTTGGGCCAAATTTATGTTGTGAAATGACTTGGCAGTCATCAGATCTGACCAACCTGGAGCCCTCCCCTGCATGGAGGGGAAGCTGCTGGCCTGGGACTCAGTCCCCCATGTCCTCCAGAAGCTGGGGATTCACCACCTCTCTGGTCATGCCCTACAGCCCAGCTTTCCTCTGGGGGAGGTTGCCCGAGGCGTTGGCTGGGAGGGAGTTTCTCAGTTTAATTTGAAATTTCAGCTGTTGTTGGGAGCACTGTGGGAGCAGAGGAGTTGTGGTGGGATGAGCTGTTGCTGTTTCTCATTGTTAATACCAGTGACATTGTAATTTTTGTGGCTGTAAAGACGCCCTGAGCAGAGGGAGGGCTCCCTTGGAATTAGCAGCATTTTTTTATTTTTATTTTTTTAACACTGAAAGTCAAAAATGGGCTTTCCAGCAAGCAACCTTGGCTTCTGTTGCCACGGTCTGTCCTCCTCCCAGGAAAGCACTCGCTTTGGAAAGACTCTGCAGCCCTGCGGAGTGTGAAGGGCCGCTTACAAAAAGGACACACATACACACACTCCCCACTCACGCTGCCTCCCCAAAGTAAAAAGCAGCTGCTGGGAGTAAGAGCTAGGCTAATGTGAAGATGAAAGCATTTATGCAGAGCAGAGGTGGAGAATATTGGCTCCATGGAGTGGGTGGAAGTGTCCTAATGAATGAGCAGCACGATGCGGAGCTGCTTCGAACAACAAAGAGGGAAGGAGGGTGTTAGGATTTGATAGTACAGACTTTGGAAAAAATGAGAAGCGGAGAAGAGGAGGAAATCATGGCTAATTTAAAACCGCCTTGGAGAAGCAGGTGGGAGGAAGACCTTGAACATTTGCTATAGTGTGATTTGAAAGTAAGGAAATGGAAAAACAAGGGTTGGAAGGCAGAGCAAGGGAGGGCTCATCTCCTGCTCCCTTTTCAAAATGAACAATCCCGACTCTTATAGAGAACATTAGGGATTTTCTGAGAAAATGCAGAGCTCCTGGAATGAACTGTCCTAAGGGAAGGTCTGAGGGAAGAGGATGAAGGCAGTGGCTCCCAGAAAAATGATGATGATGTGATGAGTCAGAGACACTTTCGGTTGCACTGAAATATTTACTCTTTGTCTGCCTGCATCCTCAAAGCCCACATCAAGAAATGAGGGCAACCCTTCCTTGACAGGTTAGAGTTATGCTATCAGGTGGTGCTAAGGGGATAAGTAACAGCAACCAGAGGAGCTTTATCAGCTCTTCCTGCTGTTACTTGCTTTGGACCAAATTCATATTGACTTGGTTGGGCGTGTGCTGGGGTGACTGAGCGTGGAGCCCGGACACCTCTCCCCAGTGAGCCTGCACTGCCTGTTTTTGCATGTTTAACTTGACAGAGGTGACAACTCCATTATGCAAGGCGCATGTGACAGTGGCACCATGCCCCTCTTGAAAACTTGCCCAGGTCTGTATCTCACATTTTATTCAAAGAGAGTGAGGGCCGTCCAGAAAAAATAGGCGCAAGCCGCCAATACAATCAGTTTCAATACATTCTCCTCTTCTCAAAAAAACCTGAACATCTCTCCAAAGTAATCAGAGCTGTTAAATAACACTTATTCTGTGTGGAGGAAGTACGGCAAGATGGGACTGCTGGCCTGTGCCAAGGAAAACACTTGGACTTGCTTGGCCTGTAACAATGGATCAAACCGAAGGAAAGAGGAGGCTGCGGTGCCTACGGTCTGTGCTGGGGGGAGCAGGGGGCAGCAGGACCTGGTGGCAGTCCTGGGAGAGGACAGACATGCAAGCAGCGCACTGCCACCACGCAGCAGGTACCCGGCGATCAATCAAATCGCAGTGATTTCACTGAGGGGAGAATTTAGATTTTATTTGCAAGAGTAAATGCATCCCTTCTTTTTTTATTTTTTTTTCTTTCCCCTCTGCTATACCAAATATTACTTGCTCATATTTGACAAATAGTCAGTATTTCTGACACACTGTTCATGACCCCAATGCCAGTATTGAATAAAGATGTAGCACTATGTATGTAAAGGCTTTAAAGCTTGAAGTACAAGGATGAACTGAAGAAATCCTTTAAGGACTGTATCTGATCATTCCCATATTCTGCCTCCACCTCTCCTGTGCAGTAATAATGTCCCTGTTCCTAACCTGGCTGTCCCTGTCCAACTCAGTCACATCCCACTCTGGTGGGTATGTAGATCTTCAGACACCTATCCTCAGATGTCTGCTCAGTAACATGAGTATTTCACAGCCCAGACAAGATGCCAGCTTGTCCCAGGGTGGGAAGGCAGGGAGGCAAGCAGCCCGCTTACCACAGGCCACTGGATGGAGTTTGCTGGTCATGTGCGGCCAGATTATATTCTCTGCTGCAACAACTGCAGCAGCGTGGCACTTATACAGGGACCCATCAAAAATATGTCATGCATCATGGGGAGAGCTATCGCATGACAAATACACCACTTCCATGTATAGGTATTAGTTTAAAAAAGAGTAGTATTTGGCCACTTTATACTAGCTGTGCATGCTTGGTGATAGGAGGGGAGGGCTTCAACTGTGTCGGAGATTTTATATGTGAAAAGAGATTTAATGAGGCTCTCTAAGCTTGCAGTCATTTTCTTGTACATTTCGTGGAGCAGGAGGCGAAAAATGTAGATTTGATTAGTGTTTCTGGATCTGTTCTGATAAAAGACATCTTTGCTATGTCTTCCTATCCTCACGTGACGAGACATTTTAGGTCCTGTGTTTCTTTTCTCTACATCTGCACATGAAACAGACTTTTCCTTCCTATAGGTCTATTTGCAAAGGTATTTATCCTCAATCTTCAGGTGCCCTCAGTCATCCCCAATCTCCAGCGTTGTTGTTCCTGTCTATGGCTGTGCATGGGGCAGTCCTGCTCTGCCCAGCCACGCACCCCATGAAGTGGAGGACTGCTGCAGCAGGGCTCCCTGCTGGGCTCCTGCATCCCACTGGCCACTCTCATGGATTGCGAGAGAACCCATGTGGTGCCCTCCATGTAAGTGGGACATGTCATGATGCTTAGTTGGAAAGGGAGACACATAGGAATTGATATAGGGCTGAAGTGGTCTCCTGCTGGGATTGCCTCTGCCTGCAGAGAGCCGGGTAAGGATGTGGTGCTGGGAGAACTGGCATTGTGCCTGGGCAGGTCCCAGAGCTGCTGCATGGGGCGAGTCCCTGATGCCCTGGAGGCAGGAGCAGGATGCGAGGAATGGCTGAAATACCAACCGATGACAGCCTTATTTTGGTCACTGTCCCACTGAAGTCAATGGGATATTGCTCCAGGAAAAACTGGATAAGGATCTGGGGATTTGACAGTGGGAGAGGTTCTGTCTTCTCACTGTTTATTCCCCGTGTAGAGCCCTAACCCGCTGTTTGTGACTTCATGATCATTTCCAGAGCCTGCGCTAATGATGTCATACCCGGGGGATTCTGGCTTCAGGTGGGAAATTAACAGCAGGAGCAGATGAACTCTTTAATAAACAAAGTTCCTGTTTTCATGCAAATGTCTTTAGAAATAAGGAATGAGGGGAGTAAGAAATACAGAAATTTATGGTATAGAAGCAACGCTGTTTGGAAACAGACTTTTTATGAGTTTTCCAAGAGGCGCCAGCTGCTCTTTAATGTTTTCATTTAAGAGTTTTATGTATGAAAGCTCTAGCTTGTGTAAACAGCAAGGCTGAGAAAGTTGCAGGGATTGTTGTTAATGGTGAACCTAAAAGGCTGGAGATTTGGCTCAGAAAAGATGGCGAGTGTTGATATTTATTCAGAGTGGAGATTTTCAACGTGGCCAGATGATGCCTCTGACATCCCTGTTGTTCTCTGGGCTCTTCCGCCCATGCACCTTACTGTCATGACCAACCTAAAACTTCCCTTGTCCCTCCTTCCTCCTGAGACCTGGGAGGAGGTGGCAGAAGAGGATGGGAAACCCTCCAGCTGGATTTCTCAGCCCCTTCTCCCTTGTGCTGCAGCTCCTCATCTCTCAGGGAGGCCGGACCTCCTGCCCCACCCAGGACCAAGCCCCAGGTTAGGAGGTGGCCCCATCCCTGACCCACCACTCTGTCCCTGGCTGTGGAGCTAGGGCTGTGCAGGGGGCTCCTGTGACGGCATGGCAGAAACACATGCCAATCCTCCCATTGCCCTCTCTGCCCTGGTACTCCCTGCCCTCACCAACAGCCATCGCTGATCTGCGTCTATTAATCTGCTATTTTGGGGAGTGCCTATTGTGCACTCCAATTAATGTAATTGCTTTATTTTGCTGGAGAGAGTGCCGGAACCCTGTGCCACAAATAGCTTTGTGTATGTTCTTCTGGTGGGCTCCCTTTGTTTGGCAATTAGCTCTCCAGGGGTGAAACGTGTGGTACCATATTAGAAAAAATAAATAAAGTTCCTTCAGCAAGGCCAGCAGGCACGAAGCAGGCAGCTGCACGCCCAGCACTCCAAGGAGGACCTGAGCAGCGATCCGTGGTGCCTGCTGCTTTCCATCTTGCTCTCATGTTTTTCTGCAGCAGCTTTCTGTTTGCTCATCTACAGGAATACTCTGCATCTAGCCTGACTGTTTTTGAAAAGGTGACTGCTGATGACAGCTAAGATAACAAGAGGGTGGCTGTTTTTTTTTTTTTGTCTTCATGATAACGCCTCCAGTTCTATTAATAAAATCCTGAATCTGACTCGTCCTTCTGAGAACTCTAGGCCCCTCTTCACCCATTCAAATCTGTATTTTTAAGCTGCTGTAGGTGGATTGTCGACAATGGTTGTTATGCAAACTCTGAGTGCTGGCTTTGGGAGCTTCTTGGAAACCTGCAATGAGTAATCTTTATGTTTCTGACAGGTCTACGAGGAGGGAGGAGGTGCAGTTTTGCTGAAGATAGGTTGACAAAATAAGTGTCAATTCATGACAAACTAACTGCCAAAAATACTCACATCAAACACTGGAAACAATTAGCACATGGTGTGACAACATCTCTGAGGCTGGAGAGCACACTGAGGACAGAGTTTTTTGCTAGTAAACATATTTTAACTTTTTTAAAATTATTATTATTACTAACCTTTTTATTATTATATAGAAATGATCAGGTCTTTTGTTCTCCAGCGTTACTTGTCACTTTGGTTGTGTTTTTTTAACTTGTAGTGTTAACTTTTGTAACTCAAGTACAGCAATGGCTGTACTTGAAAGATGAGGTAGGTGTGCTTATTTTTTTAACTTGTTGCATGAAGCAAGCTGTGATCACATGAGACCTGATTAATACACTGAGGTCCTAGAGCTGTGAGACAGCCATCGAAATTTGAGGAACTCTAGTCAGTACTAACCTGGATTCTGAAGGCTTCTGAACTCAAAGTTGAAGTCACAGTCCTGTGTTCTAGTGGTCTGTCAGTAGGCTGATATTTTGGGAAAATATTCCCAAATATTCCCAATATTCCCTGAATAGAGAATCAGCCGTTGTTAGCTCATTTTGTGCACAGTCCACATTGGAAGTCCAACACGCAAGCCTTTAGATGCTGAGCTGAGCTAAAAGGGGAGAGAAGGGCTTCCCAGGGAAGGGGACTTGCAGCAACATGGATACCCTCCCCAGGCTGCAGCGCATTTGGGTTGATCACCATGTGGCACTGTTTGCCATTTGCCCCAAACCCATCACATCGTATGCTGGCTGTACTTAGGAAGTTTGGCTTTGCGGTACCTGTTCCCTGACAGTGATGACTGGCTCCAGTGGCTAGAGAGCACCCCAGCAGCAGATCGGGTAGAGGAGCCACCACAGCCCTGTGATGGCCCTCAGGGGCCATCACCTTGTTCATGGCTCCTGCCTCTAACACCCAGGGCAAGTCTCCTAGAAGTTTGTAACAGCATCAGCCAAAGTGGCACAGGCTCATCTCAGTTGACTTTCCAAAGTGCCAAGCTCTTCTTCATGATATCACTGCTAGCACACCCCCAGCCCTCCCCAAAGCAGACTGGCATTTGGCAGAGGTCTTGAAGTGTCTGTCTGTAGCATAGCTGCACAGACGTGATGGTGGGGTCAACAGCCTCTGAAGTGCACAGCACCAGGTGCTACATATTACCTATGTAATATATTGTAATATATATGTATATATTACCTATGCTGTAAAGCACCCTGTGTCATTGTCAGCTGTCACACCCAAGTACCCATTACAAGCCACATCTTTGCATCACGCTGGTAGAAATACCCAGGAGTCCACCAGTTGGAAAGCCCCATCTCTGTGCACAAGCATTGCTTATTACTACGCCGTAGCTCACAGATCTTCAGAAGGCAATCCATTCTGTGAATCGGTGTTTTCTAATGCTGAGAGTCTCCATGCTCCTGCCAGTGTGCTTCTTCCATTGCTCCCCTCTCAAGTGAGTCAACAGCCATCTGTGCATTTTGCAAATCAAATAATTTCTGCTTTAAGAGTGCTTTTTGTCATTTATAATGAATCCCTCTGCATCACCCTATGTGGTACCTAGTGATGTCCAAGATGAAATCAGGAGGAAAGAGTATGATCTGAAGCCACCCACAGCAGCCTGGTATCACTTTTCCGTCTCAGCTGCACTTCAGCAAGCCAGCTGAAATGAGGCAGTTTTCTCTATGCTTGATGCCAAACACTACTCTCGCTGAAGCAGAAGGAAGATTTGTTTTTCCCTAAATAGGAATGATTTGGCCTGTGGTGGTGCTCAACTGGAAAGAATCCAGGACTTTTCTGATCTTGTCAGAGTGGATGAGATGGTCATAAATCAGGAGGGCTGCTCCAGAAATATTTTCCCTGGGTTTGATTCTCCATCCCACCATGCTGGTATAATGAAAAGAAAAATTGGGCCCACCACTGGTTTAATTTTACAGATAACCACTTTCTTTCCAGGCAATCTTTGTGATTAATTCTTCTCACAGACTGTCTTTTTTTTTTTTTTGGAGGGGTGTGTGTTTCATAGGGCCTGCTCAGTTTTTTTTACCTCTCCTCTCTCCTTCCATATGGGGAAGAATAAAGCGAAGAAACAACATTTTCAGAGAAGAAAGACTTGGAAAGAGTCGCTGTTTTCTGGGAGTCTGCTACAGCTGTTAATTTGTGGAAAACCTCAGTGGAAAGTAAGCAATATGGCAGCATTGCTTTACACGAAAATTCAGCAGTGGCCTCGTTCCAAACCGTGGCTGATTTAGGTTCTTGGCTTGCACAGCCAAAGCTTCATGTAGTGTCATGCTTTTTTTTATAGATAATGTTGATGCAGCTGTGGAAGGCTCTGATGTTCTTTTTTTTTTAATGTGGAATTGTCGTCATTCAATCAAGCTTAAGCATTGTGGAGCTGTGATGTTGTTTGTCTTTGCCTGTTAGATGTTGTCGGGTGAGCCTGAGACGGGCTGAGATGTTTGGGAAAGAAGCAAAGGCTCCCTCCCTCCTTCCTTGCCTCCTTCACAAAAATGCACACAGATCCAAACTCATATCCAAAAAGGCAGGGACTCTTGAGAAAATTTGGAGCTGGGCTTAAACATTGTGGGCTGGGCCCCTTCTGCCTCTCCAGAGCACGCACACTCTTCTCTTCCTGTAAACTTTGTTCCTCTCCAGCATTTGTCATGCACAGTTGGTGGCATATCAAGATTTTGAGTACTGTACTGAGTGCAGTAACCTCTTTTTCTTGGATGGACATTTTGTTTGTGGAGAATACAGCATGGTGCTCAGTTGTCCAGGCAGAAATGAACATTGAGGAAAATCTCAGCTATGTGACATCGATTAGATCAGAGATTAGTTTTCCAGCAGAAGTGTCCAATTATTCAAACCTCTCCAGTAGACGAAAGAGCTTTTGACAATCTGTTTTGCTGAAAAACCCTGCAATTCATTTGGCATGGATTAGATGACCTATTAGAGATTAGAAAAGGGGAAAAGGGTTTCTAATTAATGTCAGCCCAGCTGTTAACTTGGGGAGTATCAGTGAGTGGTAGCTCAAGGCGATTCCTTCAGATATTTCTGTGATTATGGTTCACATGTATATATTGCAACGTGGACCTGTAGCCTTCTGCACAAGAATGTTGCACAATTTCCCTGCTTCCAGGTAGAGCGTTTAGTGAGCAATGGACCAGATGCTGCTTCACAGCTCTGCCTCCTTTTCCAAGGAAGGCTTTTATGAATGGGTAAGCCCCATTTTTTTTTTTCCCAGAGCTACCTTGTCACATAATGACTGATTCACTCACCTCCTTATCTCTGAGCCATATGACTTTGATTGCATCTTCCTCGCCAACTTGGCTTAGTATCTTGTTTCTTTTTCCTGAGGGCAAATTAGGGCAGAATCCTTGAATCCTTAGAGTTTTCCACAGCATCTGGAAAGAAAAGTAAAATGAGAGATGGGCCAGAAAGAGTCAGGCAGAGAAAGATGAAAGAATTTGGAGGTGGCAAGTATTCACTCTTGGAATGAAGCTTCCTCCTGACTGGCCTAAGGCAGAGCAATTTTCTCTTTTCTACAACATGCAGAATGTCCCGGCCCCTGTTCTGAGGAGTAAACATTTCAAAGGTGCCTGAGGGCCCCCCTATTTATAGTTTCATAAGGTACTTCGTCTCCTTTGAGTCCCAGGCTACAGCCCCATTGCCAATATCTATCGGAGCTAGCTTGGAGTGAGCTAGTGTCTTGTGGAGATGCCTGATCTAGGCTGAAGAAGTTTAGCTGCAAGAAGTAGTTTACTCACAGCAGTGCATTTGTCAGAGCATTATACCTGCCGGCTGCCATACCTCATCCTGTGCCAAGTCCTGTTTAAAGCTGTCTCCAGCCCACACTCGGGACTGTCTGTGCAGCAAAGCCTTTTGCTGCAGTCCTGGCTTCTCTGCAGCTGCTGTCTGAGGCTGAAGGACCTAAATGCCAGAGTCAGGGTAGGGCATGGGGTTTGGGAGCTGGTCTCATGTTGGTACTTCAGAAAACTTTTTGTAGGGCTGAACGCACATTCTGTATTAGCACTGTTAAATATTTTCCTGTTTTTCTCCATCCCCTTGAACTCACACTGCAGCCCTAACTGACTATCGTGTTTTGATTTTAATGACAGAGCAAAGGTGCCAAAATATTTCAGTAGCTCCCTTAGGAACATCTGCAAGTTCTTTAGTTAGTATTTTCACAGCTGGCCATAACTTTATTTTATTTTTGAATGCTAATAGTAGTGAATGTGGGATCCTGAAGGAGAACAGTGGCTAATTTCCCTTCTTTCAGAATTACAAAAAGCTATGCTAGCACCTTTGAATAAATGCCGAGGAACAGAGCTAAGGAGGAGTTTGTCATTTGAAAGAAAGTTGCTAAACTCCAGAAAGAGCTTAGACTGGCCTTCAGACTTAGGATAAGCTTCGTGTTTGGAGCCACCAGGATCAAAATGTATAGACAACTCAAATGACAGAGCTGCTGCTGCTGCCCAGGCTCACGCTGCCTGAGTGGTGGGAGTGCCATCTGATGACTGCCTCCAGTGCAGTTTCTGTCATCTTTGATGAAAATGGGAAGAATAAAATCTCACACCTCTAATGTGATACTGAGGTCTGGGAACTAGCTACTGAGGAGCTAGGTCTGAGAATTTGAAATTCCACCCAGCAAAAATTCTGCAAACCTTTAATTACTGCTCTGATTTATTAACTGCTAGCTATGCAATGAAAATAAGCTGAAGGTATTTAATCATTGTATTGACCTATCACTCATAAACTTTGTGCTGTACCTCTTCATTCCCTATACTGATCTATCAAAGGATAAAAAACCAAAAATCATGCTGGAAAGCTTACAATTTGATTTAACCACTAACAAATCTATTAAAACCGAATAAGTTTTAGACTGAGATCTCTACCCAATTGTTTTTTTTTTTTCCCCCCGCAGTGGCATAGTCTTCAACTCCTGCTGGTGTGGAATCTGTACCTTACCTTACAGTCAGAACTGCAGCATCGGGTACCACTTCTCAGTGTGGCCCATACTCACCTGTGACAGCTGTGCTCTGACGCAGGCAGCAGCTAACAGGCTCTGTCCTGTTTCTTGAGGGCAAAATGGGGGGGCAGGAGGCAGGTTTGCAGCCACAATTTGAACAGATATATGTGTGGCACTTGCAGGCTGAGCATCAAAGGAGCATGTCAGTCTGTGTGTTTCATTGGGATGTCCCATCTCATCAGTGTTGTCTTCTGATAGTGGCATGGGCAGGCTGCAAAGCAGCGCTGGGTGTATCTGCTCTTGGAGAAGTCCTTGATGGTCTACATTTTGGGAGAGCCGGAGCTGCCAGGCGAAGGATGCAGGTAGAGGAGGACCATGGCACGTGCTGCTTCCTGAAGTCAGAAGACAAAGATTCCTGAAGACATTGCTTCCCAAATGCCTTGTCTATAGGTGGGCCCATGCCAACATGCTCCCACTGGATCTGACTGAGAGATTTGGGAAATGGCGAGATGGGATAGGATTCAGGGTTCCTGTTGGGACTTGTTCCCAACACAGGCAGGCATCTCTGGTGGGCTGTTACAGCACTTCCCTGGGGGCAGAAGGCCCAATACCCCTCTTGCTTGCACTGGGACCATGAGCTTGTAATTCCCTCACATGCAACAGGGTTTCTTTCAAAGTACTTCTAAGTGGGAGGGCAATATGGCTTGTCCCTTTTTGCACATTCCTATGGCCCTGCCCTGTCAAACTCAGTGGGAGCTTTGCCATTAATTGCAACTCAAGCAGACGCATTGCTGAGTGTGATAAAATCCAACAAGACATCTTTAAAACTCCCCAGATTGCCTCCATTGCTGCAGTTAAGCTTTTGTCCATAACTTCTTTACGAAACCAGATACAACTAAAACATGCAATTCAAGAAGGCTTAGTGCCTTGACCTAAGTGCTAAGGTATTGCATGAGCTGCCTGCCAGATACCACAGCCCCCGCCATTACAGACAGGTAATTAGGTCACCACTTGTGAACTTTTGACACGCACAGACTTATGGCCCGATAGCACAGATGCCCCCCAGCAATTCGCCTATTGTCATGAATCTAACGAGCACTGAACTCCGAACAGACATTTAGAAGAAGATGGCTTCAGCCTTCTGTATTTCAATCCTACCTGAAGGCACAGAACTTGTCTGCGTGGGTGTCTTCCTGGAGATGATGCCTGAGGGAGCTGAGGGAGCTGCTGTGCTGGTGCAGTACCATGCAGGGACACTCTCTTGGGTCTTTGTTTGTGCAGTGCCAGCTTTGGGGCCCTCCACAGGGGTGAATTATGTGCTTTAGCACTTTAACATCACGGCAGGAGATGTGTCTCTGTGCCACAGCAAGCCCTCAGGGATGATGCCGGACTGTGAGGGAGGAGCATGGCTAAGGACCAAGTCTGGCGATGCTGCAGTTCCAGGTGTGGGGGAGATGGGAGGTGTGCTAAAAATGTCTCCTGTCCTCTTTCATAAGTGAAAAGTACATGGGATGGTCAACTCACCTCCCTCTCTCTTTGCTGCATTTCTGTATTCTGCATATTTTCCCCTCGTACTCCATCTCAAGACACCATCCCAGCGGCTCATGCTGTTATGTCACTCTCCAGTGGGTGAACTCAGTATGACCAGGAAATACTGAAGGAAAATGAGATGCAGATGTGGGAACTGCATTAATATTCCCCTTCGATGCAGTTGCTGTTGGAGAGCTTGGAGTGTTTCTTTGACTTTGCTCCTCTGCGGAGCATGCTTACATCAAAGTGTCTATGTTATCTGCCTTTGGGTTCAGCCCGCCTGCCCCTATGGAACAACTTGTTCAATGCACTTGCATCCTCCCTGGTCACCCTCCCCGGGGTTGACTCATTCCGTAATGCAGCACATCTGGAGGGGACCACAGAGGACCCTGGAACCTAAGAGGGGCCTGGATCTGCCATTCAGTTACGTCATGTCTGAGTGGTGCTTGTTTCTGTATTTTCAGAAACCCCAGATAAAAGAATATGAAAAGAGAAGAGTAAAAAAAGTTTTTCTCCATAAATTAATAGTGACCTCAAAGCTCCCGTGGTGGAAAAACTGCTATGTGAAGCAATGCCAGTAAAATAGAAGCAACTGTAACTTCACAGAAAAAGCAGTGATATTCTGATTAATTGCTGTTTTTTCTGAGGTTTCAGTAAAAATGGCTGCTGATTATTTCTGAAACTTATGATGACTGTCTTAGTGCATAACCCCTTCTTAACATCAATTTGGCAAACAGAAAAGGAAATATATCATACGATATTCTGCTTGTAGGGCCAAGTTCTGTCATCTATCTGCTTGCAAAGCCTCTGTTGACTGTCTTGGGATTTCTCCTTGCAGAATGATAGCAGGACATGATCCAGACCCAATATAAATGTAACATATGAACCAGTATATCTTCAGATGGAGAAAATGTGTGTGGAATTTCCCAGTGCTATCATATGCATACTTTATAGGCAACTGCATCCACAGTTATTGAAAAGAAGCACAGACGTCTGTGGTTAGACATCAATGACTGTTGTGGGAGTGAAAAGAGAGAAACTGGAAGACTTAGAATTTGTGCTTGATTGGCTTACTGAGAAATACAAGGCTAGAGAAATGAAAACAGTTTAGGATAGAACTGTAAGGAGGGGAAATTGGCATTGCTGGCAACACTCATGAAATATAATGCCCTTGCCAGAAGAGTATAAATAATGGGTTTCCTGATAGAAAATGTTGATGAGGCCAGTAGGGGAGAGAGTCTAAGGAAAATGTATGTATGTGGAAACTGAGTTTTATTTTGGCAGTGACTGAAAATAACCATGAAGCCTGGAGCTTGTAAACCTGGGAATCCTGAAATTAATAATTTTCAGATTTAACTGTTGGAGAGTGACAGCCCCATGAGGACCATTTTCTCTTCAGGTCTTGCATGTCCTTGCCTATTTTAAGTCCTCGGACTCACTGCTGGCCGTATAAGACCTTGTGAAGCAGTAGTTAGTTGAGATGGCAGCTTTCATTTAACCAGCAGTCATGGAGGCTGCAAGAAGTGCTGGTGGCAATGGCATGTTTGGTTACTGGCTCTGCTTTGGGTAGGTTCTACATCGCACACGTCTCTGCACTACTTGATTGATGCCTTCCTTAGGTGTTTTACATACCACCACTATCTCTCCTGTGGTATTTTTTCCTAGTCCTCTCTCCACAGGGAGGAATGTAAGTTTACCATATAGCACCATGTTTCAGCAGTTTCTTGCTTAAGTCTACACCATGGCACACAGTGAAGCTCTGAAGGTCTCTTGTCCAAACCCCTGCTTGGAGCAAGGCTAGCTTCACAGAGAGATTAGGTTTTTCAGGGCCTTGCTCAGGCACATTCTGCATATCTCCAAGGATGGAGATTTCACAACTTCCCTGGGCTGTAGGCCTGCTTCATCAAATAGGATGATCCTTCTTTATAACTTTAAATGATTGGTGCTGATCCAGGTTTTAGGCCTTTACAACAGAGGATGCTATTTATCGCCTTTGGGGCAGGTTTGGGCTGCTTGAGTAGAAGCAGATGAAGGAAGATTTTCTTGGCCTGACAGCAAGCCTCAGTATCAGCCCCAAGAAACTTGATCTAAAGAGGTTTCCACAAAGGTGAGCCTTAGGCTACCTGGCAGAGAGAAAGAGGCTCCTGCGGGGAATTGTTCAGAACACCTCTGTGAAGCTTCTCTTTTGAAATGCCCTCAAGAAGTGCTAGTCTATCTTCACTGACAATGGCAGGCATGTAGAAAGGTTAGCTTCCCCTCTGCTTCCTATGTGCATCCTCTGTGCATGAGTCTTTCTCCCGTTAAGCCTGAAATTTGCACTTATTTTTCTTCATCTGGACATAAAACTAAGGAGATGTGGAAAGTCAATGGGGAAAAAGGTGCCACTGAAGGGCATTGATTCAACAGCTTGGGTTTGTGTACAGTAATGATACTGCTGATGATTCAGCAGCCCCTCAGCTCCTCATCCTGTGCATAGGTTGTGACTGTCCTTCAACAGATTTGGGATTTTCTTGAGATAGAGCAGTACATGCAATCAACTACTGTTTTTCACCACCTGGGAGCTGGAAAGTCTCAGTCTTAGAGGGGATGTCCCAGCCAAAATCCCAAACCAAATCTTCTGCTTTTACAGCTGGTGGCTCTCCTCTACAAATACAAATGTATTGGTGGTTAAGATCTCAAAACAGTCCATCAAATATATCCAAACACATCAAAGGAAAAGCAGACTGGTGATCAGTTAAAAGACTTGCTACACTGTCCCTCTAATCCCCACATAGTCAGATCCTGGCCGGGAGCAGAGTAGGAGGGTTCTCAGAGGGAAGGCTCCTAAAACCCCTTCCTCAGCCCCAGGAGCTTTAGTCTGAGCAGTCACGCAGCAATGACAGTAGATAGGGAAAGACAAAAAAGTAACAACTGTCCAGACCAAGCACAACTCCATCACCTCTTCATCACTCCCCAGCATTTTCCTTTCACATTCAAACATGATGCTTTACTTGGAGATTGTCATAGGCTGAGGATCTGGGTGGTGTAGCAATCCTGGTGGTGTGCTGCCCAGCTGTGGTGCAGGCCCCTGCACCCTGAGCAAGCTCCTAGTTGGGAGGCCATCGCAGAAGTGTTTGCTGCATCCTCTTTCAACTTCATCTGTGCTTAGTTTTTCTGGTAGATGGGGCTGAACCTCCTAACTATTCATTTTGGAGGAAAAAGATAATTTGCATGCAATGGCAAGACACTGCCACAGGATGTTTCATTTTGCGTGCGACTCTCGCTTTCCTCCGTGTCGGAATTCAAAGTTGTAATGAAAAATCACAAGGTGCTACCACTTTCTTGGAAAAAGTTGTGGGTCACACAAAGCTCTTTTGGGTACAGGTCACTCCTAAAAATCCACGCATGCATACAGGTTGGGGGGTGGCTTCCCAAGAGAGCAAAGCTTGTGGGGTCTTGCTTCACACGTGTGTGAAAGAAAGTCCCTGACAAGCATCTTTCAACATTTGGCAGATTTCAATCAAATTTGTCAGTACGGTGGAGATCTCAGCAACTTTATGTTCTTACAAGTTTTGTGAAAGTAAACTGCCAGGTAAAGAGGAGACACATCCTCATTGATATTCCTACTGTGGGAAAGGCTAAAGTAGGAGCTTGTATCTCATTACAGCATCTGGATGGGAGACACAAAGCTCCAGGGTTTTCCCTGGCTACGTAGCTATTTGTTTATTTCCCCATCCCAGTCAAGGCGAAGCACTGCGTAGTGAGAGGTGGAGCTGGGGCTGGTTTCCTGTCCGCAGTAAAGATGGCAGCGCTGGAGATGCCGTGCTCAGAGCTCAGGCAACAAGAGGCCTCTTTCCAGGCCCCACTGGAGCTCTTCTCTGTCCACTGTGGCAAGGCCCGGTTTGTGAAGTGTGTGCATGTCTCCCTTCTGGCTGCTGGCAAACAAGGACTTTTTTTTTTTTTTAAAAAAAAAACACAGCACAAACGCTTACCCAGAGTCAACTGTCTCTGGCCTCCTGTCTGCAGAATCTCTTTTATGAAGTAAATGTTTATGCTTTCAGACTCCCTCTAGGCCTGTATAATCATTCAGCACATGGCTGCAGGATAAATCTGTTCTTGCAGTTAGCAAAGGAGTAAATGCATTCTCCAAAATCCTCAACAAAACCACGAGAATTGGAGGGACACCAAACCAAAACATTCTTCTCATTTAGGCTGTTAGAGCTGCTGGGAAACTGGATATTTTGCAAAGGAACTGGCTTTTTTCCCTCCTTCACTGCTTTTTTTTTTTTTTTCCTTGAAGTCTGCAGCAATGGAATGAGTGAATTATTTCCTGGGGCAGCTGCTGTGTAACATCCAATACTTTATTCTTTGTGCTCATAAAAATAAGTGCATCAAGAAGAAGAAAGTGGCAAGTTTCTCAGCGTTCCAGAGGACTGGGTGGCTCGAGAGATTTCATGTTTGTTTTCTTGGCATGTGCTAGATATGTCCATCTTTTTTCTTTCAGCTTCTGCAGGCACCACCTGCCCCTTGTTCTTCTTCAAAAATAGATGAAGTATATCTGAGACACAGGGCCTCAAGGGAGTGCCTGGGGAAGGAGCAGAATAGAAAATAGTAGGAAGAGAGAGAGGCTTGTATCTCTTTCCAAGCGATGGAGATGATAGATTTAAAAAAGCCTTAAATGTCTGAACGGCTGCTGAAAAGTGTCAGCCATTGTGCCTTACTTGTGACACATACCTTTACAGGCAGATTTCTAACCATAAGCTAAAGGAGTGGGCATTACATAAATTCATGGCCTCAGTCCCTCTTACAGCCCCATTCCTCTCTATCGTGGTGCCGCAGCAATGGCCAAAGCTGAGGGCAACCAACTGGCTGTGCAAAATCACTTCGCTTATCTTACAGGATCCCTGATGCAAGCTGTTGGGGTGGAAAATGCAGTTTCTGCCCCCTGGGAAGGGAAGGTCAAGCAGGCACTAGGTCTTTGCTGTGGGAGCTGAAACATCCAGGCTCACCCTGAAGGGGAAATCACACTCTCACTTGTGCCAGAGAGGCAGGCTGGAGGGAAGGGGAAGCTGTAATAAGCGGGTTGGGGAGATCAGTTAAGATGCACAGAAAAGGAAACCAAGAGCTGTGTGAATTGTGCCTCCCCAGCTTCGCAGCACATCAAAGACAGCATGGCATAAACTAAGGCTTCCTCTTGGCCAAGGCATGCTTCACCACAGGTTTCTTATCATAAATGGTATCTCAACGTGCCTATACTAAAAAATAGCAGAGGAAAGAGCAAAGTAGTGTTTTGGGTTAGAGGGTCACTTTTAAGGGGTTTACCAGAGGAGTGTGCCTGGGAGCCATCACCAGTGGTGTCCTGTGCCGTGGTGCTGCTGGCCAGGGCCATGGGCAGGAGACCAGCATGCAGCAACCACCCAGGGAGCATCCTTCACCTCCTCCTCTCCCTCCTTGCAGGCGACCACAGCATCAACTGAGACAAAGCTATGCACTTTGTGAAAGTCCATACGGCTGCACTGATTCACGCTTTCTGAGGATGTGGCCTGTCCTCACTGCCTTTCTAGCTGGTCTCCAGACCAATGTTGTCTTAGTGACTTTGGGCACTCATGTGCAGGAAGCAGCTACGTGCTGCAGCTGATTGCACTTCAGAGGAGCACTTGCAGTCCAGAATATCCACTCCTTGAAATATTGGAGTGGTCTCCACTATTTCATACATTTAATGCAATAAAATCATTCTGTCCTGCTTCATCTTAGAGGTAGGTGTGGCAGAACACATGCTTGGGATCTTCTTTTTGTGGTTGAGGAGGGAACAAAATATCCATGGATCTCTTTCATTTGTCTTGTGTTGGTTTAAAGGCCTCTGATGCACCTTGATATCAGGGAGACCTTCTTGAGTATAAAGATGAGTGTGAGGCCCATCAGGGTGTGGGGCAGCAGCAGAGTGTGCATTGCACCATGATTCCTGCAGTGTATGATTTGTGACACTCTCACTTAATTTCTCTGCTCCTCATCTTCCCATCTGTGAAATGAGACATCTCTTTCTCTTTGGAGAAGGCTTTGAGACATATGGAGAAGCAGTGCTTTCTTCATTGGTAAGTACTTCTGTTTCTGGATGACTTCTGGGTTTCCTGGTGTCAAACTAGTATTGTCCTAGTTATCTGTGGAAGTTGCAAAGAGTGAGAAGCATATTATTTGAGGCAAAAGCAATTGTCTCTATGGCCTTCTAAGTTCATGTCTCAGAGCATGTTAAGAAAACGTACAGAGAGAAACTCCTTGGCCAGTATAGTTGCTTCCATTTATAACAATATATGTGAAGTGTTTTGAAGACGGAAAATATGGAAATGACAAAAGTGATGAAATCAATAAATTAGCATCATATTAATAAATAATCACTTCATCCGCAGAGTGAAGGTTTAGAGAAACATTAAATACAAAAGAAATTTGCCTGGGAGGAAACCAGTGCTGGAATTAACTGTAACCAGATGAAAAGTACCATTATCTTTCTAAACAATGCGCATATATCTCAAGCAATAGTCCAAAGAGCTGCCACTTACTGTAACGCTAGCACAATTGTTGGGGACTCTGCTTTGGCAAGCTTAGGCTTTTTTAATTATAAAAGCACAAATTCTTATAATATGGGAGGGGTAAGCAATGAGGCATACACATTTTTTAAATTAAGAAAGTCCTTTCTGCTCCTCGAAAAGACAAGCACGGAAACTTTCTGTTTCTGTGCAAAGTCCTGACAAGCCATTTAGAGGAATCCAAAATGTGCCAATGCCTCATCAGGGGTCTGCCACTGCTTTACTGCATGACCCTGCTGTCACTGTCCTTTTATCTCCTCTGCAAAATGGATAAACTCTCCTGGAACAGATATTACATAGTATGTTAAAAGAGGATTCAGAACTGACTTCAACAAGGAAAGTACCATGTTATTGCAAGCAGATGACCTCCTCCAGGACAGAAGCATTACAGTGATGGTCCTTGTAGTGAAGAGGAGATGAAATAAAAAAAAAGAGGGAGACCAAAGCCTTACGAAGAACACTGTTGGTGAATTGTGATGGGCAGCTGATAATGAGGGCTGGTTTGGTGATAAAATCCACTGGGTCAGCACCCTGATGGGCTTCCTAACCGCAGTTTGAGTCTCCCTGTGCTATGGACACTGCTCCTGGAACACAGTGCTGCTCAGATGCACTGGGTGGTAAGACTCTCATCCTAAATCAATCTTGAAAACAGATATGCCAGAGACCTTTAGTGCATTCACTAAAAGTAATAGTTTTCAAATGCTTCCATAAAGTGGCACAGCTGGAATTTGAAAGGGCATTTTATGGCTTTGTGTTTTGCTTTATAAGTATAGAGCGGAAAGGAATACATGCTATGTATGGCTGTGTTTGTAAGTGTGGAGAGATCTGGATGTGCAGATTGAAATCCTGTGTGGAAGTGTGTGAAGCAAATCAAGTATGTCCTTGGGAATTAAAATAAAAATAACCAATGACCTTTCCCTAATGAGCTGTGTGAAAGGTTGGTAGTGATGGCGAATAGTCTGCACTTGCCATAACAGCATCTCATATGCTGTTTCACAGTGGGATTCACAGCAGGAGCTCACTAGTCCTGATTTCTCCATCCATTTTCAGCATAGCATCCATTCTGTGCTGAGTCCTTTAACCACACCCATCCTTGCAGCTACAAATTGCTTTCCATGATATCCCAGTGCTCGCAGTATCCCCAGACCTGTTTCCTTTCAGTGTGTAGTGCATCCCATCTGGTTTCCTTTCCCGCCCCTGCATTTCACATGGTTAACTTGAGACTTACAGTCCCAGGGCCACGTCCAGAGGTGCATGTGCCATCACAAGCCTTCTGTGCATGCAGTAGCTCGCTCTGTGCTGCCAGAGGGACTGGGGGCCTTAGGAAATGTTGTGTGGTTGTCCACAGTAAGCAAGCACTGCAAGAGCCTCTCCTTGTGTGTCTAATATAGGTAAGAGTTGAGTATTTGACCCACTTCTACACATCAGGAAAAGCACCTCCAGTATTTCAGGCCAGTGTAAGTGAAGGAAGTCCTTATGAGGCCCATATGCTGGCACAGCATCATTGATAACAGACTTTTTACCTAAACTGCCAATGCATACTTGATTTTCATTCCTGGTAATCATTTTTTCTCTCTCCTCTTCTCTCTGCAGCAGTAGTATTTCGTAACTATGAGAACGGCAGTAACTACGGGGCCTCTGATTTTAAAGGAAATGCTTTCCTCAGTGGGGAAATGCCCTCTGGTTCCACGAAGATTATGCATAACACACTGAAAAGCAAAACAAACACTCATCAGAGCTTCCTGCAGAAATTTAGGAACTTGGGTTGTCTGTTTTGTGTGTTTCTTTTTAAAGACTGATGAGGTTTAGTACAGAGTTTGCTCAGCGTGCCTGCGGGAGAGCGCGAGAAGAGGAAGGGAGAGCCGCTGGGCACGAGTGCTGAGCCTGAAACCCACCCACGTCCTTGGAGGTGGACAGTGTGCTGGAGAGAGGTGGACGGTGTGCTGGAGGGAGGTGGATTGTGCGCTGGAGGTCCATCCTGGTATCTCTTTGTTGTGCTCCTGAACACTTATTAAGTATATTTGCACTGGTGTCCCATAAAAATCCCCAGTTCAGAGGACAGCTTCACCTTCTGTCAGGCTCTGTCAGGTGAGCTGTACATTCATACATACATACCCATGCAAGCTGTACATTCACCCTTGGCCTACGGAGCTTCCCCAGCTCCTCCTGACACCCAAATCCAGTGTCTTGTCCCTCCTGGGGCTGATAAGGAAGCAGCCTGTGCTCAGAGAGCCCCACTGGGGCTGGCTTCTGCTGGACTCCTCAGATGCTTGAGGCCACCTGCCTATCTGCTGGTGGGACTGCAGTATGCTGTGGCAAACACAAGAAGATATCTAATAAAGCAGAACCTATTGGAGAATCAAAGTGAATCCATACAGAAAATGCAGCTTGCCCTAAGTTGTCTGAATCCCATCCTTTGATATGGAAATCTCTCTGGTGCCCCTGGAAGAGTCTCAGGCCTTGGGTTTTTGGCCTGGTGTCCATAGTTCAGTCCCTGGTGCCACTGAGACCCACCTCCTTCGTGGCTCTGTGTCCCCCCATCTGACCTCTTGGAGCTCCCTCCATGAACTACCCGTGCTTAGCCAATGTGACCCAGTTGCTCCTGCTCACCCAAGTCATAGGATTTCAGTGTTTGAGCAGGGGCTGCGTCTAGACAGTCAATTACTCTCTGCTCTCCTGTCTCTTCAGAAACTCCAGTGCGAATGTCTTCTTTGACCTTGCATGTATAATTATTTGTCTTCCCTATAAATAATGGATTTCTTTGTTGCTAGTTGGTGCTGATTCATTAATATTTTGTTACCTCCTTGAGTTTCAAACACCCTTACCATCTTTCCAATCTACTCTTGTACCAAAGCCTTGCTCCTTTGCACGCTTCCTAGCTCTTTTCTCAGCTGGTATTTCCAAGTTTTCCATAATCCTGTTCATTTTAACTGACAATATTTGACATTATCCCAGCTTAGCTTTTCTTCATGAAGAATAGAATGATTTGCAGAGTTTCCCCCTGCTTGTGTCTTTCCTCTATGAGTTCATCATCTTCGTATTAAACCCAGGAATCTCACTTTTGCCAGTTAAGAGAGAAGGAAAAACACTGCAGAGAATTGCAAAGTGGAACCAAACCTTGGGAATGTGCACTTTGCATAACACAGAGTATTTTCCCAAGGTATTTAGTAGCAAAGCCCCGTGGAGAGCAAACCCAGAATGAATCCGATGAGCATGTGGAGGATAAATTCCTAGAAGGGTTGCAATAACACCGCCTCTGCTTCCCAGGTGATAGCTGACGGTCACGGCTCTTCAATTTTCCCCTTTGAAAATCTACCCGAGTCAGGTTAGCACTGTGGGTCTCGGGTAACCTCTCACGGCACATGTGTGTTTATGGGTGCAGGAGCAGCATCAGATGAAGCCTGGCGCAACACAACTCCAGCTTTGGTTAAGGCCCCCTCAGGCACTCCTCTAATTGAGACTCTTAGTACGGGTAATTAGCAAGGGTGCTAATTGTCCGATTTTAAGATCTCATCTTTCTCACACTGCAAATTGGCTGGTAGAGAGAAGAAAAGGCACAGGAACTGTCAGTACCTCTCTGCAGACAGCTCGCCGCACTTAAGGAAATAGTCTTTGAGAAGAGCAGTAAATTTACTGTAATCTGCCCAAAGGCACTATAGCAAAGTCAGCACATTGTGAAAATGACAGCAACCAGTACCCTTTTCTCAGGCAGGACAGGAATTCATAGTGTGCTTGTCGAGAGGAACTACGAACCTGGCAACGGCTGTAGCTCTCAGGTGGAGTCAGAAGGGCATGGGTATGGCTGCCCAGACGCAGGGACACCACGCTCTCAGATCCCTGCTTTAAGAGCTCAGAAAGAGCCCCAAATCTGTAATGTTACAATACACCTCACAAGTGTGGGGAGAAAGGTCCTAGCCCCACATTTGTTTTCAGCCCCTTGCTCCACCCCTCTCCCTGCACCTGGAAGAGTGAGGTGACCACTGGAGGGTGGCAATAAAAGCACCTGGGTGCTGGGGCTGCCTTGCCAGGGTGAAGGACCCAAGTGTGGTACGTGCCAAGAGCCACAATCTGTGTGCCCAGCAGATATCATTCGGGATGGTCCAGGCTCCCCATCCTCTCTGTCCCCAGTGCCCTGACGCTCAGTGAAGTGCAATCCATCCCTGCCTGTCATGGGGACACAAGGGCAACACTGGGAAAATAAGCCAGAATTGGGTTGAAGTGATTGAGGCAGAGCTCTCCCTAGCCCTGCACGCTGTGTAGCTGTTTACCACAGAGTGTGTGATGCATTCCAATGCCTGTAGCAGCTCATACCTGCTCACATCCTCCTCACACTGCAGAAATCAAGAAATTGGCTCTTTGTGGCTGTTTGCGAGAGTGCTGGGGTGTTTCTTGCATTGATGGAGTACTGCAAAACCACACCGCACTCTGCTGCTCCCTGACAGTTAAAAGAAACTGAATTTTTTTTCTTGGTTTCACTGGGATCAGAAAACCAATACACAGAGCATCCGGGATGCCTACCCTGTGGTGCCAATGAGTCCAGGCAGATCTTGAGCTGCTCCTCCTGGCAGGTTTTCCAGCAGCACAGCCCTCCCAACTTCACCCCACGTGCAGCCTTGTCTCACACAGAGCCTGCCGCTGCTGTTGGCAGCCGCCTGTCTCAACAGCTCATGCCTTGACTGGGGACCAGGGCACGCCGGATGAGCTACTCAATTCCACTGAGTCCTTAGCCATAATTGCTAAGTTAAAAATTATTTTAAAACATTTAAATTTACTTAAAACCTGCTATATTTTTATCATCTTCTTTGACCCCCCATTGCATACATCCTAAAATCCAGCCTCTTGCAATCCCTGCCTACCTTTTTCATATCCGTAGTAAGATTTCTGCAGCCTCTCCCTCCTTTTGCATCCCCGGTGTTTCCGTGCAGGGAGAGAGAGACAAAGCAGAGGTGCAGCAGGGATGCAGTGCCTGTATTGCCCTCTCAGGGAGCTGGGACGCACCTGAGGCCATGCCCTGGAACGGGTATGCCCTGGTAGGGCTTACACAGGCTGGACCTCCTCATGCCTCAGGTAGATGTGCTACTGCAGCAATAAGAGCTGGGGTTGATTGCCAGTGGCAAACACTAAACAGATGTATCCCCATCAGGACATGGGATTTCCCCCCTTCTGGGCCTTGCTGCTTACTTGGACTCTCCAAGGCTGTTGCTGTCTCCCACAATGTGTGCTGCCCCCATCCCATAAACTATGCAGTTTGGAAATCCCAAAACTAACAACTGTTGAGGTGATGAATACTTGGAACTGGTTACTGCTCACTGGGTCCACATCCTGCTCAGGCTTCTGGTGGCCAGCTGGTGGCTGGTTCCCATCATCTCCACGGATGTTGGGAACAGATCATTTTTATTCCTGCTTCTCCTTGTGCTGAGAGGTCAGTGGGCTGATGCAGGGTGAGCAGTGCAACACTCTCCTTTCGACATGAGCTGTGTGAGAATGGGACTGTACATGTAGTCTGCTGCCAGACAAATAGCCTCGTGTCTTGGGAAATAGCCTTCCTTCGATGTCCACAGCTGGCTGGCTGGTCTGAAATGCTGATGCTTGCATTGTTTACAGGAGGCCCCAGCTGCAGATTTCAGTTTCCCCAGATTTAGGGTATTTTGGATCTATGGCTTTGGTTTGGCCTCTTGTTCAGAGGTGGAGACCAGTTGTTTTAAGTGG
>JAOTQQ010000023.1:41643668-41671547 GCA_026546715.1 Gallinago undulata
CCAGATTTAGGGTATTTTGGATCTATGGCTTTGGTTTGGCCTCTTGTTCAGAGGTGGAGACCAGTTGTTTTAAGTGGTAAATCTGCTTCCCACAGTAATGTGCAGTAGCTGGATTAAACCAGTGCGTTTCTGTACAAAATTCCCAGATTTCAAAAGCAGTTTGTTCCATAAACAATGAATTTAAAAATCCATATTTCTTACAAATTTGCATCCTTTATCTTCTGCAACTCCACTGAAACAATCCCCGTTCCTCCGCCATGTCCCCTATGGTGTCCTCCATCACTTCGTATCTTCAGGTCCTTTACAAGTCCCCACCTTCCTCTAACTTTCTGTTGTCTTCCACCTTATTACAGCTCTAACCTTAGCTCTTTTCCAAGTTTTCACCTCCTTGATCACAACATCCTCTGGCAGCTCCCGTGATCTCTTCCCTTGGGAAATTTGGTTGAAAAGTAAAATCAAGGCTATGCACTTTAACTGGATCAAAACTGTATTTTTACAATTTCTGCAAATGTGGCAGAGTGGATTTTTCTGAAAACTAATAACACTTCAGAAGTCTTTGTAAGGGCAAGCACCACCCAGATCTGCAGTGGGGCCAGAGCATCTTCTGCCATGTCCAGACCTCAGGCTGCAGTGTTGGGCTACCACCAAGCTCAACTAAAATCATTCTGCCATCACCAGAGGGTGTTCCTGCCTTTTCCCTGGTGCACCTGCCCCAGAGTGTTGTGTGAGCGGTCCCAAGGCCATGCCACTTGTTGGAGTAGCTCACTGCTCCCTTTTGGGCCCAGTACAGGGGTGATGTTCAGGCAGCATAAACCTGCCCCCCAGAGCAGGGGAGGCCATGACACTGTAAATAAGCTACTACATCCCATTAGCTCCATACAGTGCCAGGAGATATCAGCCTTTCCCTGTTAATACTCTGTTCCAGAGCATATTTCATCAGTGCCACTGGATGCCTGTTTCAACAGAAGACACCCAAGTTAACCCAAACTCCCTCACCTTCCATTAAGCAATGCTAGCATATTAAAAGAAAACAAACAAGGGGGGAAAAAAGCCCAGTTCTGGCAGTTTGTATCAAGGTATGAAGACAGATTTCCAGGCAGTTGTGTGCACAGGGGCTGCAGAGTGATGTGGTGTGCAAGCCAGTGCTGTCAAAGTGGGAGGCAACAGTGTCAAAACTATTGATGATGGGAGTTGTGCTCACACAGGGGAGCAAATCCTTCCTGGTGCAAGTCCAGGTGCCTCAGAAATGTTCTCAGCCTGTATCTCTTTCCCTCGACTTTGGACCAACTTGTTTTTTCCTTTCTTCTTCTACAAACCGCGGGAGGCTCATCCAAAAACCTGTCATCTGTTTTAACAAAAGGGTGAAATAAACATCCCGGCATCATCCTCGGCAACCTGCCACAGAGAAACTGCTGCAAGATATGACAAGACGAATACTGCCTTTAAACGTGATACGAAGAGGAAACGAGTGACACCCGCTTGGAAGAAGCGGCGTTGGGGCCCCATAGAGCTGATCTGCTGGTGGCAGGATGGGGTGCCACCAGTGTGGCAGTGGGCAGGGGAGGGCTGGGAGGATCACCTCCCCTGCACAGCCCTGGCAGCTCTCCCTGGCAAGTAGCATGTGCTCCTTGTGACCCAAAGGGTTTGTTGGTCACACAGAGGGCCTTGTCTTGGCCATAACTATCAAGCCAGGATGAATTTCTGTTGGCCTGGGTGGATTGTGCCAGCATGGCTCTCCCAGGTGGTGTGGAGGCATCATCAGGGCAGCTGCACTTTGCTTTGTTAAATTGACTATAAAAAGACTGATTTAAAGGCAAGCTGATTTAAAAAAAAAAAAGAAGAAGGTGATGCCAGTGGATCTAGATTGAGGTATGGGGAAAAGGTTAAAGAAAACTTGCTACAGAAAACTGGTAAGAGAAAGAGGGACTGGGGGGAAATAAATGCACTAGAAGGGATGAGAAGAAAGCGTGGTGTGCAAGGCTGTTGTTCTGGAGGCCTGTCAGCCTCGTAAGGGCTCTGTAGGCACCCCATCCCCACATGCTTGGCCTGCAGGAGTTTGGTGCAGAGGCATAACCAGGCGTTGGCAGTGGGTGACTGTGGCTACTGGGCATGTGGTTGAGGGGGTGCTCTGACAGCTGAGGTTTCCACCACGTGACCCTGCTTAGGTCTGCTCTGTGCTGTGCTGCTGCACTTGCAACAAGTGCCTCCTTCTAGGGCAATAACACAGCATGTGAAATGCACTAAAATGTTGTCGTTTAAAGGTGATCTATGGTTTGTCCTTCTAGTTCTTTGTTTTTAAAGCTTCTTACTCTCAGCGACCCACCATAAAACACAGAAATGTAGCATGCTCTTCTTGGAGAGGCTTGAGTTATTTCAACTCTGTGTCTCTAATCTCAAAAGCACATCAGAAAAATGTACAAGGATGTAGTATTTTTTGCCCAGAGATATGATCTAAGCATAGATAAAGCATAACTAAAAAGATGACATAACAGGAGGCTAGAGGGAAAGGCACTGAGGTGTTATATTGATGGGTACTGCAGACTTTGGTAACTCTATGAAGGTTAGTGATGACGATTCTGTATGTAAGTGCCTATATATGTATGCACACGTGCATATACAGCCACTCCTTTAGCTCTAGTTGCTAAAAATTCATCTCATAAATAATTTGAAGTGAAAAAGTTTTATGTGATGCTTGATGGTCAAAGGGTATAAAGAGGAAAAGAGGATGGAAGAGTAAGAGCCTTCCATGGCTACCTTGTTTTCCCTTTGAGCCCTCCAAATACTCCTCAAATAGTGTATATGAAAATGGCAGCTCAGGAAAACTCCTATATGTATTCCATGAGCTTGAGTCCCTGTCTCTACCAGTTCATTACAGGACATCAGCTGCACTGAGGGTAAAAATGCTGCCTGGGATGTGTAAATCTTTAGTTTTCATGGTAACTGTCATTAGGGTTCATTAGCTCGCAGTAAACCTTGGGTAGCTCTTATAACCATGACTTGTTACAAAAATATTCTTGTTGTCTGGAGAATGGGAGAAATCCTTGGCTATGTTTCTGCCAGGAGTTCTAATAATTAATTATTTAATCTTTAAGAGCACTTAGATGTTTGGATACCTCTTGATAGAATCATGTATCCCCTTAGCTGTCAAACCACAATAGCACCTTTTCAGCCCTACTGGCGATGCAGTGAAAGATAGTAAAACATCCCTACTGCCTGAACACACTGAGTGACTGGCTCTACCTTTATCAAAGCAAACCACAACAGGTTTCACTACTTGAATGAAATAAAGCCTGAAAGCAGATATGAAAAAGAGACAGTGAGGAGATTAATGTAGGCTTGATGGAAGACTTCCCAGCTGGCTGCTCCTGCCCAGGAAGTCCCTTAGAAATGAGAATTAGTGGGTTTTATGCACATGTTGGCAGCATTGCTTCACCTGATGCTATCCATGTTCTGCCATGCTCTCCTCCCCTCCCACAGATCTGAATGCTTTCTGTTCACAGTTATGTAGCCTGGCTCACCCTTTCTTTTGTGGCTGCACGGATGGGCTTGTCTTCAGTGTACTGCAGAGGTAGAATAAGGTGGGGGAAGCAGACAATACTAAAATGTCACTGCCTGTCTGAATGGGTGAGTGTACAGCTGTGGGAAGGCTTGTAGCCTGCGTGAAAATCTGCAGAGCTCAGCAATCCAGCTCAGTGGCACAGAGGGACATGCCCATGGGCACTGTTGCTGAGTGCGCTTGGGCAGCCTGTGTCGGGCAGGAGGTCAGGCTGAGTGCTGAAGCAACCAACCTGAGCCACTTGCTCAATAATCTCTAGTCCTTGTTGGCAAACGGTGACAATGCAATGCTCCTTGCTCCTGGCTGGAAGCGATGGTGGTACGGTACCACCACAGAAGACCTCTTCTCTGTGCTGCCATGTGATACTCGGAGCAATGCAGGCTGTGTTCTCTTTTAGAACAGGCAAGACATTGCAGGTCAGTATTTTGAAGCAAAGTTGGATTTCAGTACAAGTCAGACTTGGTGAACTTCAGCAGGCCTGAGTTTGACAACATTTTAAATTCAGGGATGGATCCGTTCTGGACCTCACAATAGTTTCTGTTCCTTGTTTACTCTTTGGATGGGTTGGATAAACTGAGATCATCCTATTTAGATTTTACCACTATCAAGAGGCACAAAATCTGAAGCTTTTCATCCAGACCAGGCAGAACAGAGTTTGTCTTCAGAAATATTGAAACCCAGTTTTAATCTGTTTCTGGTTTTGCAGAATTATAGGCTAACTGAGGTAGCATAAACCCAATACCCAAACTCTTAATCTCATATTGATTTCCATTACCTACCTTAAAAGCGGGCTATATTTAAAGTCACATTAAAGCACAGCTTCAGTTACATCCTGTTAATAACTAATCACTTAATTATGACTTTGTGTGAGATCCCACCCCACCAAGGATTGGCATTGAAAGGATTATGCCTGCAGGGGTGAGGACAGTTCAGTTTCAGAGCTGTATCTTCTTGGTGTGACTATTCCTGACTGATGGTGAACAAAATTGTATTGTGAAATACATGTCCTTATTGGAATTGCTGTTAACTTCATAATTGCTCTGTAATTACTAAAGAGAGAGTATCTTACACTTCTGACAGCCAGGTGCATGTATTGCTTAATCTGTCTCCATTATTGACTTGGCTCAGTTCCTGCGGGAGCATTCCTATGCTCTTTCAGTTGTGCAATACCAAAACTGACTAAACGGTGCGTCTGCTGTTTTGCTCCTGCTTTGGAGCTAACAACAGGAGCAAATAGAAGTGAACTTTGGAGAAGCTGAAGAGACTTGTTGGTCCCGAGCTGAGAGCAGGGCATGTCACTCCTGCTGTGAGCTCCATCCCTCGACAGGCAGCATTGCCAGGAGCTGAGCAGGCTATCAGGAGAGAGGTTAAGGGTCCTCTGGACATCTTCAGGCTGAAATTTGTGTTTAAAAAAGTTTCGTCTCAAACTGTGATTGAGTGGGACAGCAATGAGACAAACAGTGAGTTGTCAGCAGCTTCAGAAGTGATTCCTGCCCTGGGGGAAGTGCCTTTCATCTGTTTGGCTGTATACTGGGTCAGAGCTTATGCTAAAATATTACAGATTGTCAGCTTTGTCTGTGGCTTTGGGAATATTTCAGTGGCCCATGCTGCATGCACTGGCATTATAATAGAGCTTTATGAAAGGGCTTTTTTGGTGTAATCCATCAACAGATAAGCCCAGGGAGAATCTAGCACCTCTCCTAAGTGAGGCAGCAATGAAGATGCACGTATTAAGCCTCCTCATATCCCTTTGGTACATCCAGCATCACAGGGCCCTTAAGGATCTCATCAAGCACACTGCAAGCTGAATGGGTGCCCTGCCTGACAAAAGCTTTTCTTAATACTGTTTTCACTTGTAGAGAATAAAGGTCTTGTCTTGTTCCTTCCTATATCTTTTTTTTTTTTTTTTCCTGAGGAATATATGTTTCTGGAATACGTGACCAAGGAACAACAATCCCATGGGGGTGTTGTCAGTTTTTATTGACTTCCCAGTGGAGCAGGAATCACTGAAATGGGTTACTACAGACCTAACTTGCTTGTTATGCAGCTGACAGCCATGCAAAGCTCTGACCAGGCAATATTTTCTCTCAGGACTGTTGTTACACATCTGAATGCCACCAGCAGTGTTCAGTTCCTGTGCAGCAGGACCTGGAGGGTGCTTTTATTTGCATCCAGCTGAGAGTGGCTGCTGTTTGGGGCCATGTGTGCCCAGCATCTTTGTTCCTTGCAGCCCAGGCTGCCTGTGGCCTATTTTCTGGGCTTGTTACCGAAAAGTCTTGCACCTGCAGCTGACAAACTGGCTTCACACTCTCCTCTGCCAGGGAGATGGAGTCCCCCTTGGGCTGCGGAGACAAAAATCGCCTCTTTTTGAAGATGTTTCAGTGTCATCTTTCTCTTCATTCACTGTTTCAAGGTCAGATGGTGCCAGCATGCTCCCTTGTGGGCTCTGTGGACTGAAAGCATATGAAGCATCTGGCTTCCCCTGCCTTTTTCTCAATTGTTGCTTACCCACATAAAGTAGGGGAGATTTCTTCTGTCCGTCCAAAAATAAAGAGTGTACTTTGTATTATAATAGGTGGACTTTTCATTTGCCACAACTTCTCTTTTCCCATTTCCTCCCTTGTTAGTACCTGTTTTCCTCTGAGAAACTTCTTAGACATGAGAGACACAGCAAAATACCGCCGTGTTTCAGGATGTGCTGCGAAACACCAGAAGGGGGAATTTGTAAGGTCGGAAACCAGTTATGTCTTCAAGGCCTCACAGTCGGTGCAGTTCTAGGAACTGCTTTGAACTGGAGAATGATATGAGATATTTTTTTTGAGTGACTCATGCTTTTTATAGATTACCAGTTTCACAGCCTTGGAGGGTGATAAGTCGGTCCACAGAGCAGGTGTAGCAAGTGCCCTGTGGAGGCCTTACTGTGCACACAGGTACTTTGCTTCAGCATAGCTGCTGGGAGACATGGCTGTGGGGGTGCCCTTGCCTTCTAATTCTGCACTTGACATCAAATTCTATGATTCCATAAGTTCTCAACCCCACCATTGTATTTGCTGTAGGGGAGCTCCCAGGGCTTTAGGCTGGACATCTGCCTACATGGGCACAGGGGGAGACTGGAGAGGATGGTCTTAGTGGGAGCAGAGAAGAGAAAGCTAATGTGTGGAGGCTGGAAGGTGTAGGAGAGACCTGCGCAGAAGCAGCTGTGTGCTGTGAGAAAATGCATTCCACGTGCCCACAGGTACGCTGTTATGGGACCTGAGTGTGCCTGGGGAGGCACTGAGCTCTGCCCCTCAGCATGCCGGTGTCTGAAGGGAAGCTCGAAAAGGCTTTACATACAGCCTGCTTTGTGCACAGTGTGTTATTGCTCCTGTACCTTCCTTTCCTTCCAGAAAACTTATGATTTATTGTGAGACTTTTGCTGGTAAATGGAAGTGGAAGGGGTGGGAAGTTGAGAGAAAATGTAAATGCAGCATGACCATGCTTTATTAGATAGTTACTAGATAGTTATTGTTTCAGCTTGGGGTTAGTGCCTGAATCTGAGCGTGACTTTGAAGTAATTTACAACACACTAGCTTTTGGAGCTGCATCACTTTTTCTTCTTTTCCTCTGGCTGTGGCATGCTCCTAAATATCCTCCTTTCAAATACCATGTCCAGGTGCTTTCTGAACACATGCAGAGCAAATGTGAGGCCTGGTTCTTCTCCAGGAAAGTGGCTTGGACCTTTGGTTCTGTCATCAGCCAGCTGAGAGTCATCTCCTTTATGCCTGCTCCCATTCCCAGTCCTCTCTGGAGCACATTTTCTCCCAGATGCTTGGTTCCCACTGGAAATGAAGTTCGCATAGGAGCATTTTTTAATAGGTTCCTGACAAACTTTGGTCCCACAGCTGGGCTAAGTGATGGCAGGAGGCCTCCCTCTCCATGGGTACTGTGCCCCATGCCATGCGTCTCAGCATCGCCCAGCAGTGACACACCTCCTGGTATCAGGATGCACCTTGGCCTCGGAAAATATGAAAGGCCTCATCCTGCAGAGCTTTGCAGACAACACTTTCTTTATAATGTTTGGAGGCAGAGGTTTGTGTGGCAGTGGGAAGATGACACCCATCTGCTGCTGCCTCTCGATTACCTCGAGGCAAGTTAGCCAGGTTGTTGATTAACTGTGCACTAAAGCCCAGCAATTACAGAGCCATTATAGATATGCCATTGTGTATGTCCTCATGTTTATGACTTCATTCTTTCCTAACCCCCTTTCTCAAAGGCAACTGAACACATGGTGTTCTTGCAGCCTGGGCTGACACAGGCTTTGTGTGACCCGTCTATCTGCTGAACGCAATACGCCCTCCTGCCAGCTACCTGCCCATCCATCCTGGGTCTCGGGAGGATGCCTGGGACTGAGAGACCTCGGGGGGATGCCTGTCGGTGCTGCTGGGCATGGGCTGGGGTAGCAGAGGACCTTACCCGTGCTGCTGTGAGCACTGCATGCTTCGGTGCAAACACCGGCCAGTGGTTGCTGGGGCTCCTCAAAACCGAAGCAGGGCTTCCTTTTGGGAAGGAGGCTGTAAGAGCAGATGCTGTCTCACAACTGCTGAGCGCTGGTGGCAGAGGAAGAGCGGAGTAAACACCCCCAGGCAGAGGTGGGGGCTTGAGCCTGTTGCTTAACTGTGATGGATGCTCCTTGCGCAAAGGGCCAGCAGAACATGGTGCCGGGATTGGCAGGCACCATAGAGGTGTTTATTTCCCCTTTGTCTGGGAGCTGGCAGCCCGTGCATGTGTGATACAGGATGGGCCGGCAAGGGGAAGAGCCCCCTCTTCCCCCTGCTCTCTCGCTGGCGTGCCTGCCGTGGCAAGAGCAGGTTTGCTGTCGGGGGCCGGGGACTGGGGTGCGATGGTGCGTGGGGTCGTGCTGCTCGGCTGTCAGGGGATCCAGTGTGCATCGGCCCGCAGAGCTGCTCCCAGTGATTTCTCATCAGCTGGCTGATTTCTCTCTTAACGAACACGCTATATTGGCACGGTGGTCAAATGAATGCAGAAAGCATTGGGAAATGCATGTTGACTTAAAGACAGCTGGAGATCTAGCACGTTCACAGAAACACCCATCGCTGAGAAAGTACTCATCAAATCAACCAGCCACTCGCACTAGCTTAACACTTCCACTTCTGGCCGGGACAAGGAAGTGCCAGCTCCTTGGGAAAACAAGTGAGTAGGCTCAATCAGGTGTATCTGAACCGTAGGAGGAATTTGGCTACAAACTGGTTCTGACTCAGGCTGAGGAACCCATTCCTTCAGCACTCATGCTGGCTGCAAGCAGCTGAGGTCAAAACCCCCAGTGACAGCAGGCAAGGGACTTTTGGCAGGCTTGGGGGAGTGCAAAGGAGAAAAGGGGAAAGATAAATCCAGACCTAGATTTTGCAATCCTTTTCAAAACCCAGAGCCAAACATCCTTGAGCTGGGGGATACCGTGGGTACAAAGTTCACCTCTCAGGCCTCTCTCCCGTGCTTTTCTTTATACCCAAAGGTTTGCCACTGACCTCGCAAGCAAAAAATAAACTCGACAACATTGACCCCAGCAAGTCTCTGTGCACGTGGCAATGGCCCCCTGTGTGTATCAGGAGGACTGCTGTGCTTGGGAAAAGCAGTTTTGGCCCAGGCCAAGGCTGGAAGGCACTGGTCCTGGGTGAGGGAACAGCACTGGGTGTGCTTAGTGCCAAGCTCAATCCACTGCTACCACTGGAGAGGTGGCCAAGCCAAGGGGGGTTTCAGAGGGGCATAGATATTCAGAAAATCCTCCTTCCTTCTCCCTGGAGCTAGGCACTGCAGCAGGTGCAGGCCAGCAGATGTTTCACTGGTGGCAGCCGCCTTCTATGGTCTAAAATTCCAAGTTCACCCTTTCCTTCTCCCCTTTGCAACTATAAAACATAATCCATCCATAGCCTAATATCTAGAGATTTTTGGGAGGTGCAGAGTTAACAAGGTGGATTTTGACACAGACTGTTGTAGTTTGAGCCTGAAAACAGCAGAAAATACAGGGCTGAACACTGAGTGCAGCCTTTCTGGGCACATCCTCACCTGCATCAGGGCACCCTGCTGTCAGAAGGAAACACTCCCGCCCAAAGCATACACTGACACCCTCTCCCTTTGCAAGCAGAATTAATCATACTTATGTGCCATATTCCATTTTAATTTTTATTGCACGGTCCAAGATTAATGGTTAATGTAGTACTTCTCCCCGTCTCCACTCCCATTACAATGGAGTGCTTTGAATAACTATTAACTTCGCGGTTAACTGAAAGAAAATTGTTAATCATCTACAAGCTTATGTTGCATAAAAATCATTCTCTGTAACCTTCCCCCGACTGTGGGAGAGCCCTTTCCTCAATGCTGACCTTCAACGACACCTGCTACCTGCAGCCTGCAAAACACCGAAGATCATACTACACGGGCTTATCTGCTAGCCAAGGTCATAAACTACGTGAACCGGTGGAGCACATCTTATGTTTGTTGGTGTTGGTCCAACATCCAGCTCTCCTGCTAGCAAAGATACGGTTGCTCCAGGTCCCCAGAAAGCACCTAATGAGTGGTTTTGTTTGTGGGTTGGCTTTTTTGTTGTTGTTGTTTTTTGTTCCCAAGTCAGCAAGTTAAAGCTAATCTGCTGAGTGCTGGGTGTTGCTGGGACACACACTGTGGCAGTACAGCCTGTCCTTCCCCCTGCACGACGTGCACAGCCTGGCACGTGTGTGTGAGTGTGTGCTGCGGTTCAGTGGCAGGGTTAGGGCTGCCTGCCCCAGGGACCAGCTCTCCTCCGGGCATCCCAGGTGTGGAGTGGGCACACCTTGGGAATTAGGCATCCCCCCCTCCATGGTGCAGAAAAGCCTGCTGGCACTGCTGGCGTGGGGTGGCAGCTTCTGCTGCTTTCTGCCTCCCTGTGGAACTGCTGCAAGGGGCTGAGGAGCTCGGCTGCAGAGGTGCAGGCTCCCTGTCAGGCGGGTCCATGCAGGAGGCTTGCATCCAGCCCTCTGGTCAGGAAATAAATCACCCGCTGTTTGTGAAGTAGGAGGGAAGCACTTGGGATGGTGAAAGATTAGCCTGGAAGCCTCTCGCAAAACTCCCCTTCTGGCCGTAAAGATGGACTGCGGATGTTGTGTTTTTTAGCTCTTTAAATGATTATTTCTGTGCCAGACTTATTAGGCAAGGTATTGTTGGGATCTTGGCAGGGAGATAAACGCGGCTGCAGGCTTTGCAGTCGTTCCTCCCCGCATCTGGTCACTGTCAGGCCCTCAGCTAATAGGCCGAGGACTGTGTGCTACAGTAAACAGCCTCTGCAGCTGCTAGGGGCTAAATGTAACTATATATTGCTCCAAATACAAACATTTCCACATTAGGCATTGTGTGTCCTCCCCCAGCACAGAGCTGCAGCCATTGACCTCGGGAGCCTGCACTGCATCAGCTCACCCCGGCTTCTCCTTGGCCAGCAAATCCTGTCTCTTTTTAAGGCTGTGGCTCTCAAAAGTGAGAGCAACAACCCGAGCTCGGGTCAAGCATTGTGCAACCTCCGGCATGCGGTCCCAGGGCCCAATGGCCAGGAGCCACGGGGTGGTGGAGGCGGGAGCCTGAGAAGGAGTGACTTGCTGGGGATAGGGGTAGTAAGTAAGGTGGGGAGAAATGGGTGATCCTGGGCAGCAGGGAGCTGTGGTAGGAAGAGTTTTGGAGGAAAGCAGCAATAGCTCCAGGATCTCCTAGGACTTTCTAGACATCTCTGGCAGGGCTCTCCCAAGCATTGCAGAGAGGTGGGCAGGGGCTCGGAGCCCCTCTTGGCTCATGCTTGGGCTTCAGGCAAGTTCCTTCGCGTGCAGACCCAAAGCCCTGTCTGTGCAGGTGTCCCAGTACAGTGCTCAGCTTCTTCCCCTCTTCCTCCTCCCCTGCCATTTGCTTCCATCTGCTGTCCAGGGCTGGGAGCCTGATTGGTTGTGACGAGGTGTTTGCTAAACTTCTCTCCTGAGAGAGACAACCATGTCTCATCAGCTGGAGTCTTTGGCCACCTCTGTGATAAAAATAAAATCAACTTCCATCCAGCATCTGCAGGAGTGCTCACTCGCGCCCGAGGGCAGTCCATGCGTGGAAGGGGTTTAGCATAGCTCTTTCCTGGTCTTGCCTGTTCCCTAGTCACCACGAAGGTCCATCCTCCTGTGCCGGCTCAGGTTAACTGGGTGGATGACAGGGTTCAGGGGGGCTTTCACTCCCACACAGCAGCTGGCTGGCTGAAAGCAAACTTCCCAGGAGGTTTTTCCAAGACCCGGCATCCGATGTGGCAGGTCTGTCCCCGACACCAGCCCCCGGTTTGGAAATTCAGCTGACCGGGCCCTGCTTAAATATGTTCTGATTAATTAAGTGTTAGCCTGTTTACATCAGCCCTCCAGCCTGCTTGTCCGCTGTGCAGCAACCTACTGCTCAGCTCTAGGGGAAAGAAAGACGCCTTTTGCTGTTTGGCTGACTCCCGGCTGGATCAGCTGGCCAGGTGCATGGCCAATTTCCATTGCCGCTTTGAAGCTGAGAAGTATTTTGAAAAGAATAGAGCCTTTAGCCCCGTAAGTAAAAGCCATTTATCTTAGGATGAAAAAGTGCTGGCATGGAAAAATTCCAATGCTATGAAAGTCTCTTTTCCTGAATGTCTTGGATACTTGCTGGATTAGGTTCACTGGTAAGGAGCTCGGAGTTATGAATGTCTCTTTTACAGAAAAGAGCTGCAGAAGGAAAAGGCAAGCACTGGCATGCTTGTAAGTGGGACAGAGCGAGACTCCCCATGGACTAGACATTTCTGAGATTGCTTTTTAGAGGTACGGTCAGTAATGCTGTAGCGTGCCGAGGTGGTAGTAAATACCCTATCGTAACCATAGCCGTTACCGTTTCCCAGGGGTATAGTATCAGCAGAATACCTTATATAAACAAAACCAAAGCTCTATTGGCTTTGCTCTGCATGGCTGTTTAATAACACTTTGTGCTCCATACAGAGAGCGTCAGAGTGTTTTATAGACACTAATGAAATTAGCCTCACAATGCTCTGGTGAGGTGAGGATGTGTTATTAGCTCTTTCCCTGGGCTGAGCATGCGTGTGGTGCAGGACTCCCAGCTCGTGGGGTGCACGTGCCTGTGCTTTCCAGCAGGAGACACGCCGGTGGGATGGGACCTTCTGCAGCCCCTGGTCTGCTCCACCACTGCCTCCCTGGATGTTTTTTGCTGCCTGGGTGCGGGAGGAGGTGACAATGGCAGCAAGCATGCTGCTGTGTCACCCTCCTGCAAAGCACAGGCTTTACCCTGAGCAATTTTCCACCACCCAAGGTCTGATGAGTGGAGACAGAAAACTTCGATTGTCCTCTTGGTCGCTCAGGGTGTCTCTGCTGAATTTCAGGACCTTATGTCAGCTTCTAGTGGTTGAGGTCCAGGACTTTTCCTGCAGTGACTCCAAACAGCAGCCTGGATAGTGGGGATGCTTGCTGGAGAGGACCATCTCTCGCTTGCATGGCTATGACCTCTTTGGGTGAAAGATGGGATGTTCACTGCAGTTGTGCAATGATCCTGCCGTTCTCATGCACAGTAGCCCCAGTTTTGTCACAAACATCAGTATTGGCCCCGGGGTTGTTATTGGAGCTACCACCAATGCTTTGCTTTAAATAGATCCTAAGCAAACCTCTTTGTTTGTTTTTCTTGACATGGTACTCACTGGTGCTTTCCAAGAAACAAGGGAAAAAAAGCTGGATTCACAGTAGTGACTTTGACTCCATCTGGCAAAAGCAAACTGATCTCCTAAGTGAGAAAGGCACAGCCATGAAGAGGAAAAGTAAACGGGTCACTGCGAGAAGCAGCCTGTTCCTTCTGACCCAGTGGCTGCAAAAATCTCACTGGTGCTTGCTTAGAAAATCCCTCCATTTTAGGATTTGCTCTGTCACAAGAATACCAAAGGGCTTTCCAGATACATGAGATCTGCATATGGAGTTTCATAGTAGATTTCATAAAGTTTGCTGCACTTTACTTCACTCTGTTCGGTAAATATTTTGCTTCCAAATCATTTACCTTTCTGGGTCGCATGGCCTGTGAAGCTGGTAGGCTTGTGCCTGTTGCATAGAGTGGACTGGGGAGCAGAGGTCCTGGGGAACAGTAGATGTGATGGGTGCCCCCCATCCTGCCCCCTGCTGAGTGCACTGTATTCCCCCTGTGGATTCTGCAAGGTTGTGGTGGCATGAGTGCTGGGAGGAAGGGCTGAGACCTTTCTCCAAGTTGGGCACTGGTGAAGGCACTTGTTTTGGAGCTCTGTGGTGGGACGTCTGGACTTGGGGCAGCTCAGATGGGTACCCCCGGAGGTCTGCATCCTGGGGGAAGAAAATCCTGGGAGCCCCTCAGAACCTTTCCTATATTTTCTTTGCTGTGTTACTGTCTTCTGATTGGAGGTTCAGCCAGCAGGAGCCGAGAAACTGCCCTGCCTGTGCAGTACTAACACACAGGACATTGAAAATGGTACCAGTGATTCAGAGTGGAAGAAAAACACCACACTCAGGCTTGAGCCCTGTTACAAAATGAAGGGATGAAAATAGCACTTTTTAGCCTCGCCTCCATAACCTGACTCAATGCATCCTCATAAAGATTTGTTGGCTGGAGTCTCTCTGCAGCGCTGCCTGTGCTCTGTAGTTCCCCAGGGCTCTCCGCCTGGCTGGCATAGGGCTGCTGGGGTACAGCTGCCAGGGCAAGAGGCAAATCCTGGTGCTCAGGGCTTCATCCCTGGTAAGTCACCAGCGTTTGGCCAGCAGTGAGCTCAGGCTGCAGCTTTTGGGTAGACCTTTCTGAGCATCTCCCTCCAACCGGTCACAGGTGCTTGGAGATGCAGTCTGGTTTGTCTGGGAATGGGTGTTGAACCTGGCCTGTTCTACCAGTGGGAAGCTGACTTAGGAAGGCTTTGTGTGAACTGCTGGGATCTGCTCAGGTTTAGATCTGAGGCGGGGGAGGTTCTGGCAGGTTTTACTGCTGCTGGTTGCAGCCAAACTGGGAGAGGCGACAGCACACAAAGATGCAGTGAGGGCTCAAGACAATGCTTCCCTGTCCTCAGCCAGAGGCCTGAACCCTTCGTGAAGTGGCCACTCTGACTAGTCCACATCTATAATCATAAACTTTGCTTAAGAAAGAGGTAGAAGTCTAGTCTTGGGGAAAACTCTCTGCTTCGGAGGTAATTAATTTCATCATGGGCAGAGCCAAACCCCATATTGCAACACGGGCTGACACATGGATGTACTTGCAGGCTTCATCAGGTCTGGGTCTAAATTTTGTGACTGGTTCTTTCTTAATGACTGGCTGGACCACACACTTTTGAAATCCAAACTGTCCATCTCCTGAAGCTCCACCTCTGGAGAGAAGTTGCCAACAGCATTACCTATACACAGCACATTGGGTGGGCTTCTCATTGTGGGGGTGGTGAAAAACGCAGTTTAGTTTTATTTTAGGGCTATGTTCTCACATCTTATTAGGCATACAAGAAAAGCCAGGGAGAACTCAGGCCAGGTTTTTTGTCTGTGCCCGCCAGTGAGCTGTGGAGGGAGCTTGAGGCCCCTGGGCAGGCTCTGCCCTGGCTGCTGCTAATTAGAGCAAAACTCAAGTTTGAGGGACGCTTCTACAAATTCTGTTATCGCGACATGTAGCATTGCAAACAGTCTTGATAGATCGGTAGAAAACCCATCTTCATCTGAGCTGACCTCTGGGCTTTTGTAACACTGCTTAGAATTTGGGCTTTTTATCATTTGAACGATAAGGTTCTGGTACTTCCCGCTTGGGTTTTTTTTTCTCCTGCCTGTAGTGCCCGGAATATGTGTTAACAGTCTATTGATGGAAATGATAATTAGGGGATTTGTCATGAGAAATGAGCATGAACTTTTCAAGCTGTCAGTCAAAAAAAGGTTTTTTACAGTCAACTCTTGATTATCCGTGGGTGCATTATCTGAGCTGCAGATTAGATGTGCCATGTTTAAAAAACCCAGAACTCTTTCAGAGCCATTATAAAGTATAATGCACAGCTTTTTTTTCTTTCTTTTTATTTATAACCCCATACTGCATCTTAAACTTGCTTTTTCAAAGGTAAAGGTATTAAAGTACTACATTCCTGAGGCCTTATTTACATGTATTTTGTATTATTTGTTTTGCTTTTCTTTTTTTGTCCTCATTACCCCAGATACTGAAAGCTGAGCATATCTGATTATAGCATCAGTGCAGGAGGGCATGTGACACAGTAACCTTTCCCCAGCTGTTTTATTTTCTTCTGGTGCTGCATAAGAGTTTCTGCAGTGTGATGCTGCACAGCCAGATGGGCTGGAGAGGAAGAGGGAGTGCTGTATGTGGGGAAAAAAAAAAATAAAAATCTATACCTGAAGAAGCATGAGTGAGTGACAAACAGCTGAAAGCAAAGGGATGTCAGGCTGGAGAAGCGGCGGCTTGTTAAAAACATGCCTCTTCAGTTAAAAGGATGAATTGACAGATGAAGGCTCAGTGCAAATTCAGCTGCCATCGCTTCAAAAGCCCTCACAGCTGATTCAGCAAATTTCTGTTTCCATACATAATGGATGCAGCCAGCGTGCCATTACGATGCCCACAACAAGACTTGCGTTAAACTCCTTAAATTAGCTGTTTATGATAGTCACACTCTGTAGCTGTAGCTTGTTTTTTTTTCCCGGGCCTCCTTCCCTTCTGGTGCCTTTTGTTTTTGCAGCCCTGGAACAGCTGCTGAAGCAGGGGTTTTGGGGAGGGAGCAGTACAGCCTCAGCACCACCCCTGCCGAGATTTTCAGCTGTGCCCCTCACACTCTCTTTGGTCCGTCCGTTGCCTGCAAGTCCCACCAACCCATGCCAGTGCTGCCTGTCCCCACTGTTAGCCAGAGTCCAGGGTCTGGCAGTGCCTGTGGACTGACCCACATGGCCCCAGCGTGCAGGAGCACAGATCCACAGTGCCATGTACTTTCTCCCCATGCTTGTCCCTGCTTCTTCCTTGCCATCTCCTTGCTGCCTCTGCTGTCAGAAACACCTTTCCTCTGCCACCACCTCTTCCCAAGCATTCCCACATCTTCCCAGCCCAGAGCTGCTGCCCTGTTCTCCTCCTGGCATGCTGTGGCTTGGGACATGTGCTCCTCCTGCCTGGCTTAACTCCATCCCTATCAGCACTGGGTACAGCTAGTGCTAGAGAGGGACCCAAATCAACCCCACCCAGACCTTGGCAACATTTGGGTCCAGATCCCTGGTTTGATTAAAAAGCCCTCTGAGAAGTGACACCTGGCATTTTTCGGTGTTGCTTGAAGAGTTTGAAACTAGCTCAAGATTTTCAAGAAAACAAGTCATGCTGACTTGAAATATTATTGAATGGTTGTCAACATTAATCCAGAACCTACTGCCCTATAATAGTTTTACTCTTTTTTTTTTTTTTTTTTTTGAGCTGAAGGAATGGAGGAGTAAGAAACAGTAAAAAAAAAAAAAAAAAGATTTTCTGTGGAAACAGAAAAAAATAATAAAGCTGGCACTTTTTTATTCCAACTAGAACGTTTTCTGAAAGCAACTTCTGGCTGAAATTTTTCTTAAAAAGTGTTGGCTGAGAAATGTCAACCAGCTCTAATATCTTATGAAAGATGTTGCACTTAATAAAACTGCAGGCAGGCAGAAACAATATACCCATTCATCTCCGCTTAGCCCCGCACTCCCTCTCCCTACTGCCCTGCTCGCTCCTGCGGCCATGAGCACCGTCTGGTGACACGAGCCCTTCCACCGGCTTCGGTGAGATTTCTGGGCTAAGAAGTCACGTTGTGAGCCACGGCCACGGGGCAGCAGCCTGCAGCAGCTCAAGGAAGCAAGCATCCCTGCATGGGGGGACACACAGCATCTCTGCCCTGGGAGCTGTGACATCTCTTATGGATGTGCTACGTGGAGGCCAGTAAATCTGGGAGCAAGCAGCGGTGTTGGCTAATCCCCGTTTCCTCAAATGAGCTTTTTCCCTCCCTCTCTTGACCTTGGGGGTGTGTAACAGCTGGCTGTGCTGCGGGCGAAACACCGCCCCAGGGAGCTGGAGGAGGAAGGAGGGAGCAGCGGGGGCTTGGCTGGGGTACGGCACCTTTTGCAGGGGCGGCCACCGGGCAGAGCTGCCTCTGGGGGCTCATCCTGCTACCCCGCTCCAGAGGTGGGACGGTGGGGACTGCGAAGAGCTTACTGCCAGCACAAGCGACGGTTCTGTTCGCTGTGCTATTTCAGGAAGTTTTTCATAAGGTAAATAGGGGCCCTCTCTTGATTCATTGAGGTCGTTAGTAAACCATAGGATGGTATTTACATTGCTAAGGTATTCGCACAAGCTCTCTCCCAGACGGCAAGTTCACCAGGGAGGAGGTGACCTTCAGTGTTTCTTGTTTTGCCCTGTATCTGGCACACGGGGGGCCTGCCTGTTTGAGTGGAGTGCCTGGGTACTGTAATCAAAATAAATCATCCTTATCGTCGCTGGTGGTGATACTGCAATGGAAACAGAAACAGGCGCCTACTTTGCACTTTGCGAAAATGACATCATTGTGAGGAACGGGATGGGAGGTCAGAGGATGAACTCCAGGCGGCTGCTGCCTCCGCCTTTCCTGAGCCTGGCTCTCCTGCCCGGTTTGGCTGGGACACGAACGAACCACTGCGTGTGACTGGGGAGCTGGTCTGCTGTCCAAATTAAAGCAAATAACAACAAGGAAGTACTTCTAATGAGAGAAAAGGAAAGAGCGTGGTGATGCTCTGGTTCAGCCTGTCACATTTTTTGTAGCAAAATTGACAAAGGAGCCCCCCCCCGAGCCCCCTGTCTCTTCCCTCGCTGGGTGAACCATGAAACACAACTTTTCATTTTGGTTGCCTGGTCAGCTTTGGAGGAAAAGAGGTGTTCAGTGAATAGTGGAACTATTTAAGACTGCTTTTTTTTCCTATGGATTTATATGGTTCTCACGGTGTGGAGGGCTGGCTTTGACTGAATTCTCGTGATACTGAAGAAAATGAGCACTCAGAGAATCTACTCACACTAGCACTGCTATGGATACCGTAATCATAGGAAAAAACGTCATGGTTTGCATGTATTAAACCCCAGCAATTCCATTTAAGAGCAGGTCATGGGCTGAAGACTGAATTCTCTGATGCCCAATAAGGTGTAATAATTCTTTCCCTTCAAAGAAGGATTTGTAGAGACCCTTTCCAGCTGCATATTTTCACAAAGCTTGTAGCAGCAACTTCCTATCTCAGAGGCTGAAATGTTTCAAAGAAGATTTTCCGGTTGGTGTCAAGGAGAACAGATGTGGGAAAGGTGGGGAGATGTGCAGGGAAGAAAGGGCTTGTGCTTGAAGCAAAGGCGGGTCCTGTCTCTGACCGTGAGCAAGGCACACAGGCTGCCCATGCCTCCGCTGCCTGACCATAGGGCAGGGATGAGAAGGAGTGACATTTGCACTCAGGCTGTTGAGCACTTCAGTCTCCTTAGGTAGGAGATGTCTCTCCTTTGCTGTAGGCCCTTCGAACCACGGGGTAAGGTGCTGGCTCCTCCACTGTCTCTCATGGTCCTGTCCCTTTCCTCCCTGGGAGAGGGTAGTCACCGGCATCCCAGCTGCAGGGTAAGCCGGGGAAGGCTCCACCCTTGGTGAACCAGCCCATGCTCCCCAGTGATGCTCTGCACTCTGGCAGGACTAGGCAAAGGACATTAAGATGAGTTTCTTTAACGCTTCCACACTCCATCTTTTCTTCCTGCCTCAAAGAGACAAACCTTAGCTTTGAAGTCTTTGAAATAACATCAAAGGACGAGATTTCCAGAGGAGCTTAAGAGAGTTGGGTGCACTCATCCCATTGATGGTCAACAGGAGATGGGTGCTTAATCCCTGGAGGTGCCAGGGAGGAAGCGAGAAGAAGTTGGCAGCTCAGTAGCTTTGTAAAAGGCAGATCCTGCCTTTTTTCTGAAGATAAAACATGATGGATTTGAAGATGATGTCCAAAACTCAGGTTTGCTGTGAAAACTGCCAACTACTTTTTAAAGGAAAAGCACTTAAAAACAGCCTGTGATTTTGCCCCGTCCAGAAGATGGTAATTGATCTGATGATAACTCAGGCGCTGCCACTTGCTCTCTCCTCTGTGGCACTGTGGGTATAGCATAACCTTGCTGGAAACCTGAAAGCCTCTCAACATGGAGGCTGTTGCCCGCGGACGCAGTACCATTTCTCTGCCTCTTTTTATGTCACCTTTTAGTACAGCCCGTGTTACTTTTTGGCAGGGGGATCACCACCCCTTTGCTTCTGCTGGTGGATATTAAACCCGGGTGCTTTTACTCTGCCACCCTTGAGAGGAGAAGCGGGGGCAGCTTGCCCCATCAGGATCTTCTCACCACCACCAGTGCCGATGTTGATGCTCCGCTCGGGACCCTGAGGCGCAGACAGGACTTGCTGGGAGCTCTAAATGCTGTTTTGGCTGAGCCTGCTCAGAGCAATGTGCCACCAGGCGAGCGAGCCTGTGATGTGTGGGGCCACCGCTGGTCCCCGAGCTCGGGGCTGAGCTGTGGGGAGAGGCGGTGGGAGGGGGCTGCGGCCGAGGGCGGCCGTCGATGGGCTCCCGCAAAAAGGCAAAGGAAACTTGGCCGCAGCCTTGCTGTTGTGCTATTTTTGTTCAAGGTAATAACAGGAACTCCACTGTAAATAAAAATAGACAAGTGAAGAATTTCCCAAGTCTGTCTTTGCTCATTTCTTTCCTGGTGAGGAATTATCCCACTCCAGAAGAGTAAATCCTTCTTGTCTGCTCCTTGGAAACGGGAACAATAACACTGGAAGGGAAAGAAGAGATTATGGAGCTGTCACGAGGGTGACAGCAACATATCGTACACTGCGTGCCAAAAATGCGTCCTCCAAAGCAAATAATAGCCATGCTCTGCGGGGCTCATCCTGACAGCGTGAGGGCAGGCAGAGCCAGCCTCAGCCACGCTTCGTGCCGGCCGCCCTGCCAAGGCTGCGCTGGGACAGGGCCCTTATCTCACGTCTGCCCGGCGGGGACCCACAGCTGGCTCTTGGGGTGGCTCCACCGCTTCGCTCCCCTCCTGCCTGTCACCCACACTTCAGCAGCAGCACACCATCAGCAGCACAGAGCATTCCTGCCTCAGCCGATAACCAAACAAGGGGTGGGGGCTGTGAGCTTCTTTCCCTGATGAAGGGCAACAAAGCTGGTGAGGGGTCGGGAGACCAAGTCTTATGAGGAGCAGCTGAGGGTTGAGGAGTCTGGAGAAGAGGAGTCTGGAGAGAAGCAAGGGGAGACCTTATCACTGTCTACAGCTACCTGAAAGGAGGTTGTAGAAAGGTGGGGATCGGACTCTTCTCCCAAGTAACACAAAATAGGACAAGAGGAAATGGCCTCAAGTTGTGCCAGGGAGGTTTAGATTGAATATTAGGAAAAAAATTTTCACCAAAAAAGTTATCAAACATTGGAACAGGCTGCCCAGGGAAGCGGTGGAATCGCCATCCCTCGAGGCATTTAAAAGATGGGTAGACATGGTATTTAGGGACATGGTTTAGGGATGGTTTTGGCAGAATTAGGTTGATGGCGGGACTCGATGATCTTAAAGGTCCCTTCCAACCTAGACAATTCTATGATTCTGTGACACCCTTTTGCTGCAAAGTCTGAATTTCTGGGGTACTTTTTTCTTGCCATATGACCCAGGGAGCTGAGACTCTCACACCTTTGCCCACTGAATGTGTCTTTTGGTTAATAACTACTGCTGTAATCAGAAAAGTGCATTAACCTCACCGTTCCCACAGAACCATGAGACTGTGCCAAGCACTGGATTAGCTGATCCTAGCACTTTGTCACAGTCTGCCTGCCCCTCTGATGGTGCTAAAGGCTGCTTGCTTGCTCCGTTTCAAGTGTTCTTAGTGTTCAAGGAAATCCCAAGCCACCTGGAAAGACATTTTACCAGAATCCCCAGCAGATGCTTTGAGGACCCTGCAATGTGCTGCAGACCACAGTGAGCATGGGATGTGGCAGGGTCAGAGGGAGTGCCACCGGGGGTTTGCAGGGAGAGTTAGTGACTCACCAGGGGTGGGAGGCTTGTTAAATCTGTCACACGGAGGTAGCATCAAAAGCTTACCCAGTTTCAGATGTTGATTTTTCCATGCTCGGCTATTCATGGCTACAATAACAAGGTGGCTAAACCCACTATTATTGTCTGTGCAGAAAGTGAAGGACAAAGGATGTCTACTCTCAGAAAAAAACACAGAGATGATGTGGGGTGTTTTTTTTTTTTGCGGCTTGTAAACTGTAAGATAGTATTTCCAAACTCCTTTTTTTTTGAGAAGTTTAATTATGTTTTAACTGAAAGCAAAATGCGAAGACATAGAAGGCAATATATCTTCTCTAAAAGTGCATTACTCATTTTTTAATAGAAACCAGTTGTTGATATTGGAGGACAGATGCTTTGAAGAAAGAAGGGAGGTTAGGTTCTTGTTTCTGCCCCCAAATCCCTGCCACCCTATGATCAAACTTCTGATCAAAGTTTACAAAGTTTGAAACTGCAGAGTAAAGAGAAATGCAAAGCAGCTTGTGAGTGAAGAGGTGTGAAACCGAGGGTGTGAAACAGCAGATCTGATCTGTCGGGTCAGCTTTCTCTATGTACTGAGATGTAACCCACAAAAGATCAGGAAACTCTGCCATACAACATTTGGACTTGAGAATATTTTAAACATGTAGTCACTGGCACCATGGGAGATGGGTACCCAGGGAAAGAGGGATGTTTGTGCGTATGAAACCTTGCTAGCAGGGATAACTAGCTTGGAGAAGCTGAATAAGGCCTGAGAAGTCCAAGTTCTGTCCTTACGTATGAATGCAGCTCTTGTCTATGGCTGTGGATATTTGAAGGATAAAGTGCATGGATGACCATCTCACTCCCTTTCCACCTCCTGCTGTCTGCATAACTGACAGAGTGGCTCTGGTGTTAAAATCATCTAAGCAGATGTGAAGCTCCTCCATGCCTCTACCCTGGTTGCTTTACTGAGGAGCAGAAGACAAATGTGACTGACAGGAAGTGCTGCAGGAGAAAAAGTGGGTGGTGGTTCTAATTTAGGGATGCTCTCTAATTTTACCCATGCTCTCTAATTTTACCCGTTTTCTCTCTAATTTAGGGATTTAGTGCACATTGGTTGGCTAAAGCTTAATACAGACAATGCAGAAAGGTGCTGTGCTCATCCACTGCTTTGCTGAAGCCTGAATTTTCACAACAGCCTGCTGCTACCACTGCTTAGGAGCAGGATCTTTACTGAGTACTTTACTTTTATGCTTGTCAAGCATTTCCAGAAGAAGATCTTTTTATTTAAAGATTTTTTCTGAAGTTTATGATCAAAAATATTCTCAGCTCAAAGCTCAGCCCTCTGATGTACTAGCCGTTTTTTCATCATGGCATCAGGCTAGCCAAGCACTTACATCCATGCTTAAGTTTAAGTGCAGGCCTAATAGAGTTAAAAACAGCTTCAGGAGTGTCCCTTGCTGCCCTACTGAACAGTCATAGGCGATGTGTAAATGTAGTTGTCTTGCTGAATCAGAGCTAAGTGATAATATGCTCCCACTAGCTGAGATGGAGCAGTGAACTGCATGTGTTAACAAGGTGAGATTTCAGAGTGGAGGTGATGTTAGAGGACAGGGAAACCAGCTTTTAATAGCATTCACTGCACCTTGACATAGCTGCAAGACAAGAGCCTGAGCTGGAAGGGTAGGATTTTGAGACATCACTTGGAAGTGGTCTGGGACTTTTGCATCTCTATTGGCTTTCTGTGCAGGTGTACAGTGGGGAAGGTTTCTTCTGTTCTCATGTCTGCAGTCACACATCTTAGTTTCTCATGGTAGGACAAATAGGCCACCAAGAACAGAAAGTAGGACATTTGGCCTCTCTCCTCTATGGGAGGTACAGTGCAGATTGGCTTCTGAGAACTAGGACAGTACCTTCAAAAGTAGAACAGCTGGTCACCCCTTTCCTGTGTGTGTTGCCTTACAAATGTACCCTCTTAAGCTCAAGATTTAAGAGACATTTTTGGCCTACTTAGGGAAATATTTTCTGAAAATAGGGATAGATACACTGGAACAGACCAAAACCTCTGCTTTCCTTCTCGAGCACCAAGTGGACCTAGCAATCGGAGGAGCCACATGCTGGGCAAATAAACCCAACAGGTGCTCTGCATCACTTCTTGCATATGGAACAATACCACAATGACAAATCTGCTCTCCTTGGCCAGGAGGTATTCACTTTTCAGCAGCAGAACATGGACAGAAGATATTGCACTGCAGTGTGAGATGATATTTCATTGTAATAGGGAACTGTTACCAAATCAAACTTGTGTGTGTGTGCTATATGCATATACAAAACGATATATATTTGACCAGAAACAAAAATTTTACTTTCATTCCAGTAAAATACATAGAACGTATCCACAGAGGGTTTCATTGCCCTGCATTAAGGTTCTTCTCTAAGTGTAATTAGGTCCATAATGTCTACATTCCCATCTGAGTGCTAACGATGCCAGTGGGACGGTAGCAAGTTGTCCTTGTCAGTAGAAAGTGCCTGGGGACCATGCAGCAGCCTGTGTGGGTAAACAGGAGCCGAAAGTACAAACCAGGTCAGCTAGCACAGTTCTTGGAAAGACACCGCTGTCCTCACTGGTTGAGGAAAACCCCTCCATTGCTTCCTTAATGATGGCCATTAATGTTTCCACCTGGTTGCAGCTTGGGCTAATCCCACATGGGTTTCTCACCTTGAGCCAGAGGTTACTCAGAGTGGCTGTGCTGCTCTGAAGTCCGGGTTCACTCTCTTGGAACTCATCATTAGTCTAGTCAGGTATGAGACTTAATAGTTAGAGAGAGAGGCTAATAGACAGGGAAGCCTTCCAATATTTTTTTTTTAATCCAGTAAGTGTGCTATGGTAATGAATTTGGAGCCTAGTGGCTCTAGTTGTAGTGGGAAGCTCACTGTCTTGAGAACAGGTCTTTAATCCACATGAAGAGGTGTTTCATAAGCCGTATGTGATGCCCTGCTTTGAATATTAATACCCAGCGCACTTATTCAGCTCACAGCCATTTCATGGAAATGCCGTGTCTCTGTGAGGCCAGACTGAGCCCTTGGATGCTCTGATTTTTTTTTGCAAAGACAGTTTCGGGTTGTTCTGTACTCTTAATTCAAAATTTGTATTCAGCTTAGAGTCTCTGACACCACTGCATACATATTAGATAATATTAACTGATTTTAGATTTAATGAAAATGTGAAGGAGACTATAGGACAGCAGGCTTGGTCTACTTAGCCAAGTGACCTGTTAGTTATATACTTCATGAAGTTACTTAATCTTTTACAGGGCAGTCCCTTCTAAAATAAAATAACAGGAGGCAGCCACTGTTCTGGTGAGCGCTCGTGTTTTTCAAGGCCTTCAGCAAAAGCTGGAGAATGGATATTCAGTGTGAACTGAGATACATTCTGGCTGTGTCAGCCATGCAGCTTTTGTTTTTCATGTTTATATCTGTGGGCAGAGCTGGGGAAATGGCAGCAACGGAGCCTCTGTTGTAGCCCTTACTCCCACAGAGTGCTGATGGTCCAGAGCTGAGGGCACTGCACCTATGGCAGTGGCAGGCTCGCAGCGAGGCGGAGGTCTTGGAAATGGAGCTGGACAGCCCTGATTATTTTTAGTAATGGAATATGCCTGTGATAATGCCTGGGGAAGATGGTTTGGGCTGCTAATGCTTGGCCATGGTCATGGCCCACCCGAGTAACCAGAAGCTGAGCTGAGCCAGCTGCCTCATTGGGGGATCCTTCCCACAAAGCCAGGCGTAGTGAGCAATGAATTGTCACTTCTGCATTGTTATTGCTGCAACCGGTTTGCTCTGCCAGGGCTAGAAAGGGATGTGTTTTTCTCTGGGTAATTACTATGTTTGCATGTGCTCCCCATTAAAACGCAGCATTATTACATGCTAGCTATGGCTCTTGCTCTCTGGTGACCAGCTGGACACGGCACACACTTGCAATGCAAGGATCCTGCTATGTGCCCGGGCAGAGGCAAGGCAGGTTTGATGTGTGTGTAGCTAATTTGTGTCACACAGAGGTGCCTAGTGTTTGCACTGTAAGTCGCGGCTCTGCGTTTGTTTCTACACTTCTCGCTGTCTCAAGGGAGCTATTTGGAAAAGAGTTACTCGGGATCTTTGCTTCTGGCGGTATATAAATTCTCGTCTGGTACAAAATTTAGGAGATGGCTCAATCCAGTGACACTTTCTTGACACGAACGTCTCTGGGAGGCACAAGAAGTAGAAAGCCAAAGCTAAGATAGGTGCACTAATATCTTTGAAAGATGTCTCCGAGTCCTCCAGTGTGATAAAACAGGCAGGCAGTGAGTCGAAACCGTTGCCTAGTATGCAGCAAGTTTCTGTTTTATTGTTTTGTTCTGCCACTTTCCACCCTTGTCTGCGAAGTCTCATGTTGCACCTTACCTTTAAACTCAGACTGTAACTCCTCTTCAGGGAACATTTTGTGCTACTCATACCAAGCAAGGACCTCAACCTAGAGTTAACTTAGAAACAGCTAAAGATGTTTTGGTCTCTTACCCTCAGTGAAATCAGTGGAAATTGGGTGCCTATGGATCTCTGTCACAACTTCTCTGATGGTGTGTTTACAGGTATGTTTCACAGTAGTGGTCCCCTGCGTTTCCCCTCCAGGCTCCCCAGCTTGGGAAACTGGCTGGAGCACAGCAGCTCCCTTTTGGCCAGGACAGTAGGAAGTCCCACCATGGGACCAGAGCATGCCTCTGGCCTGCGTAAATTAACCCTAGTCTTTGGATTGATTAAGAGAACGGTAAGTAATGGTTATGAAATTAAACATTTGTGTGCAAAGCTCAAGCACATAGACCTTGCAAACTGTGCTTACCAGCAAACCCATCCTCCCTACTGTATTCATTCCTGCATGAGGCAAGAGGCTACTTAACATTTCAGACCAAAACAAAGTGCTTGCAGAGACAGGGGCCTGGAGCTCCTACATGAGTGACAGCAGCGTTACTCTGCTGAGCCCCAGGAGAAGCAGTCTCCATGCTGGTGCAAGGGCTGCAACATAAATATGATAATGAGTGACGGGCAAGTAGCCTCGAGGTGTTTCTGGGTACATGATGTGAGGAATTGGTCTGGGCTACGTATGTCTCCTAAGCAAGATCAAGGTGTGATATGCTAAGGCCTCTGTGGGGTGAGAAAGCAGAAAATAAATAATGAAACTGTCTACCAAAGCCATAACTCTCTGCCGATGAATTCAAGAAGCATCAACGAGCATCCTGATCTTTGATAGCATGTCAGATTACCCAGCCTGAGTTTCAACAGGAGATCAAGCTACTCACAGCAAAGAGAGGAATGAACACAGGTGTGCTGCAGCCAGGGAGGGGGAGGAGTTTCAATGCCCCCTCTACCTCCCCCTGGAGAGGCAGGTGGGAAAATGGAGTGGGTGCTGCGTGTCATTAGCCTTTGGAAGACCCTCTCCCCTACCTGCCACTGCCTTGCATGTGGGACTGCTCCTCTGCCCTGGTGAGCACCTTCTTCTTGCCTGGTGGGTGCATTTGGTTTCTTTGTTGCTCAAGCTCATCTGGGAGAGCGGCAGTGCTTTTGGGAGAGAGGGAGGCTGTGCAGAGACACAAGGAGGCAACAGGGGTTCAAGGGAGAGGGAATGGTGGTCAAAGAGAGATGAAAGGCTCCAGACCCCCTGCAACGGGGAGCTCTGACCTGCTGGTTCTGAGGAAAGGTTCTTCCTTGCTGGAAGCCAAACAGCTGTGTCCCATCTCCCTTATGTGCTATCAGCTTGAGAAAATAGCCCGGATTGTTTGTCTTATGAGTGTCCTTTGTCTGGACGTGCAGGGGAAGCTCTATTGTGTGAAATATATCTATCTGTATTTGGAGCACCTCACCTATGAGGCTGAGAGAGCTGGGGTTGTTCAGCCTGGAGAAGAGAAGAGAAGGCTCTGGAGAGACCCTACAGCAGCCTTCCAGTACCTGAAGGAGGCCTACAGGAGAGATGGAGAGTGTAGTGATAGGACGAGGGGTTTTAAACAGAAAGAGGGTAGATTTAGGTAACTAGAATGTAGGAAAACATTCTTTACTATCATGGTGGTGAAACGCTGGAACAGGCTGCCCAGAGAAGTTGTGGATTGCCCTGTCCCTGGAAGTGTTCAAGACCAGGCTGGATAGACCTTTGAGTAACCTGGTCAAGTGGGAGGTGTCCCTGCCCATGGCAGGGGGTTGGAACTAGATGATCTTTAAGGTCCCTTCCAACTCTAACC
>JAOTQQ010000023.1:41671647-41684528 GCA_026546715.1 Gallinago undulata
GGGAGGTGTCCCTGCCCATGGCAGGGGGTTGGAACTAGATGATCTTTAAGGTCCCTTCCAACTCTAACCATTCTATGGTTCCATAATTCTATGAAATGTAGATACTGCTCCCCAGATAACACCCCCAACTTGCAGTGGGGCTGGTGCCCTCATGGTTTTGCAAGACCACATAGGAGCCAGAAGCTGAGGCTGGAGTGGCTGCAGTGTCAGTAGGGTGGCCTCCTTCCACTGTTACACCAGACATGCAAAATCTCTTCCCCCTTCCAGATCCAGGAGGTATCTGTCTCTCTGAGCTTTTTTTTCTGGGCTTCACTGGGTTTTCTCCATTTTCAGTGCAAGAAAGAGATGGCTGAAAAGGCGACTCCTGATGAGGATGAAGAGAAGGAGGTGCTGAAGGGACCGGCGAGCAAGGAGTTTAAGCTGGGTCTAACAAACAGGACTAGGATGAGGGAAGGATCTCTTCCTTGGGAAAAGCAGAATTTGTGGCCTGCAAGCTTGTTTAGAGGACGTGGGGCTGGGGCAGGATGGCAGCAACCCTGGCTGTGAGGCTGGAGAGGAGAATGAAGTCCTTTCTCCCTTTTCTGCTCCAGTGGGACGTGTGCCATGCATAGGGTAGGACTGGAAGTGGGACCACTGGGCCTGCCTTTCTCAGTGACTTGCCTCTGCCTTTGTGGACGCAGTGATGGAGCTGCCAGGAAAGCAGAGGCTGTGCTCACGGTGGCTCCGTGGTGAACCGGGAAGTGGCAGGGGCTCATGAGAAATAACAAATCTGAGGAGAGGGATTTCTTTTTCAAGCCTGAAGTAGGCACAGAAAGTTGCACGAGGGTGATTTACATACTTAAGCAGGGTTTTGGCATTTGTGCCCGGCCTTGTGGTTCATTTCCTCATTCACTCAAAGGCATAAAGAGTGAACAAATGTTTGGTAAACAGGAACCTAAGGTTTCAGCGATGAAAAGCTTTAACTCTCGCCCACAGAGCTGCTTGCAGCGTTGGCTTAGAAGAGTTTTTCAGAAGATGATGGTTTGCCTCCTCCCTGATCTCATGCTTGGGTAGCTCCAGCCGTCCCCCCCAGCGTCCCCTTGTGGGAAGCACCCACCCCGTGGCTGGCAGCCTGGCTGGCAGAGCTGCTGCACTGCCGAGGGCTTGAATGAGCGAGGAAAGCATGAAGCGAGGTGGGGCCCTTCGGTTTGGCCTCAGTCAGCGCTGGCGAGGGCCAAGCTGGGAAACTTGTACAGCTGCTGCCCGGGCTCGATTTGGTCTATGAATAACTGGAGAGCTTTCCATCACCAGGGCTGTCGGCTCAGGTATTTGCAAGCACTTTATTTGGTGGTTTCTTTTTAGTGTGGTGGCTGGATGGGGAGGACAGGATGGAGAGAGGAACCTTTCATGCTTCAGCCTTCTGCAGCATCCGGCGTTTTCATGAAACCACAAAGGACGTTAAAGAAGAAAGAACAAGTGCTCTGTTTATAGGGATTTAGACCATCAAAACAGAGAGGGGGCTGTGTTGTTCAGTGATTGCTTGGAGTCAAGGAGCCCGAAGACATAAGTTCACAGGAGATGGGCCTCCAGGCTGGAGCCCACTCTGCCTTCCCACCCTCCCTGGGCCACAGTTTGCTGCCCCTCGCTTATGCCACCACAAAGGTTGGCAGAGCTGGCTGGCACTCCGTACCCAGTGTGCTGCCCAGCATTGCTGTGCATATTAAAAAGTCTCTCAGGAAAGCGACTCCAGCCTTCTGCAGCTGCCTGGGAATTTGCCTTGTGCAGGGTTTTCCACTCAGAGCCCCTTGCAGGACATGTTACACTCAAGGAGAAGCGTTCAGCGCCCTGAACCAGAACCGCATGGGGAAGGGAGTCGGGCAATCTGTAGTCCATGCACCATCAGCTGGTGCTGCACCGGTTGAGAGCAAATGTTCCTTTCCACCAACTACATTCAATGAAGATTTTTATGCAGGCATGATAGTGGGAGGTAGTGCAGAAACAGGTCTGATGGCAATAGCAGAAAGCCTGCTGCTCCCAAAGGTAGTCCCAGTGCTTTTTTAGGAGCGTTGCACCAGAACAATTGCAGTGGGAGGGAAAGGGTGATGACAGCCTGTGATTCTTAATCGCTCACTCTCATCTCTCCTCAGTGTCCAAGCTGACTGAAATTAAAAACGAAAGCAATTGCACAGCATAAATCAGATGCTGGAAGTCCTTTTCATGATCTAAAACCAGTGTCCCTGGCTCCTGGGCTCTGTGCTGAGGGGGACAGCAGGGTGAAAAACTGCCCCAGCCCACCACTCACTGGCCACAGTTCATCCCTGGACGGAGCAAGCTGCAAAACAAGAAACAGCCTGTGAACATCCCAGAGCCGCCCAGTGCTCCTTGGGGAGGAAGGCGTTTTGGAGGGATGCAATGCAAATGCTGCTCTACCACTGAAGACTGAAGGTCTGTCCAGCCAGTGCAGGGCTATGGTGGTGGCTGCAGGAGCCTTCTGTCCCCCTGCTACTGCACCTTGGGGGCTGGCATGATTTCCAGAATGGCAGGGGATAAGTCAGGGGGAGACCGTGGGAGAGGCACAACTCCGCATGGCTGGGGGTGCCCTGCATAGAGGAGCAAGTGACCCACAGCACACATGCTCTGTCTCCAGCTTGGCACATCGAAAGTTTTCCATCTGATTAGAAGCTGCTCTGTTTTCCTAGATAAAGCCGCTCCTGGCCACTGCCAAAATTTCTGGTTTCTCCTCGCTGCTGGAGTGTTCGTATCTTCTAGGAGGAAGAGCTGGAGGAGGCAGAATAAACAAATAGGTTTTCACTCGTATTTTTTAGTCACCCAGCGGCCATTGGACGCCTCATTTAAGTATATTATTAGCAACCCCGACATTCCAAACATAAACAGCAAGCAAAACTGTATGTGTACGCTGCCTCCAGACGCTGCTGGTGCATGTTTCTGCTGCGTGGGCTCTGTGCATCCTGAGAACGGCTCTCCCAAGCCTGCCATCGCTGGCGGGCAGAGACAGCCCACAGGGTGCCAGGCTAGAGCCCTCCTTCGCTCTGCAGGGAGGGCCAGCACCCACTTCTGCACTCCCGCAGGGCTCAGCCCCCTTCCAGGGGTCAGACCCCCCTGAGTTAAAAGGCCTGGTGATGTGCAGTGCTCTCTCTGAATGGGACTATGTCCAAATCATCTCCTACTAACCTGCAAGGAAAATACTGGGCTAAAACTATTTTAGAATCCTTTGAAAGGGCGAGGACTCAATCAAGTGCTGTTTTATTATCCAGCTTTCCTTAACAAGCTTTCCATTCATGGAGAGCCAGTAAAATTTTGAAGTCATATTTTGGGTGTGGAAGAGACCTCGTAAATTCTAGTACTTATGGAATCTGTGAAAATTATTTTCTCTTTGGGATTATGTAACAATATTCCCAGAGATAAGCATTTTGGGATTTTCTAGGGACAAAGGGAAAGTGGATTAGTTTTCCACACCTTCCAATCAATATTTTTGATAGCTATCTATATAGCTATAAACATCTTTAGTGTTATCTTGAAATATATTTTGGTGTCATGTAAGTTATCACCCAGAGACAACACAAAGTGCTTCAGACACTAGGCAGAGAGCCAAAACCTGTCCTTGGATAATATCTGCAGTTCCTCTTGACTCCCTGGTATCTGAAGGTCAAGTTGGACCCAGAGCTCCAGCAAAGCTGAAACATTAAGTGTGCCAAAGAAGTTTCAGGAGCACAAAAGTATTTACCAGCAGTTTCCAGTTGCTTTGTTCTGGTGATGGGGAGCTAAAATGTGTGTAAGAAGAGGTAAAAGGAACATACTAAACACATCTTGTAGGAATATATGATCCCTTTACTGGGTGCATGTTTTTTTGTTTCTTCTATGGATGTCCATTGGGTCCATCTTGCAAGCTGGTACTTCTGTGGAAGGATAGGGGTGCTTGCAAGAGGCATTCAGCTAGGTCCACCTCCTCTCCCTCAATTCAGGAAGACCTCTCCAAATGTAGCCCTATGTGCAGACATCAGTGAGTCCACATTACTAAGTACTGTCTGCCAAACACTGATGCTGTGCTTGGCCAACACCTTATGAAACACATCCTGTGTGTGGAGATTACAAACTAGAGAGCCATGCTGAGCATTGGGGTATTCTACCAAGGATAGCCAGAGGACAGGGCTGTCAGAAAGCGTTGAAGCTTTTTGGGTTTGGTACGGGAAGTAATGTGACAGTGTGCTCCAGTGTTAGTTTTCTTGCCTACAGAAAGACAAGGGAATTCCCAGGCATTTACTGGGAGAAACAACTGAGCATACCCGAATGAGCAGCAGGCTCCACAAGAAAGCAGACCTTCCCCCCACCTTGTTTCTGTCCAAGATCTCCCACCGCGAATCCCTTCACAGACCTGTTCTTGCTGCTAAGAGCACTGAGCTTACCCAACCCTCTGTGCCTGGGCTCCCAAGAAACCTCCCACAAAGTGGAAAAGAGTCTGGTATTTTCCTCTCTGTGCCTTTGTAATCTCTAGCCTGCAGGTGTGGAAGGGCTCTGCAGTCCTCATGGTCAGGTCAGAGCAGGCTGTCAGGCAGGAGGGACAGCCAGTGAGCTAGCACAGGAGCTGAGCAGCCCTCTGGGTGTTGCTGTTCCTGCTCCGTCAGGTCACTGGCTCTAACAGGACACAGTTACCCTTTCTCTCTAAAATAAAAAAAACCCAAACCCAGAGGATTTACACATTTATCTGAGGATCCCACCTTCCAAACTGCTGTCCTGCCTTCTGCACCAGGTTGAGCTTGGCGCATCCTGCAGCACCAGGGTGAAAAGTTGCAGCCTGAAACACCAGGCACAAGCCCCTGCTGAAGAGCAGAGAGTGGTTTGGTTTTCGACTGAAATTTGGAGTGAGTGTTGTGCCCTGGAAAGGGGCAGACCTGCAGCCCTATCCTGAGGGAAGCTGCTCTGAGATTTCAACAGTAAGAAGGCCAACAGCACTCAAAATAAATTACTAGAAAGCCTACATATTTAATAAAAACAAGATTTTTTTTTGCAGGATTTTGGAGCTAGCAATCATTTCCTATTACATTGTCTGGAGGGATGTAAAATCCCTGTAGAAGAGGTTATCGTTCTCTGTTGAACTTCAGAAGGCTTCTCCATGAGGACAGAGGTTGAAGTTGTTCCAGGGGCAGCACTGAGCTACCAAGTGGCTGTGCCTGGGGCTTGGGCTGCCCATGGTTCCCTTTGGTGCGAGCCTCAGCGATGTGTCTGTGCCCAGGGCTGTCACAGGGAAGCACTCCCCTGCTTCTGTCCCCTCTGGTGACTGGGCTGGCTCCCGCCACCCTGTGGCATGCTGGCCTAGGGCCACCAGCTTGTTCCGCACCAGCCCCAAAGTCATCTCCAAATGGCAATGACTCCTTCAAAATCTCCATTAAATGAATTTGCTCTTTACAGGCAACTGGTTCACTTTGGGTTCCAGAATATTGCCTTGTGGTTGCTAATAACCTGGGCCAGAACTGAGCTGGTGATTTATAGGGGAAAGGCTTTGTATCTGCCTCCTTAAGTGCCTGCCTTGCTGCTTTGCCTCTTTCCCCAATCTCTCTTCCTATCCCCTTGCCACTCACGTTCTGGGTATTTCCAGCTACCTCTGAATGAGGCATTAATGTAGATAAATATTACTGCAAAGAAGTAATGGCCAAATACTCTCTGCATCATCTATATGCACTGGTTGGGGAGCGATTTTTCATTTCATACATCATTTGCTGTTTCAGCATGTGGCAATTCTGCAAAATGAGGAAGGAGAATTAGAGATTTGAAGAGCCCACCCCTTGTTTCTGCCATTCCCAGCACTTTTGAGCACAGGCACATGGTGATTGCTGTGCGGTCACTGGCCTGAGACATGTTTGGATGAGCTCATGTGAATCTTGTCCTGACCACCCTACACACCTTCTTTCTTCCTCTCTTTCTGCCGCTCTCTTCTTCAGTTTGGTTTAACACAGCCACGTATGTTTAATCTCCTTTTCCACTCACCCCCAAACCTCACCTCGCTGTATTCTGTGTTATTCGGTGTAATTGTTCCCAGCACATAACACACGACTAGCAGCCCTTTCCCCTAACTCCAATAAGAGCTCATACGCCAGTGAAGTAATCTTTCCCACCTGGGCTGCTCCTGTGGTTTCATGTCACTTAATCCTCCCCTGTGAGCTGAGGACGAGTTTAAGGTGACATCTGCTCAGTTTTGTGTTGGTTGTGTTCGTACTGGGGGTCCCATACTTCCCATTGTTGAGCACAGCTTTGCTAAAGTCCCACATTTTCTGGGAGATAACTGACTCTGCTGGGCTCACCCTGCTACTAGAGCCCCCATTAAAATCAAGGATGTAGGTTCAGTGAATCTACTCTTCCGGACCGCTGTGCTTATCCTGCCTGCCTATTTTCCCCTTGGGTTATCTTCATGAATGCATTTTTCCCCCTGCTTCCTCCCTGTCACTGGTGGCATCAGGCTGCGAGGTAGGAGCTGAGCCGCCTGCCTCTCGGCAAGCCTGTGTTCCCACGACTGGCAATGTTGGTGTGCCAGCCTTGCTGCAGAGCCTTGTTTGAAGTCTTCTGCTGGAAAGGGCTACCAAAAGCTCTGTGTGCTGACTGCTCGTCAAAGGCAAGATGCACCCTCACACAGTGCCCTGCCAGCAGCGCCTCCGCTCCCTGAGAAAGATGTGGGCATCAGGGATCTCCTGCAAAGCATTTCAGGTACCTGCTGATCCCGGGGAGGTATCTGAAGGTCATCTTCTCCATCATGCTGCAAGTGTGAGGGGAGCAAAGAGGTGTATTTCTAAAGATCTCTCCTCTTCATGGTCTCACATGCCATGCAGAGCTCATTCATCTCCGCAGTGTGCTGCTGCTCTCCTTGAAGTGAGCCATCATTTCATTTTCAGTGACTTCCTAATGTGTTTATTCCTTTTTTTTTCCCCCCAAGCAACAGCACAGGCATTGCTGCATTTGGCAAAAGAACAAAGCCTTATTGTTCAAAGCCTGTGTGCTTCAGTATCAGCTGGGACAAACACACCATTGCACTCCTAGACCTCAATCTCAAAAGCCATCTGGACAAAGACTGAAAAGGCTCAAAATCACGAGTTAGAAAAAACCTTCACCTTTATCTTGTCTCTAAAGAACTCTGTCAAGTACGGTTTTATATCTGTGCTTTCTTTTTGCCAGAAATACCTTTTCAGAAACCTGAAAATAGCATCTCTTTCTCTATTGATTTGTGCCCCTGAGAAGCACTGATTTCTCCCCCTCCGATCGACATGGCTCGTCGTGTCGATTTGCTTACGCAACTCCGTTATCAATGAATGTCAGCGTGGCACTGGTCACACACAAAGCGAACCTGCTATCCATTTCTTTGCAACTGTGTGGCAGCAACAGCACTCTCCAGGACTCTCCTCCACCAGTTTTAGCTCCGGAGGCAGGGGCTGGGGTGATGCCTCGGCTCTCGCACAGTTCCCTCCCAGTGGTGGCCAGCATGAAGGTCGATGGCCAGCGATGGACGAAGCCCAGGGGGCTCGCCTATCAGTTTGAAACTGCTTTGTAGCCAACTGCAACAGGCGATGCTAGTATAAAATATCTTATACCAATGCAATGCCCAATTTTTCTCTCATAATTTTGCCTGGAAAAAAGGACACCTTTTCTGATGTGCACTTCAGAAGTGTGGACCTGGTGTTAATTTGCCACAGAGTACCTATATAATTCTTTCCCTATAAGCCAGTCTTCTCAGCTTCCAATTAGTTTTGCTGGTTCCCCCTGCTTCCCCACCAGCCTGGCATCCCCGCTGGTCAGGAGGCATCAAGAAGGAAAGATTGCAGAAGAGCGATCAGGCAGTTGCTTATCTCTCTGCCCTGGGATATGTAATGCAGCCCAAAACTGTCCTGAGACTTTTTCTGTTGACGTGACAAATTGTAAAGTCCTGTCTAATTTCCTGTATGCTAACCCTGCAAAGTCTTTAACTGCATTTGGGTCTCCTCCTCCCATAGGGTGTCTTAATTTTGGACTATTTCCTCCCTAGACATATTAGTTTGTGTGTCCTTCGAGCTAGGTCATTTTCTCCCCATGTCCCATATCTTTTTTTGTCCTTTTGTGTTATATTCCACTCCTGGCTGGTGATTGCATCTCCTCCCCAACATAGTATCAATTGCAGTTTTAATAAACAAGCTGTCTAATGCTTTTTCTAGATCATTAATGAAGACGGTAAATAAAACTGGAGCTAAGACCAGTTTCTAGTAATAGCCCTACTGGATGCCTCCCCGCAAGCTGACAGTTTTGTCGTTGATCACTATTCATCACCGAGCCTGAACGTCAGTGTCCCCGTGTGAGGTAATTTATATTCATTTAACACCATTCATCACAGAATCAGAGAAAACCATGGCTAGAAAGGACCTCAAGAGGCTGATTTCAGAAATATTCCTGAAGTTTCCAGCCTGCTTTTAAACACTGACAAGGATGGAGGTTTCGCATCTTTGCTGGGCAGGTGGGTTTAGTTTAGTATAGGCCCATTAGCCTTCCCCTTTGCCAACTTTAACCTCTCTAGCTGTAGTATAGGCCTGTCGTTTCTTGCCACGCTCTCCATAGATACAGAGGAATGTCTGGAGAACAGCTTATTCCCCCCTTCTCTGGAGATATTTTTCACATACTTGAAAATTATTGTGTCTCCCCTAATCTCCTTCTTGCCAGAGTAAACAAACCCCCTTGAATAAGCCTTTCTTTGCAAGTCCTGTTTTCTAGACCTTTCATCCTGCTTCCTTCCAGACTCTCCTGAGCTGGATAAAGATCATAGCAACGCTGGGTAAAACAGAAGGATCAGCCATGTATTTTACAGGCACAGCTCCTCTTTGAATGCCCTGGTAAGATGACTGCCTTGTGTGTGACAAAATGGCACTTTATTCATTTCAGGTTCCTGAGTTGCTGTACTGCTCCACATCTGCCTCATCAGCTGTCTCTCATTTTGTCCCTGTGCAGCTGACTATACCTACCTCCGGGCACAACTTTGCTTGTCTCTTTACCGAATTACATCCTGTTTTTCAGACCTTTTCTCTAACGTGTCAGGATTATTTTTGATTCTGATCCTCTTCTCTCATGTCCTTGCAGCTCATCTCAACTTGGTCATATCTGCATGTCTGATAAGGATGCTCACTATTCCACCATCCAGTGGCTGGACCCCTGTTGAACCCTACCCAACTCTTCCTTCTGAGACAACTTCTTTCTAAGTACAGTTTTCCAAAACAGTTTTGCACCCCTTCCTTGAGGTAATTTGTCTAGGGCATGTTTCTTTAGTTTATATCTGGTAACAGGAAGAGAGATGGTACAAAAGGCCTTCCCAAAGTCAAGATACAAGATGTCTCCTGCTTTGTCTCTATCCACAAGCCCTGTTGCAGGATGAAATTAGGTCAATTTGACATGATTTGCTCCTGGCAAATCAGCGCTGGCTGTTCCTCTTCTCTTGGTTGTTTCCTAGGTGCTGATGATTAGTTTGTTTAATTATTTGTTCCAGTGCATTTCCAGGAACTGAAATTGAGCTGACTGGCCTTGCTCCTCTTGTTTCCCCTTTCTGCAGCCAGAACCAGGCAGGGTGCCACTCTCTGAGGAGCCCCGCTCCACCACGCTGCTCCCGAGGGCTCACAGAAGGTCCCAGCTTGGGCCAGCCCCTCTTCAGGGCATGGCTGCGGTGGTGGCAGACAGATGCTTTCCTCAGCCTTCCTCTGACCACCAGCCTATCCCTGTTTGCCTTCCTGCCTTGTGCTAGTTATGTCTCCTTTTCGTGTCTGTCTCGATTGCATTCCTTGTTATACGTACCAACCTTTGATGTCAACCCTTAGCCATTTGCACGTATCTCAGTATTCTGTTTGAGTCCTCCTTCCCTGGAAGGCCCCTGAAGACTGACTGACTGAGCCAGTTGATCTTTCCCTACGTTTCTTAACCTTTCTTTGCATTGGCATGACTTACGTTTGTGCCATGCTTCCCGTAGACAATGGTGATGCTCCGCAATGGTGATGCTCTTGGACTGGCTTCCCCGAGTGCTTGCTTGCCAGCCCTCTGGGTTGTCTGTGGTACTCAGCAAAGCCTCTCAGTGGGAAAATGCAGAAATTCAGCTTTTCAATGAAATTGTGGACTTCACCCACTTCCAGCTGGGCTTTCCCAACCTGTGCAAGACTTCTTGTTTTCAGCAATCTCTTTGTCTCTTAGCAAAAGTAAGCACAGCGAGCCAAATTCTGACCTCATTTACACCAGTAATATCTGGATCAGTGCCAGGAAAGTGCTGAAGTTGTTTTGGGCTCACAGTGATGAGAATGAGAGCGGCATCTGTCTCATTAATTCCCCCAATCCACAGAAAGTAAATGATTCCAAGAGGAAATAGCTCCACAGAAGGGAACCCTGGAAAGAATTAGAGACTGACTTAATGGGATTAAGAGGAAAAAATGCTTTAGCGAATCCAAATCAACCCTCTCTTCAAAACATTCAAGATGCCAAAATAAATACAAACACTGTTTTGGAAAGGAAAAGGTTAAAAAGCTATGAAAACAAAATATCTCGGCCTCTTCTAATGATGTCCCCTAGCAGAACAAGCACAACCCAGAAAGGGTTGCTGAGTCAGCAGTATCATACCTGCCACTTGATGTTTATCCATGGGGCTCTAAGGATGGAAACTCAAGTTTTCTATGTTAGCTGTGGGGCTCATTCTGCGTTTTCAGGTTTGATAAAAGACCCATAGAAACCAGAGAGTGTTACAGGTAGGGATGGATGAACAGGTCTGGCAAATAGAAACCTCTCTCTCAGACGCATGGCCAGCCTGACGTCCAGCCCCCAGAACCATTCCTCCAGTCATTGCTTTGGCTTTTTGTTCCACGGTTAATTATCATCTTTGCACAACTCTTCACCCATGCCACACTGTGCATGGCACTAGGATCAGATGTGCCAAAATAGAATAAATATGTGCAAAGAGCCTGTTCCTGAGGTGTTGCCGGATACATTAGGCACAGCATGCAGATGGCCTGCTTTTGTGCAGTCGAGTGGAAGGGGAGGATATTTTGAGCAACTGGCAAAAACCAGCACCTTTCAGGTGGGCAGAGGTACCTGCGTGCTGGCAGGGAGGAGGGCAGGAAGGAGCACAGGGCTCGCACTGTGCCTGTCAGTAATAGCTGGAGGCAAGCAGGAGCTTTGCCTTGCAAACTGCCTCCTTCCACCTCCCACCAGCGCGGTGGCTGTCCCCATTCACCCAGCCACCAGGAGAGCTTGGGGCAAAATAATTAGGGGATGGCCAGAGCTTTTAGTGGCATGGGCATTTCTTCTCTTTTTATATAACAAGAGCACAGCACAGCATTGCTGAGGGCTGGTGAGTACTAAGGACACTGTCTGTCTTCCCCGATGGTCTGATGACCTTTAAGGAAGAACTGGGCTTTATGTGAGGACCCCCACTCTCCAAGGTAAGCTTGGCTAAATGAAAGCACTCAGAGGGGAACTGTAAAAATGTACAAGGGCCACAAAGCACTCACTGTGGTGGAAGACTATGGGAGACTGATCTATTTCACACAATTTGGAAATTACAAGGCAGTTGGATAACAGCATAGGAGCACTGCAGTAGAAAAGAAATTTCTGAATGGGGACTTCCATTTAGGAAAAAACCCCAACATTGTGTGATCTGGTGGCTAGAAGCAGAGGCAAGGCAGGTACAGAGAAGAGAAAAAAGTGCACTTGTTATATGAGGGTAACTAACTAAAGAAATGACTTTTCTGACATCCTAGTAGACTCTCCAGACCTTGCAGTCTTTCAGCCAAGTCTAGGTGAATTTCGAACAGATGCATGGCAGCTCAAAACCAAGTTATGGGTCAGCATGTGAAATGACTGTGGGAGGTACCCTGGATCTCTTATGCAATAGGATACACTTGATGATCATAATGGTCTCTTCTGACCTTAAACAATGAATCCCTGACATTCAGCTGTGCTCAAGTGTGGTACTTTATTGTACAGCAGTTTTGGATCAAAAATAGCTGTTATCAGTGAATTAAACAGGAAAATTAACAACGTCATTGCTCCAGCACCTCTTGTGCTCCTTAATTTGATATTTCTTTATTTTATGTTGTCCTTAAATTTTTAGTGTGCTGCAGAACTGTGTATTGGATATGCAGAAGCACATTATAGGGGTAATTAGGAGGCAGCTGGAGGGTTTTGGCAGCTGGGAAGGGGACAACAAGCACTCTTGGCTCTTTGAGAGGCAGCGTGGATTTGTGGGAGAGGGACATTAGCTGAATGCTAAGATTGTCAGCAGGGACAGTCAAAGGGTCTGACAATAGTATTTGCATCATCTTGAAGTTAACCACTTCCAGAAGAGAACAGTGAGCAGCAAAATAGGAGCTATTGTTCAGCCTGCAGACTGGTAATCTCTCAAATCTTGCAGCAAAGGGTTTTTCTCAACACAGCTTGACTGGTTTAAGCCCAAAGTATGGCTCTTGTTTGCACTCATGGCATTTACAGAGGCTTAAGGCCAAATGCTTGAGGAAAGCCCCACTGTCACAATGCATGGCTCTTGGTGCTGTGTGTGCTGTAGGAGTTCGCTCTGGTCCAGAACCAGGGTCCACACCCACAGTAGAGCATGGCTGAGGTTGGCTTTGCTTCACCTGCTCCACTTTGCCACAGTGAGTCTGGCTTGGGGTGTTTCTTCTCCTTTGCAAACCGTAGGAACTGCTGCTCTTCTCCCTTGTTGTTCATGAAGGCTTAAACCTTGCAGCCAGAGAGGGGTGGTCCTCATAGGAACCTGTTTTTTAGGAAGTATAAGAGTGAAGTTGGGCCTGGGGAGGCAGGACCAGAACACGTAAGTTGCCTTTCACTAGGATTAGTTTGGATGAAAGAAACAGATCGCTTGATCGTGCCACATAATTTAAGTTTGATGA